>OZ022246.1:23728008-23778008 GCA_963978895.1 Erpobdella octoculata
GAATGATCTCTGTCTTGAGTACGTTTTTTCAAGTTTTGGCGCCAATTATTTTTTTTTTAAATAGTTTATAATTTTTTAAAGATTGAAATATCTCTCGACCAGGGACGGATCCAGGGCGGGGGGGGGGCACTACAGTATCATTCAAAAAAATATTTTGGTAGACTACCCGATTTTTTGAAATAGACCATAAGTTGAAAGTAAAATTGCTGAAAAAATACCAACGACTACTGATGCAAAAATGTCCATGGTTTGCTTGTAAATGCAATGTTCATTCACTT
This sequence comes from Erpobdella octoculata, assembly GCA_963978895.1. Classification (NCBI taxonomy): domain Eukaryota; kingdom Metazoa; phylum Annelida; class Clitellata; order Hirudinida; family Erpobdellidae; genus Erpobdella; species Erpobdella octoculata. The sequence continues at coordinate 23,728,287 of OZ022246.1, forward strand.
TCTTTTATTTTATTGCAGATATGGATATAAATTTAGAAAACGGTAGAAGAGCGGGAGAGGGGCGTGTGGATTTGACCATCAGTAACATCCGGGGGACTATCTGTGACCAGGGGTGGGATGACAAGGCAGCCATTGTCATTTGCAGGATGATGGGTTACAAGTGGGTAATATCAGTTTTAAGATTCGGCGATAAACTCACTTGGCTTGTGTGAACTTGATAGCGACTAACAGTTAGTTGTCATTTTATCGACTAAAGCAGATTGCTTTTTTGTAAACGAAGGCCTATTTAAAAATAATACTTTACTGCATATTTCCTTTTTGGGTAGGAATCCGGAGCAAGCAAAGGCCACCAGAGGTTTAAGGTTTGGTCGGGGCTGGGGAGCCATTTGGATGAGCCAAGTATCCTGTAACGGCTCAGAGGACCACATCCATTCTTGTATCACATCCGTATGGGGAGAACACAGCTGTACTCACGCCCAGGATGCCGGGGTCATATGCATGCCAAGAAAGGACCATACCGAAGATGGTATTTAAGATCTTATGATGTAACGGAATGTAAAAAAGTATCTGAAAATAAGTAACTAAATCTTATGATTTAACAATTTAGCAAATATTGAAATTGACAATGCAGCTGAAACTTGATTTAACAAATTTTGAATTGGACTTACAGTAACATGATTTATTCATTTCATTTTGCTTTGAAACACATCACTCAATGATGAATTTTTTTGCAATTTTCAGTTCAAACCACTCCGAAGAATTTTCTGCCCGACCAACCCCCGTGTGGTCAACGCATCATCCCTCAACGGGGTAGCAAGATTTTAGGGGGTCGAACAACGGTCTATGGGGCACTGCCCTGGCAGGCCCGCGTGATGAGGTACAAATACGGCCAGTTTTATCATCAGTGCGGAGGAACGATTATTGGCACGAAATGGATTGTGACGGCGGCACATTGTTTCGAGTTAGTTCTATTTTTAACTTTACTTTTAATGAAGTTGTTTTCAATTTATGAGTTCAAAGCTTTAAAAAAAATAAGAAAAAGTTTTTTGTTGTTGAAATTTCTTGTTGCCACTAGTAACCTCTCCGCCGAACAAGCCTGGGTCACAGTCGGAGACCACGATTCGGGACGCAAAGATCTGAAGGAGCATCGCTTCAAAGTGGACCAGATCTTCCTCCCTCCTCAGTACAAATCCATCGGAGAGATGAAACCCAGTTTTGATTTTTCAGACATTTTTTCATTCTTCGGTAGGTTTTTATTATTATTATTATTTTTATTATTATTATTCCTTTTTCCGTCTGCTCCAGTTTGAAATTGTTGTTGTTGAACTTAGTTTGTGATTTGTTTTCTCTTTTAGCCCGAGACGTGTTTGAGCTACTCTTTAGACAAGTCTCGTAGAGTTTTTTTTCTCTCTTTAAATGGTTTTGCGTGATATTGTTGTTTACATGACCTTTGCACTACGTGCAGTTTTTGAATTTCTCATTTCAAATCGTAATAATTTAACTCGCGATTTCCTATTTATATTTTTAAAATATTTCCCAGTTATCTTTTAATTAAAAAAGTTCATCGAGATTATTTTTTTTTTTTCTGTTTTCTATCAAACTCGTTATTATCAAAATTTTTAACAATTTGTTGTTGTTGTCTCGCGAAGGTCGTAAGACGCTGTCAGCTCCTTACGAGTCGTTCACTCACGACATTGCACTGCTGAAACTGAAGCCATCCACGGACGGTCGCTACATCAACTTCAACAGCCACGTCCAGCCGGCGTGTTTGCCCACGACCGCCACCCCCTATCAGCCCGGTCTGAGGTGCGAAGTTTCTGGCTGGGGATTTTCCGGTCACAGTGAGTAGTAGTTGCTATGCGGTAGAGCGCCTTTGAGCTTTTAAGTAAAGATAACTGTGTTTGATTTGTTTGATTGATTAACGTCTGTATCTGTCTGAGACAATTTAGCGACGGAATGTATGTTTGAATGTTCTGTGATGTGTATATGGGTGTGGAGCCAAAAGATAGCTGTGTACATTTCTATGATTGAAATAAATTTCCATGATTGAACAAAGAAGGTATTTAGGTGATACTCAATGATGCTTCTCTGCAGACCCGGCTAGACTTCCCGAGGCACTGCAGTACGCCATCGTTCCCATCATGAGCACCCAAGACTGTGAGAAGGCTTACCAGACGACGTTCGAACATGAACTCCCCAGAGAAATGTTTTGCGCCGGGTTCGCCAGGGGAGGCGTGGATACGTGCCAGGGGGATAGCGGCGGACCACTGGTCTGCAACATACACGGTTGGTTTTTCACTGGCTAAAAATACATTTTCATCAGATCAAAATTTTCTAAGGAATCATATAAATATTGATTTAATAGAACAAGCAAGAATCTATTATAAACCTCAATAGGCATGGCAGGGTGATTGTAAGTTGTAGTATATGGGAATTTCTCAAATTATATATATATATATATAATTATTAAATGGGGGAATATCATAACAATTTTAAATATACATCGGTTATTAAAATATGTTTTTAACTGACTATATATGTATATCTTGCTCATTGTAATAAATATTATATGCTGTGTGAAAAGTTCATGCTATACAAGTCAGTCTAGCTTTATTAAAGGTGATTGTAGACCTCGTATGCATGTACGTAAATGTCACTGCAGGTTCGCATACGCTGCTGGGCGTCACATCGTGGGGATTCGAATGCGGTGAGTCACACCACGCCGGAGTGTACACCAAAGTCGGAGTCGTGGCGGACTGGATCGACGAAGTACTCGGTGCCAACAAGAAAACTGTATATTCAGCGGTTGTTCCATAGATGTATTTTTTGTCGAAATCTCGTAATTTTTCCGAAAAAAAGTACATTTCATCGCAGTAACAACGCCCAACACTCTTTTTGTAATCGTTTTGAATTTTAGCTCTCCGATTGTTATTGTTATTATTATTATTATTATTATTATTATTATTATTATTATTATTATTATTATTATTATTATTATTATTATTATTATTATTATTATTATTATTATTATTATTATTATTATTATTATTATTATTATTATTATTATTATTATTTGTTTCTTGATTTTTCCGAGGCTAAACAAAATCGCCGAAAAACTCGAATAAAGAAAAGACTTTTTCCAGTCAATACGATTTTTATTTGACACTATTCTTGCCAGCGGCCATTTTTCATAAAACAGTTAAGGCGGCCGGCCGACAGAGCGAGCGGCCGTTTCGCCCACTCTTCTCCTCTCTCCTTAGCACTTCTTCTTCTTGCAGATTCGTGGGTATTTGTCGATGTAGGGCGTCCTGTTGAAGCTCTTGCCGCGATACATGGTCTTCTTCTTGCCCTTGCAAGCCCGGGACTTTCCGACGGCCGATCTGCTTCTGGCTCTGTCCATGATTCCTATCGCTCTATTTCTCTCCTGTAAATAAAAAATGAAGTGAAATAAAAAACATTATTCCAAGTAGTGTTTTGAAAACGATTGCAGAAGTTGAGACAAAGCCGTTTAAAAAAAAAATTTCTCAGTAGAAATGCGATTGCTCTGGTCACGATGAAACAAATATAATATAATAAAATCAACTTACACTTCGATTATCGACTGATTTTGTTTGTTTTTACAGTTTTTTTTTGTGTTTTTTTCACATTTTACTTTCTGTAATAATAAAAACACGGCCTACGTCAACGCCCTATTTATGTACTTCATTGATCCGCGGCGATTTCTATTGGTCCACGAAGTAATCGTCATTGTTAAAAACCAAAACAATGAGGTCATTTTTTTGTTATAAACGCTAAATTTATCGATTGTTAAATTTTTATTTTTAAATAGCCAATAATATATTTTTATTTAATAAATTTCGTTGAGAAAAAATTGTACTTGAAGTATTGCGTTTTAAATGTTGACATCATTCTGGTTTGCTTCATGGCAACGCCTGGTCCAATGAGGTTTCAGCTGAGCCGAGGCAATGCATTATAAGCGAAATAAACACTTTCAACTGACGTAAATTCAAGCAAAAAAAAATAATAATACTTATTATAACAATTATTCAAAAAATACAAGAATTGTAATCGTGATGAAAACAGTAAGCGTCGATCTGTTCGAAGTTTCCCGCTGCCGAAGTCGAGGAGGTGGCTGCCAGAAGAAGAAGAAGTGCAGTCAGAAGCGCATGAAGTTGAAGAAGCGACGTCGGGTCAGGCTGGCATACTACGAAAAGGCAGGCTGTACGAAAGTGACCAGGGTCTGATGGGGACATGTCGACTGGACTCTTTTTTAGCGAAGAATTATGTTGCCTGGTTCCATGACACAAAAAAATCGTTACATCCCGCGAGACGAGAAAATCTTCACCGCAAAAAGTTACCGACGTAACATCAGCCGTCACAAATTTTTTTTTCTAATAAAATTTAAACAAACGTATTTTAAACGCGATTTCATTGAAGATGCTTCGTCAAGCTGGGTGGATTATTTAGCGATCTGTGCTATACAGCATTCGATCTGAAAACATCCATTTTTTAAACAGTTTGATGTTTTCTAATTTCGGCAGCGTGAGTAAGGTTCGGTGGCGGTGACCCGTCAAAAAAGCCTCGGACGAAAACCCGGACAAAATAGCGTCTTTTCCAGGACCTCTCATCTTTTTCTCTCAAAAAGTAAATGACCTTGACTGGGTTGTAATAGTCATAGCTATTTTTTTGTTCATAAATTTCTCCCAAACCTTATACATTTTTTCCACTCAAAAAAAAAGAAGCTGATGACAAGGGGATTGGGTAGTTGTCGGTTCTTCAAAGTATTCTTCCAAAACATTTTCAAAAAACGTACTTATTTTTTTCCAAAAAGTACAATTTTTCTGAGTAATCCTTGGAGGTGCAAAAGCTCCTAATACAGAAAGTTTTGGAGATTATAATGAAAGTGTGTAACAACACGATTAACTCAATAAAGTTAGGCTTCACAGTTAAAACATAACATAACATAAACGTTTATTTAAAGTGAATCAGAACACTAAAAAATAGTTGCAGTAGGTATTCACAACTTCATTTTCCACCATTCGTCACTCGTCGCCATTGCAGTTCTCGCACGTCAGATGAAAATCAAACCTGGTTTAACTTAATTGTCTTAATTTATCCAGATGAATTTTCACAAAGAAAATTATTATTTTCATTCACATAAATAACGGCTTTGATGGCCAAGTACCTACCCGTACATTTCTTTTCACGTTAAGCTTATTTTTTTTTATTATTACATAGAGATAGAATAAAGATTATCGGTAGAGTTTTATCTTGACTTCGGGAAATCTCGCAACAGTGGTTTTCTACTACAATTTACTAATTTTCATAGATTAAATATATTATTATTATTATTATTATTATTGCTATTAGTAAGAGTTAATACAAATAATAAAAATGTATTGAATTTTAATTTTCAAAAAAACGAAAGTTACAATAAATACACATTTATTGTTTTTATTTCTATTTTATTATTTTTTCATTTTTTTGCTACGACTACGTCATTCTCTCGAAACGTAATATCTCTCAACTGATCAGATTGAATTTTAAACTCGGAGAGAGATTTCTAACACTGCTTGTATCATCTAATAGAAAGTCATCAACATCTGAAGGTTTCAAGTTCGAAATTAAATGGGAAATTCAGGAAAGGTTGGCTATTTTGTTCTCCTTTTATTGGTTTTCGTTTTCCTAAGGTTTTGATTGTTTGCTTCGATGTTTTAGTCTGGTAGATTTAGCTTTTTGCTTTTAAGTCGTCTTAAGTGACAAGGTTATTTCAGATATGATTGATTATTTTCCAGATTACTTGCAAATTGGTTATTTAATGAAGTATATATTCTTCTGATGCTCGAATGAATAACTAAGATTTGTGATTTAATAGCTTTTAAAGTTTTCAAGAATCGAGAGCATTTGTTTTTTATTTAAAACGTTTTACAGTGTTTACAATATTTCGTATTTATATCTGAATAAAAAATGACATTTATTTCCGACGAAATTGTGTTATCAAATCTAATTTTTTTCTTGCAAAATTCAGAAAGCCACTTGCCGCTCTCGCTCTCGTAGCCGATCGCGCGGTCGATCATGCAAGAAATCAAGAAGTAAGAAGGAAGGTCCTGGATCCTTCGAGCACAAAAATCCCTGCGAGAAGTCCTGCAGGATGAAGAGCCGTCGCTTGAGGAAGCGCCGAATCACCAAGATTGTCGGTCGTCAGAAGAGAAAGTGCTATTACTTTGTGTGATCGGCTGCCTTTCGGTTGGTTTGGTAGTCGAACGTCGGCGCGAATAGGCTACTGCTGGGTGAAAGAAAAAGCTAAAAAACTATATTACTATATGTTTTATCGAAAAATGTTTTAATTGATTGAAAAAGATCTTGTTTTGACTAGACTGTGGCACGAAATAAAGACATTAAAAAGTGTTTCGCGTGCTCTTTCCCGAAAAAATGAGAGAAATTTTGAGGCTAAAGTAGCTTTGGGCAGACACAGAGCTGAATTTAGACAAAACATAGAACTCTAGCAGCTTGATTCAATCGACAGTGTAATATGTTTAGCTACAAAAAGAGCCGTTTTCCCTGGCTCTGTCTTTTGCTGTAGGCTATTATAATAGCTCTCGTGAGCAAAGAACAGCGACAACAAACAGGTTTTGTTTCCGAGATAGAAGTTTTTGACAAAAGTGAAGGCACGAAAACTGAGTCACTGAGTCAGTCTAGAAGTTTAGCATCTTCACTGACTATTGAAAAAAGTGAAAGTTATTGGAAACTTATCAAATAAAGAGCTTTTGTGAGTTCCAGTATAGCAGTATAATAGGCCTAGCTAAGTTTGTGGTGTCGGCCTATCGTTATTGTACTTTATAAAATGTATTACGTGCGTTATGTAATTAGGGCGCTGGTGCTATTGCGGTAAAGCGTTCGCCTGTTGGCCTAAAGGACGGCGCTTCGGACCTAACCGGCGTCCATCGGAGGTGCGGAGAGGCAAGCACCATAAACAACCACCTATAACTGTTGTAGCAGTTCTCATGCGAGAAATTCTAGATAAAATATCATTAAAGTAAAAATCAAACTAATAAAGTTAAGTATTTTTATGAACAAGATTTTCTCATTTGTTACAAATATTAACCTAACACATTAATGTAAAAGTGAAATATCACAAGTCACAGATCAACATACGAAAATGTTGCAAATGTGACAGCATAACAACAAATCAATAGAATAGAATGTAGCAGTGACAGCAATGGTAACAAACAGTGACAGTAATAAAAAATGTGACAGTAATAAAACATGTGACAGCAACGAAACAGCTCAGCATAAAGAGTCGACATGGAAATCTACAAAACAAGTAATACAAAAGAACCTGTAAATAAAAACAAATGAAATCATAACAAGTACTCTGTCAATTATTACCCACGAAACATTACAAATTTAGAAAGAATCTGTAAACAAAGCGGCAAGCTGACCAAATACGTGGGAGGACAGCAAATACGTGGGAGGACAGCAAGTACGTGGGAGGACAGCAAGTACGTGGGAGGACAACAAATACGTGGGAGGACAACAAATACGTGGGAGGACAACAAATACGTGGGAGGACAACAAGTACGTGGGAAGACAGCAAATACGTGGGAGGACAACAAGTACGTCGGAGGACAACAAATACGTGGGAGGACAACAAATACGTGGGAGGGCAACAAGTAAAGAGCAAATTTCATGGCAGCAGTTTACACAAGATCGAACGACGTACTAAAATATATAAAGCGAATACTATACTACCTACGAAATATCCTAATCATGTGAACCTAAAAAAATATTTACAAACAATATTTGTATACTCTTTGATGATAAGCATAAAATAAATACTCGATATTACCACATGGTGGTGGTTCACCTTAATTTACGGCATCGGTAACATCCCCGGCTAATTATAAAAACTCTAGAAGAAAATTAAATTGAAATGCAGGTAACTACGAAAATTGATACGTGATAAGAAACTTAAAAAAAATTGACAATCAACAGTAATAACCATGATACAACTAAGCAACAACGCATTCGAACATTTTAAATGAAAATGATTGAACAAAAAAACAGACATACATTGTAAAACAAAAATATTACTCTAAAAAAAGAATGATAAAACATGATAAAATAAACCCAACCAAAACATTCCCAGATGGGAAAATCCACAAAATAATAAGAAGGACTATTCGATTCATTCCAAAAAACTGGTTGGAGACTATCATGTTGACTTGAGACTTTAAGAATACTCGAGACATTTTCAAGACGACTCGAGACATTTTCAAGACGACTCAAGAGCATACCTCAGAGAGAACAAGGCCTGCCTCGTTGAAGCGTCTTCGTACCAGGCGATCATTGGAGATAGAATGTACTGAAAAAATAAATCATACCAAGTTAAAAAACTCAAAGAAAGTATATTATAGATATATATATATATATATATATATATATATATATATATATATATATATATATATATATATATATATATATATATATATATATATATATATATATATATATGTCTCAGATAACCCGTCAAGAGATTAGAATCATTCATTCCCTAACTGCCCTTTCATTTGAGATGAAGGTGAAATCAGCTAACCCATTTCTAACCAAATGATGACATTTGCAAAACATTTATAAGGAAATTCCGAATCTCATAGAAAAATAATTCTTTAAACTGAAATACATGCATATTTAATATTTTATTTTAAATCTTCACATTTACATTGGTGAGTAGTAGTGACACTAAATTTTAGCAAACGTCTATCTTGCCTTTGCCCTGGATATGGTTCAGAGCCTACCAATTCATTGATATTTCACCTTGAAAAGATATGACCTTCTCCTTGAAACGGCCTTGAACGTCACGAGGGTAGGATGTGTCGGCACAAGATCCGATCTTTCCAGAGTCATCTCAACCCTGGTCCTAAGCCAGTTGTTGCAGACGTAGCTGATAAAACGAGGAGACTCGTATCCCATGACGACGCAATCAAACTCCAGCTCTCCTGTTAGTTTTTTTAATTTTGTATTCCTCTATAATTAACTGACAAAAACGATGATTCAAAACAAAAAGAAAAAGAAACTAGCAGTACAATTAGCAAATCAATTAATGTAGATATTTATATAGCTCCTCCTACAAATATCAGCGGAGGTATTTTTAGACACCCTTACAAAGAACCATTTAGCTTGTTGATTTCAGATAATGTGGACTGCGATGGCAGCAAGCGAGAATCGAACCGTTTGCAACCAAAGTCAGGGATGTGACTAACTTGGCCATTCTAGCACTAATGAATGTGAATATTACCGTATAAAATAATATTTTATAAATAAAACTATAACAATAAAAATACTTTACCGTAAAACGGTATGTGGTATGCTTCAACATAAGGCTTTCCGAGACCAATGGGATGATTGTCCAGTGGGTCAAACTTTATTAAACCTGGAGTCCACTGATTGAACAAAGTAAATTATCCAGAATTACTCGAGTAAGTAGCATTGAATAATTGTTTGACATTAACTGATAAAATTTTCATTAGAAAAGCTCCAGTCAAAGTATTTAAATATTTTCTGGAGTGCGTTGAGAGCAGTAAGAAATGTATTTTTAAAATAAAAAATGTATTTTAAAATAAAATGTTAATTTATAGATTTTATATGAATTCTAAAAAAAACAAAAAACAACACACTAACAAATTTCATGTTTTGCAGATGTGAAATGTACTGAAACGTTTTGACACGTGAAGCAGGTAATCTGGCTTGCTTGTCCACTAAAATAGTGTCGTTTTCATCTTCAATATGGAACAGAAGACCCATCAACCCAACGACAAAAGCAGCTAAGAACTTTTTGTTAGAAATGTTTCCTGCCATTTGTTTATTTTAGAATTTAATTAAATATTGAACTTTAACACAAACACTTCTGCTAGTTAGCTAGTTACTGATTACATTAACGGAACAATTTTTCTCGGTACGAGTGGACAAAAATATTATCATCGTTGCTATAGAACAAAACAAGGCAGAAATGTTGAAGTAACTTTAAAATTATTTAGTACTAATATATAATACTAATCTGTTTTTAAATAATTACTCTAGCTGTTATAAATAACAAGAAACGCATTGTTGTAAAGTTTAATGAAAACGCAAGCAATTAGAATTGTAATTTTTTAAAGGTTTGTAATAATTTATTAAAAGCAAATAAAACAAATTATTTTAATTTGCACGCAGTTTTACGTCTAAAATTAGACAAGATTGCCATACCTGGCTGCACCTGTGCTGTTATCAAAACAACACAAACAAGTAGTTGTTGACGGTAATGAAATTGTCTTATTAATAAACTAAGCAGTTAACGAACTTGTTTACAAATGGATAATATTGTTGCTCGTTTAATTGTATTTTTGTCTGTTTTTGGTAAGTTAAGATTTATTTTTGTTAAAATATTTGCAGCTCTCTGTCATTTTCCAACAGCATAACGGCCATAGGCATAACGGGCTCGGGCCAAAACTTACTTATACTACTATTACTATAACTGTTGTTATATGCGCAACAAATATAACTGTAAATAAATGTCAAATATATATGTATTTTTGGTTACATAGGACAGGCATGGGGGCTTTACTGTTATCAGTGTGACTCCAGTAAAGATCTCGACTGTAAAGAGATGTTCGACCATGATTCATCTGCCATGAAGCCAACACTCTGCTCTGTTGATGCTGCCGAGTATTGTGTTAAAACTACAGGAGTATGGGGAGGTAAAATAATTTAATAAGCTTAAACTGATAATTAGTTTATTTAACTATAATGAATTTGTTATTTTTACTAATCATTAGTTATAACTAAATAAACCGAGCTTTATGACTGTAAATGAATGTAAAATACTTGTTTTTTAAAAGAATTTTCATTATTTAAAGGGCTTTATGGCTCTTGATGATTTCTCAATAAGTTTGTTGTAAAGTTTAACATTATTTTAAATGATATCAAATAAACTAGATTATTTAAATTTAATTTGTAGTTTTATAATAAATATTCAAAATGCTATTCTATTTTTTAAGATTTAACATGAAATTTCAAAACACAATAAACATCACATCTCTGCTTATATTTTATGACAAAAAAGCCGGCAGACTTACTAAACCCAACTAAAAATCTTTGAGAAAAATTGAAGTTTATCGTGCAGACAACATTTAAGACAATTGCACATTAATTACTATATTATCAAACATTTTATCAGTATCATAGCTTTCCTTTTATTCGCATTTCTTGGGCTAGCAGTTTTTTATTTATTTAAATAAAAAGTGATTTTTACTGGGTTAACAATTGTAATTATATTCCTTACATTAAAAATCATTATAAATATTGTAAAAAATTACATTTTCATCACATAACACAAAATTACATTTTCATCACATAACACAAAATTACATTTTAATTACATTTTTATTACATAACACAAAATTATGCTTCATTACATAACATAAAATTACATTTTATTGCATTACTCAAAATTACATGATAATCACATTACCCACAATTATATTTTAATCACATTACACAAAATTGCATTTTAATTATCGTAACACAAAATTACATTTCAATTACGTAACACAAAATTACATTTCAATTATCGTAACATAAAATTACATTTCAATTATCGTAACACAAAATTACATTTCAATTATCGTAATAACGCAGGTGCCGTCGGGACAACGAGATTCTGCAGCTCTCGTGACATGTTCAACCAGTGTCAGTACGTCAATTATGCCGACCACAACAGAATTTATCGAGCCTGCATTTACACTTGCAAGGGGGACGGGTGTAACTCCGCCCCGCGCGGATTGTACGGGTCCCTGGCACTTCTTCTTGCTCCCATTTTCTTCTTCTTATTTCGATTTTTCACGACTGATACGTTTGTTTTTTAACATTTATGTTTAAAATGATTACAGTTATTATTACTGTTAATATTATTATTGTTTTTCTTCTTATAATTATTATTCTGTTATTATTATTATAATTATTATTATTCTATTATTATTATTATTATAATTATTATTATTCTATTATTATTATTATTATTCTGTTATTATTATTATTATAATTATTGCTTTTTTATTCGTGATTTTTCTTTCAAAGAGACTGTCGATGAATTTTTTTGGTGAATTATTTTGTCTTTTCCGAAAACATTCCTTCTGGCCAATACTAGAGTCGTACAAGAGCTGGAAATAAGAAGTTTGTACTTGTACTTCAGTGGAATTTTTTATACAAATAAAAAAAATTGTTGTTTTTTTTTCCTGATTTTCTAATGTGTCCAAGTGTTTTGATTTGACTTCGGTAAAGTTGTTTAACCCAAAGCACAACTAGTACAACAGTATATTTTGATGGGAGCAATAAGTCTCACCACTAATTTAAAGACGGAAGCGTATCTAGTACTATCTAGGGTTATTTTGGCGTCCTGGTTACAAGGTCTAAAAATGCGCACCTAGAAATCTAAAAATGTCCATCTTTTCCTCTAAAACAAATAGCTGGTGGCCGGAGGGGGGGGGGGGGGTAAGTATTCGTAGGTACTTTAAAAAAAATTTTTCTTCTAAAACGCTTTTCACTCTCCTTTCCAAATGTTTCCCGGAGACACGTGTCTCCCTTGCCCCCTTTTGAGACGCCTCTGCTTAAAAAAAGAGTTCAGATTCGCGTAGAACTCTTCAATTCCAATGATTTGTATGCATTGGCGTCACACACAAGAGGTGATGTCATCCAGTGAGGTAACTCACGCTGTCACCCCTTCACGACCAGCCCTACAAAAAAGTCGGTGACCGAGATGGGTCCTCTTAAAAAAATGAGGGGGGTGGTCATAGTGACATAAAATCATGTAAAGTCAATAAGCAGTAAGCACAGTGATGTTGAAAAAATGTCAAAATTTACGGAACACAAGTTAGTTGTCAATTCAGAAGGCGCATCAACTCTAAGAAGAATATGCGAACAATTTATAATTTACAATCTTAAAAGAAAAACCAGAAAGAAATATTTGAGTTTTTTCGTTCAATTCAAAGTCTGTTTTGCTTTGATATTCCGCCAATTAGTGTCATCTAGAGAGACTCAAGTAGAATATATTAATAAATTATAAAATAGCTTAAACAGGGTTGTTTTTTGTTTGTTTGTTTGTTTGTTTGTTTACAGGGCGTTATCTTTGACGAAACCGGCCATTGCTGTTTACAGTCGGTGTAAGTATGTCAAGACTTCCCGTGTAAAAATTGTCGGTCAATCGTTAGCCACGATCTGAGTGTTCCTGTTTTTCATCTGCATTTCTTGAACGTAGGAACGCTTGCCCCTGTAGAACAGCAGTCTGAGGAAGGATCTTCTGAACTTGGAGGACATGGCGTTGTACAGGATCGGATTGATGGCGCTATTCGTGTAGACCATCAGACGGCATGCCAACATGCACCAGGTGCACTCGAAGCGGAACGTGGCGAAGGAGTTGTAGACGACGTAGGCCCTGTAGGGGAGCCACAGGCTGGCAAACATGGCGACTACCACAGCCAGCATCTTGATGACCTGCATGTGCACAGAATTATTGGGGTTTCAAATTTAAAAAAAAAGAAAAAAAATATAAAACTCTGGAAAATTGAATAAATCTTTTGTAAAAATGAAATGCTGAAAAGAAATTTAATCGACACCTTCCGGGCGAACAAAGGAACACGAAACGCTGGTTGTGTTTCGTGAAAATGGAAAAGTGGAAAAGTGTGTGTGTGTGTGTGTGAGGGAGAGAGAGGAAGTGAGAGAGAGAGAGGAAGTGAGAGAGAGAGAGAGAAAGAGAAAATAGGGAGAAAGAGAAAAAAAACTAGAAAAAGAGTTAACAAGTAAAATGAGAAAAACAAATTCAACAATTCAACGCAATTAAGAAAAACTGCTTCAGTTCATTTAGATCAAATAAAATGCCAAGAACAAGAAGAAAACAACAGCAAGTAGAAAAAGAAAAAAAAGAAGAAAAGGACGATAAACAAGAAAATAAGTAGAAAAAAAAGAAAAACATGAAGAAGAAAACGAAAAAAAGGAAAATGTAGAAAAAAAGAAAAAAAAGAAAAAAGAAAAGAAAAACAAGAACATCAAAAAATAACAACAAAGACAACTGGCATGCTTCCATCCAGTTATCGTGAACAACAATTAAATTGAGAATGACAATTATAAGTGCTTCAAAAGATTCAATTTTTTTTTTTCTTCTTCGATCGTTTTTTTTTAAACTGAAAAATGCATTTTTAAATGTTTTTAAGAAAAAAATTATTAAAATATTAAAAAAAAACTTTGGTTTCGTTTTGATTTTTCAAAACAAACAAATAAATTTAAAATAAAAATGAATTAAAAAGAAAGAGCTCGCAGGTGACGTCACCTTGGCATTGTTCTGCTGCTAACGCGATGAAACCAAAGAGAGGCCCCTGTGACAAATTGTGCGGCCGATGCACGCTAGTAATTACCGGGATTAAATTAGGGAAGCCGTGAAACGACAAACTCATTTCTCCAGCGGTGACATTTCGTGCGTGGTAAGGTAAGTAGGCTGGGTAGTAGGTAGGTGGGTGGGTGGGCTAGGTAGGTGGGCGGGGGGGGGGGGGGGGACGTAGGTGGGTGGAAAGGCGAGTGGGCGGATTGATGAGTAGATTGGAAGGTAATTATTCAAATGCAGGGCTTTTGGGACGACGTAAAATTCTATTCAGATGTACAACTTGACGGTCCGAATATCTAATAGGACATAACTATATATATGTATATACATACATACACGTTTTTTTTTCTTAAAATAAACCAAGAAGATTTTTGTTTTTTTTTGTTTCATTTTGTTTCCTTTTTAAAAAATCTCTTTTAAAATCAACAATTAAATTTTTTTAAATCAAAAGCTTAAAAAAGAAAATCATAAAAAGTTAAAATTGAAACATGCCAAGTTGTCAACATTTTTAAAGATTTAATACTTTTTTCAAGCTACTATAAACGAGTGACTTGGTCAGCTGACACGAAAACTCTTGAAAAATGTCAGTTTTGTACGTTTAGCAGTTGGATGTTGGTATAAAAGAATTGTAAGTGAAAAAATGAAGACATTTAATAATGTTTAAAAAAAAAAAAAATTAGAATAAAAGTAAAAGAGGTTAAAGATCAAGAGTTCCGGTCAGTTGGTCAAATATTGATAAGGGTAACAAGGCGCCGCAAAAGTCTAACCTTTATGTGTGTATGAGTGTATGTGTGTATGAGTGTATGTGTGTATGAGTGTGTGTGTGTATGAGGGTGTGTGTGTATGAGTGTATGAGTGTATGAGTGTATGAGTGTATGTGTGTATGAGTGTATGTGTGTATGAGTGTGTGTGTGTGTGGGTGTGTACGTGTGTGTGTGTGTTGCGTGTATAGGTGCGTGCGTGTGTGTGGGTGTGTGTGTGCTACGTAGGTGGAAAATTAGATTCATGGCAAAGGTGACGGTCTTATGCTCAATTTGAAAAGTCGCCTGTAATTGAGTTAAATGCGATAGATAAATCAATTCATGAAATCAAACGATTTGTTTTGTTTTTCCAGAAATGAAAAAAAAAACGCTTAAGAAAAATAAAAATGAAAATGATTTTGAGTGAATTTTAAAGAAAAATGAAAAAGAATATAAAGAATGTCGGCATTTTATCCAAGTTTCGTGAAAAATGCGACATAAAAAATGTGACATAAAAAATGCGACATAAAGCTGTGACATTAAAGATGTGACATAAAGGATGTGACATACAAATGTGACATAAAAGTTGTGAAGTGAAAGATGTGATATTAAGGATGTGACAAAAGAAAAATTGTTTTTTCATTTTTAAAAGCATTTTAAATTAGATTTTTTTTCAGGAAAAATATTTTTAAAATAAAGTTGAAAGAATGAAATTAAAAAAAAATTGCCACAAAGACACGAAGACATGAAGGTAGTACATTTTGCTAATTTTTCTGTTTTTCTAAAAAAGTTGAGTTTTTTTAAAAGAAACATTTCTCTGTAAAAACTCTAAAATAAAAACTAGGTTGAAAAATAAAAACAGGAGGAGAGAGAGAAAGAGAGAGAGAGAGAGAGAGAGAGAGAAAGAGAAAAAAGAGAGATAGATAGAGATAGATAGAGATGATAGAGATAGATATAGATAGATAGATAGATAGAGAAAGAAAGTATAAGGGTGCGAGAAAGAGACAGTAAAAAAATTAATTGAGAAATAGCGAGTGAGAAAAAATAGAATTTCACGCCAGATGTCGGGAAATATTCGTTCTTTCCCGCGAATCAAAATATGACAGATTTGATTGCTAGCGCGCCGCCATTTTGAAACTTTCCATAAAACTTTTCAATGAATTTTTGTTTATTTCGGAATCAACTTTCAGCTTGATTTGAGATCTGTCTTACTTAAATTCCACTCATGCACTCTAATGATCGGTATGACTCAATCATTCTTTCATGGATCTGTTTATCTCTTTATCTTTTAGTCATATTTTATCCATTTATTCATTCTGCGATGCCGTCTTTGTATACAACCATCCATCGACTTTCAACAACCAATCCATGCATCCACGAGTTCATCGGTTCACAACTCATTCATCTGTTCAGTCATTTATCAGTTCATTCATCCGTCCGTTTGTCCACTCATCCGTTAGTTTACCTAATCATCTATCAACCCATCCATCCATCCGTCCATCTATCCATCCGTCAATCCTTTCATCCGTCCATATATCCATCCGTTCGTTCATCTGGTCATGCTTTTGTTAAACGACCCTTGTTAAAGTAAACAAAAAAACGTCCACATTAAAACAAAATTATTGTGAAGGAAAACACTCCACAATGCTACTGATAAGTTCAATTGATGATTTTGTACATTTATATGTTGAAGACTGTAAATGCAAACAGTTGCATATGTAGATCTATGCAAATGTGGGATACCTTTGTATCGTTTAATTTCAGATTTTTCATAATTCACGTATATTTTAATTGACTTTTTTAGAGTATACAGGTGTTTTTGCAGGTATATATCAAGTATATATATTTACATATATATATTTATAAATTTATAATTGATATTACAGGTGCAATACAATGAAAATGTCACTGACTCTAATTTTTTTAAAATTCTTTTTATATGTTCTTTATCTCATCCAGCAAGCAATCTATTCACCCGTCCTTCTCTATTCGATCAGCCCATTGAATAATTTAATCATGGAAGAGAGATAGGACAGTGGTCAGGAGAGGATAGCATCCATCCTGGAGACATCTTCCATAGACAAGTGAACGAACCTAAACGAACTTTTATTCGGGCAGATCAGTCTTCTTTTCATTCCTTTTCCTGTTCGCTTTTTCATTCTATTCCAGCCGTCAGGCAACCTCATTGTCGACGTCACTTGCGCTGCTGGCTAGGATGGCTAACGTTCGCTAATACGAGTGCCTTCTGTTTTTTTTATGTTTCAGTCATCGTCATCGTCATCGTCATCATCATCATCATCATTATCACCACCACCATCATCATTATCACCACCACCATCATCATTATCACCACCACCATCATCATTATCACCACCACCATCATCATCTTCGTTACCATTGCCACCGAGATAGTAGTTATTGTCCTTCATCATATTCATGAGAATAATCGTCACCACAGGTTAAGTTAACATAGCCACATCGTCACAACCACAATCATCATCATCAGCACCCACAGTCACAACCACAATCATCATCATCAGCACCCCCAGTCATAAGCGCGATCATCATTATCATCACCACCACCACTCCGGTAACTTCTAAGTGCAATTAATCACAAGCCATCACTCGATTGAATGACTCGAATTATGCCGGATTTCCTTCCTGCCAACCTATCAAAACGTGTCCATAAAAAATGACCTCAACCGCTGCCTTTTCCGCCTCTGAATCAACCCCGCTCCACTAGAATCAACTCATTCCCCTACTCCACTCACGGTACCAAATCTAAGTTACCTACCCCCCACCAAAACACCAATCTACCCCTATACCGTTAGCCACTCCACTTAACAATGGAGAGAAACACTGACTTACGAATGACGGATTGATGGATGGATGGATGAATGGATGGATGGATGGATGGATGGATGGATGGATGGATGGATGGATGGATGGATGGATGGATGGATGGATGGATGGATGGATGGATGGATGGATGGATGGATGGATGGATGGATGGATGGATGGATGGATGGATGGATGGATGGATGGATGGATGGATGGATGGATGGATGGATGGATGGATGGATGGATGGATGGATGGATGGATGGATGGATGGACGGACGGACGGACGGATGGATGGATGAATGGATGGATGAATTAAAGAACGCTAGACGGACGCATGGTTGTCTATCTGACTGTCAACAGGTTGAAATGAAATGTCAGTGGAAAAGGAGAGTGTGACAATGTCAAGTTGAAGCGTGGAGAGGCGGGTGTATTTCAAGGAGTGGTTTACTGGCGCCGTTTTTTGTCTGCTTCTTCACGCTAGATTGGATCGTCCGCAATTAAATATGCCAAGAAGTAACTATAAATGTCGTATTTATATAACAATAAACATCATAAAATTCAAGAAAATTAATGTATGGATAAAAATATTATTATTGTATTGTTTTATACAAATGAATTTTGTGAAATAATTTTTTTAAATTTATTTTATTTATTTACGTTTGTCATAATTCTTGCAACAACTTTTATGGGCCTACCACAACAACAACAGCATATCTGTTCCTGGGTCTCGTAGGCCTTTGCTATTCACATGGGGTCGTTGGTGGTCGGTATGTTACTGTTTAATGACAATTATAAAAAATTGATTTGTTTTTTTGTTTTTCAGAGTGTTTTTTCATCTATTTTTTAAAAAAATAATTTCGTATTTTCGTTTTTAGGTCTGCCCCGTGTGCATCCCGACCCAATAATTAAAGAGCATTTACCGGTTCAATTCTGTCTGCGAGCTTTTGTGTGAGTATTGATGGTCGCCACGGATGCTGTGTTTGTATGCTTGTTTGTATGTATGTATGTATGTATGTATGTTTGTTTGTGTGTGTTAATAGCCGCGTGCTTGTATGTGACAAAATAATTTTTTTTAAATGGAAGAGAGATAGAAAAAGAAAAAAAGAAAAAAACGAGAAGAATAAAAAGGGGAATAGCAGGAAGGAGATGAAAAAACAGAAAAAAGAAAGAAAAAATAAGATAAATGACTTGTACGCATGTTCCACTGGATCTAAATAAATGTCTGCCAAAGTACTGGACGGTCCGGGAAGGGCCTTGATTCTGGGGGTTTCAAACGGACCAGGCCAGCCAGGACGAGTTTATAATCAGGTCGAACCGGGGCCAGATTTTTGTGCTAAGTATAAGAATTTAGGCCTGTGAAAACGACTGGGCTTGACCTTGATTAGATGGACGGGCCTGAAAATTTGGCCCATGAAACGGGTCGGGCCGCACAAATTCAACCCGTGCAATACTCCAACAACTGCGTATGCTTGTTGGTTTGTCTTCTTCTTTCTCTCTTTTTTTTGTTACTTTTGTTAGTGGTTATAAGTTTTCCGACTTTGTTTTCTTGGCTCTTTACCGATCATCTGTCTCTATATCTGTCTCTATAGATTTTTTGTCCGATACTTTTACGATGCTTGTAATGAGCAGAGGAATATGAAATATTGTAGCACTATCACTGTCATTCTATGAGGAGGAGCGGATGAAACGAGAGAGGAGGGGGGTGCAATATATCAACACGGGTGGTAGTACACCCTTTAGATCATTGGACAAAAACTGAAAAACAAAACGAGAAAAAGAAAAAAAAATAGAAAAAAGAGAGTGAGAAATAAGAAAGAAGTAAAGAAAAAATGAAAGAGAGAAATGCCTAAATGTTGATATAATGCACTCATTAGCAGGAACCCTTCCCGTGATTGGCTGACCGTGGACGTTCTATGATTTCTTCTTCTAATTTGGAAGCAGAAACTTTTGAGGGTTCTTTGTCATCAGGAGAAGCCCATAATTAATTATTACGGTATTGTATGTGTCGTTTATAATGCAATTTATTACCAGGCATTAAAAATCACGAGGCTTCTTGAAAGTCTGTTCCGAGCCCCACCCCCAAAAATGGGTAGGGTTTTTAAAAAAAAAACTAAAATTATAAATAAATTAAAAAAAAACAAACAAATATGACGGTATATATTTATATGGTTTTATTATTTTTAAAAACCGAAGTTACCCGTGGCCTAAAAAATTGGTTCTTTTGGGATTTTTTCGTCTGGTAAATCTGAGTGTAATGAGGAACAATTTAAACTTGTTTCCAAAAAATATTGCTTTTTAATAGACTTCATGTTTTGTTTACCTTTCATAGAACAAATGACTCATTTTTTGGTAGTTAATTTAGTAGAAGGTTTGAATTATTGAAATGAACTTTGAAAATCTTGTGACCGATCCTAATATTGTGGGTTTAAATTTTTGCGACCGAGAAAGACACCACTGCACATCTGTGAGGAAGTTCCTTTGTTTGTCTGTGTGTGTGCGTGCGTGCGTGTGCTTGTGTGTAAGTGGTTTGATGCTGTGGAAAATGTCGTTAGAGAAATTAGATGAGTTGAGCTGAAAAACGGTAAGTAAGAGATAGCAAAGAAAAAAAAAACAAAATGTGTTAAAAAGTACGATTTTGTTATCCAAAAAACCAGCAGTTGATATTTAAAAAAAGAAAATTGAAAAGTTGTGTCTATTGTCTCCAGTTATTCATCTATTTCTATCTTAAAACAGCTGACTCTAACCACATTCGGAAGAGACTAACCGGCACATCCCAATCTATCTATTCATTCTTTTCGTCACTTGGCAATGTCAAAACTAAAAGCTAGAAACTTATAAATGACCTTCTAATTTGGGAGTAAACGAAACCATTTAGTTAAACGCCGTTGGTGTGAAATCTTTTTTGTCTTTTTTTGCTGTATTTTGAGAGTTTCAATGAAACTTTTTCAAAACCTTCTCTTTTTTTTAGTTTCCATTTTATAGCTATGATGAATCACTTTATTTAGACAACTTTTTTTTTTAGCATCTAAAATGTTCATTTTTTTGTTTTCCTCTATTTTTTTTAATTTTTTTGTTTTAAAATTTAAAAATTTGTAATTATTTATAAATTTTTGTAAACGGAAATTTTCAATAGCTGCAATTTTATGAATTCTATATAGCCATCAACTGTTGAATAAAACACCAATTTAAAGAACTATTATTAACAGATGTAAACTTAGATTTAAATACACAATACGGAAGGTCACGAAAGTTCACACAAATGAACTTAGGAGAAGAGAGGGCAAGCCCCTTTCTACCCAATAACCCACCTCCCTATCATGCACACAAATTGATTTGATTAAACTTGCTTAGAAACGGATGTATTAGAAGAGAAAATTTTTCTATTAAAGTTAGGGTGTTCGGTATTAACCTGTTTTGGTTCACCTGTCCGTTATATCGGTCAAGGACAAAAGAAGTTTAATAAACGAATGAGATTGATTGTAGTCCTATTCAGTAATTGAAAACACTTGGTTGTATGTAGGTGGAAGGTGCGAAAATGCGAGGAGATGGAAATGATTGTGACGATGATGATGATGAATGATTGAGATGATGATGATGATGATGATGATGATGATGATGATGATGATGAGGATGATGATGATGATGATGATGATGATGAGATGATGATGATGATGAGATGATGATGATGATGAGATGATGATGATGATGAGATGATGATGAGGACGATGATGATGAATGATTGAGACGATGATTAATTTGATAATGTAATGATAATGATAGTGATGAATGTGATAGCAATGATGGTGAAGGTGATGATGAAAAAAAAATGAATTCTGTGTTAAATACACAAAATGTGAAGAATTGCGTGAGAGAATTCAATCTCAGCGTCATCACGTGATTTAAGACAAAAAAACCGAATAAGCTTCCATCAGATTATTTTAAATTTTTTTCTACACCTTTTCTTGCAAGAAATGCTCTAAAATATATTTTAAAACCTCAAAGTACCTAGTTAATAATTATATAAGAAATGCTTTAAAATATATTTTAAAACTTCAAAGCACATAGTTACTGATTATATTATTAGTAATAAAATACATGTTTAATTATATTATTAGTAATAAAATACATGTTTAAATACATATATTGGGATATATTTTGATGTTTGGTAAAAAAAAATAATTTGTTTGGATTCTCTATTATTTCATAATTATTTAATAATATTGTCATAATTTAAAAATTATGTGATTTTATTGTTATTTTTTTATAAAGTTTTGCTGTCGCTTTAAAGAATGTAAATATGTTTCGAATAATTAATGCTTTGTAATTAAAGTAACAAAAATGAATAACTTTTTTTTTTGAAACATCATTTCAACGTTGAAAAAGCTAATGAAACTATTTTTTTTGTAATTAAAATGTTTATTTAGAAAGAAGTACTCAGAGTTATTTTCAAATGTTAAGTTTGGTTTTTGTGTGGGTAAAGAAAGAAGAACTTTTACAGAATCAGCTTTTAACGGACTTTTAACTGAAACGGGTTTGACTCCTCTTTTTCGAATAGTGGAAAGGTCACGGTAAAGGTCATGACGTCATCAGGGATGTGCTGACATATTTAAAACTATTAATTCGAGTAAGTGCAATGGAAAACAGCTGGTGCGCATGACAGGAAAGAGAGTTGCAGTCTTATATCAAAGAAGTTGAATGGTTCCAGTAAGAATTTGGAAATTGTGAAAATATTGCAATGTGATCATAGGGGTATAGACAATAAATATTAAAACACTTTATATTTATTTATTTATTTTGTATATTAATTAAAACGTGCGTACAAATATTAATTCAAATTAAAAAAAACAATTGAAATGTATAAACACAAAATAATGTATGGTTAAGTCATAGAAATAAAGTCAATTAAATTTAAAACTGAAATAATTTTATAAATAAATAAATAAATAAAGAAATAAATAAATAAATAAATAAAGAAAGAAATAAATAAATAAATAAATAAATAAATAAATAAATAAATAAATAAATAAATAAATAAATAAATAAATAAATAAATAAATAAATAAATAAATAAATAAATAAATAAATAAATAAATAAATAAATAAATAAATAAATAAATAAATAAATAAATAAATAAATAAATAAATAAATAAATAAATAAATAAATAAATAAATAAATAAATAAATAAATAAATAAATAAATAAATAAATAAATAAATAAATAAATAAATAAATAAATAAATAAATAAATAAATAAATAAATAAATAAATAAATAAATAAATAAATAAATAAATAAATAAATAAATAAATAAATAAATAAATAAATAAATAAATAATATATAATTAGATAACTGAATAAATAAATAAAAATAAATGAATAAATAAAAAAATAGAATATGCTTTGTAAAAGTTTTATAAACATCAAAGGTAAGATTTTTTTAATTTTCTCCAGTTTCGTTAAGGTCTCCAGATGAAAAAGCCAAAAACGTATTTTTCTCATTTTCTTGGTAAAACAAAAAACTGTATTTTTTGGGAAAAGGTATTAAATAAAAAGCAAGACACGAGACATCGTCAATTACAATGTTCCGACTGTTTCCTCCGTTGCCATATGTCAGGCCTGGAAACCCTTCAATTTACTGGACGCGTTAGTTTTCATTATGTGCGAATCTGGAAGACTTACAATCTCTAACAAAAATTTCCTTAAATTACGATTTATATACATTTATACGTGAATGTATATAATTAATAAAACTGCAGTGTCAACAGGAACATCATTATCGACACCCAGCTGCACGGAAATTAGCACAACAACATCAGTATTAAAGTTAACATCAACATCAACAACATCAACATCAACATCAACATCAACATCAACATCAACATCAACATCAACATCAACATCAACATCAACATCAACATCAACATCAACATCAACATCAACATCAACATCAACATCAACATCAACATCAACATCAACATCAACATCAACATCAACATCAACATCAACATCAACATCAACATCAACATCAACATCAACATCAACATCAACATCAACATCAACATCAACATCAACATCAACATCAACATCAACATCAACATCAACATCAACATCAACATCAACATCAACATCAACATCAACATCAACATCAACATCAACATCAACATCAACATCAACATCAACATCAACATCAACATCAACATCAACATCAACATCAACAACAACATCAACTTCAACATCAACATCTTCAACGCAAACGTCAACAGCAATAAAATAACGACAACAACACAAAAATTAAAACTACGAGCAGTTGAAATCGTAAACAAGATGGACCCGCAAGGCACAATTGCTCTGAATTTAAAATTTGTATACAAGATGGAGGATAAGAAAAATATGACAAATAGTAAGAACAAGAAAAAAAGGGAAGGACAGATCAAGAGAGAGAGAAAGCGAAAGAAAGAGAAAGAAAGAGAAAGAGAGATGCTGACTGAATAATTTCTTTTCGAATCAATTTTTACGTTCCCCGAGGCAGATGACCAAAAGATGAAACCACGTGACCGTAGGACGGCGTGGGAGTAAAAGGAGAAAGAAGAAAAAAAGAGAGAAAGAGAAAAAAAGAGAAATAAAAAAACAAGAAAAAAAAGATAAAAAATAGAGAGAGAGAGAGAAAAAAAGAGGAAGAAAAAGACAAAGAAAGAGAAAGAGAAAGAAAGAGAAAGAGAAAAAGAGAGAAAAAAAGAATTTAAAACACGACTTATACTTCCATCAATATTCGTTGTCAACTCATTTTATTTGCTACCTATTCATTTTTTTTTTTTTTTTTTTTTATAATAGTTTATAGTCCTTTACACCAAGTGTTTTAAGACTGAAATAGCTGTATGTAGGAAGCACCTAAATGCTTCCTGTCGTGGATCTAAGTTTGATCCTTTTAGCTGTCCCTCCTCCTTTATCCAGGCTTGGGACTGGCTCGCAATAAGCGAGGCGGAGTTACCTATTCATTGATTTGTTTTGAATTATATCGAAACTCTTTTTTTTAATTAATTTTGAACTTCTCCATAAAAAAAATGACCTTTCCGCAAATTTAATATCTCCGCGTCCCGCTACGCTCCGTCGGTTTCAATTTAATGCAACGCCAACTGGAGCGCATCCAGATCTCAATTAAGAGACGATCATCATCATCATCATCATCATCACTGTCCATCCACCTGCCATCCGGTCCGTTGTCCGTCCGCGTCCAACCGACCAAAGCAACACCTATGTTGTAACAAGGTGGCTCTAAATGGTGACAGATCGTTGGCACCTAACGCCCCCGCGAGGGATTGCGAGCCACCTTGCTTGCGGGCCCGGTCAGCCGCAGAACTTCTCTCTACTTTACACCTCAAAAGTTTATTTTATTTTTTTTTCACTGAAAAAATTCAGTTACAGAATCTAATAAATTACTTTTACTCAGATTAAACCGGAACTAATTTGATTAAAAATTTTTTTAAAGATGATTCAGTCAACCGGATGTCCCGAAACTCGGAAACGAAAAAGCGACTAATCTGTAACGGAAGTGAACAGAAAGAAAAAGAACTAAATATAGTTTAGACTATCGTAATAATTCATAATTTTACGTGACTGGATAAAAATGGGAGCAACTTGTAAAACCTCAAGATGGTGTCAGGGGAAAAAGGAACTACAGGAAGAGCGAGAGAGACAAAAAGAAAGCGAGAGAGACGACTAGAGAGAGAGAGAGAGAGAGAGAGAGAGAAAGAGAGAGAAAGAGATAGAGAGAGAGAGAGAGAGAGAGAGAGAGAGAAAGAGAGAGAGAGAGAGAGAGAGAGAGAGATAAAAAACTAGGGGGAGAAAGAGATGACTAGAGAGAGAGATAGAGACACTTCGGGCTTCAAATTGATAAGAGCTTAAAGTCTTCTTTTTTATTAAATACGTGCTGTTTTGAAATTAAAGTTTTATCGGAAAACCAAAACAAACTCACTGTCACACCGAAAATTCATTAAAATTTTATATTAAGAAAAACAAGCTAACACATGTATTAGATAAAACCCGTCAAAAATGACAGTGATGATCAGTCAAAAAATGCGAATTTTTTTAAATATCGTCCATACATATAATTAGAGTTGTTTTGCAATTGCAGAGCAATGACTCAAAATTCTAGCATACATACATACATACATACATACATACATACATACATACATACATACATACATACATACATACATACATCGGGTATGTACATAGGTAAGTATATAGGTAAATAATTGCATTCATTTGATTGGATTTTCAATTTCTTCTGCGTTTTTGTGCGCGTGGGAATGAAAAGGCTGGAGACCGATGAATTTCTTATTTAACTTTTTTTGAAGAAATATTGCTTTACTTATTTTATACAAAAAGTAAATAAATAAATTATTGATTATTACACATATAATTTTTAAAACAGACAAAACGTTTAACGACAAATATAACTTGATTTTAATATCAAGTGTACCTATACACTAGAGGCCACTCTTAAGTTATGATAGGAAAAGGGTGGGAGAATGGTGGAAGTTGTCATGGGAAAGAGAAAGGAGAGTGTTGCGTTTAAAAAGTAGATAATAAGAAAAAAATTATTCAGGTGGCATTAGGGGTCAAAAAGTCCCGACCCCCGTCGACACTCACTTGTATTCTGTTGCGGATCTCAAACGTCACGTGACTGGTGATTTTGATGCCGTGTTGTTGTTTGTTCCACAGTTTCAGTTCCTGTTTCCTCGTTGTCGCTGCTGCTGCTACTGTTGCTGTCGACGTTGCTGCCGCTGCTGATGACGACGAAGGAGATGAAGGATACTCCACTTTGGCGCTCGAACTGCCATCCATTGTTGTCATCATTTCCATTGTAGTTTCTTCCTACGATGGCGATGGTAGAAGTGCGGAGTGAGAGTAATGATGGTGATGATTATGCTGATGCTATTGCTGATGATGATGATGAAGATGGTGTTGATAGTAATGATGATTGCGATGATGATGCTGATGATGCTTATGCTGCTGCTGCTGCTGATGATGATGATAATGACGATGAAGATGCTGTTGATAGTGATGATGGTAGTGATGATGATTATGATGATGAATGTGATGGTGGTATTAATAACGCTATCTTATATCTCTGTTTATGGATATAATGACGATTTTTGTTATATATAATTGATGGGCATGATAATACAAAGTAATTATAGATTAACCACATAAATTATTTATTTATTTCTTTTTATTTATAGCTATAAAAATTGAGGTGAAGTTATAAATGCACAAAGATATTTATAGCCTCATATCGTGGCAACCTTTTATGGACATTTTGCTTCCTATTAACCATTTTTGAGATGTCTTGGTCATTAATTCTCACCCGTGGATGGGATGAGATTATTTCTGCCATTTGTTACAATTTTTAATAAATAAATAAATAATAATAATAATAATAGTAATAATAGCAATATTATTTTATTAACATTATTTTTTTAAATAATAATAATAATAATAATAATAATAATAATAATAATAATAATAATAATAATAATAATAATAATAATAATAATAATAATAATGATAATAATAATAATAATAATAATAATAATAATAGTAATAATAATAATAATAATAATAATAATAATAATAATAATAATAATAATAATAATAATAATAATAATAATAATAATAATAATAATAATAATAATAATAATAATAATAATAATAATAACAGTAATACGAGTAGTAGTAGTAGTATTTTGGTTTTATAAAATAGAAAAAACTATGTAACCCATTTATGAAAAACAAGGTTTTTAATTTATTTTTTTTGTTTTTTTATTTTTTTACCTGAACAAAAACTTTTCAAGTTTTCTAAATTTTAAACTTGCATAAATATTTCAGTTGTTAATGCACAAAGCGAGTTTAAGTCCGGTTGACTTGTGACCTCTGAACTTTGTATTTTTTTAAGTATTAATACATACAGACATAGGAAATAATGTATGTAGATATAAATAAACACATATATAAAAATTCAACTATCTCTTATTAATCTTTTGTTACTTTTTTATTCAACCATGTTTAATTTCTTCACCCAAGGCTTTTATGTCAACTTGCAAAATTATCTGAATATAGTTTTTATAAAGATTTTTTAGGCACTTCTAATGGTTCTATTATTTTCAGTATCATTGTTAAAAGTTTTTTTTTTAAATTTGAGTTAGACTCTAATGTCACTTTCTCTTTTTTTATTATTTTTGTTGTGATGCGCTAGCCGATAGCTTTTTGGTCTGATCAAGCATTATAAATTTGTTTATTTTATTAAGTTTTTATTTTAAATGTTTTTCAGCAGCGTCGGAGATGCTGTAAAACTTCAATTAAAACGACAGGTGAGCAAAGATCCAGATAGTCTCTATCTCTACTTTATCTATGGATACCAAAAAGTAAACCTCCACATATTTTGGTATTATTTGGAGTTTTTTTCGAACGGGTTAAAGACAAGTAAGAAATGAAAATGTATAAAAACTATATTTAAAACCATGCTCATATTAAACATGCTTAAAATATAAAATCAATTCTAACTATTATAAGCACAAAAGTTGGGTGCTCTTTGTGAAAAACGTAGATATATAGAGTGAACAGAATTTTTACCTCACAAAAAGTCCCCAAGGTTAAGCTAGCTTAAATTTAAATTCTAACATTAATTTCTTTAACTAGAAAAATTTTAAACTTACATGAGATCATTTCTGAAAACCACACACACACACGCACATACACAAACACACGCACACACACAAACACAGAATACCTCAGTACGAAAAAGTGCCTATCAACTCAGAAATAAAACCTGCCACCCTGGGAAAACTTTGACCCGGCCTCAAATTTACCTCAGCTGACATCTGTCAAAAGTTAAAATTTAATTGTTCTGGAAATTTGTATTTTATATCAATACTTTTTTTTTAATAAATACTATTCAAATTTTTCAATGCATTGATTTATATATTTTTAATAATAATTATTTTTAATAATTTGTAATTTATTAATTGTAAGACCTATATCGGTCGTTTGTTATAATTGTTTTAAATAATAATTGTTGTTGTGGTCTTCTTTCAACCACATTCGAATGATTAGTAGATGGTTGACGATTTTATAGAAGGAAATGAAGCGGCCTATGATATGGCACCAAGAAACGCAGATTAAATTCCAAATTATCCATATTAAATTATATAATTATTATCTCTAAAAATATTAAAACATTCAACTTTTGAAGCATTGTTATTTTTTAATTGTCTCTTAAATTTAAAATATTTACTAATTGGATAATTAACATGACCTAATGAAGCGCAATTGTTTTCCGTCTGAATGATTTATTTTTATTTCAAAATAAACTTTAATAATTGTTTGTTTCAGAGTCCAGTTCAAAGTTCCGACAACAACCGGGTTTTAATATTAATATCTAATATATCTATCTTTAGTTATATTTTGTATTTCGTTTATAAATACAAGTAATTGAGATATTTAATCCCAAAATTTTAAATGAAATTAAAATAAACATTTAAATTAATATAAAAACATATTTATTCCGTCCCGATTAAACAGGAAATAAAATAAAAAGAAAATTTTTTGACGCGGCGATCCATCTCTTGCACTCCGTTAAAACTTGACACGTTTGAATTGATGCCACACCTACAAACCGATGCAGGCAGACGACTCTTTTCTTTTTAGACACCCATTTCTAGCTCTCGCTTCTTTGTTTTTTCTTGTATTTTAATGTAAAGTTCAATAAATATTGATTTTTTTTAAATTTTTAATGTTATTATCTTTAATTATCTAATTTGTTTTTTTAATTTTTTTAAAGGTTTTTTGTGGGTTTTTCAAGGGTTCCTCTCAGCTTTCGTGGCGCCTCTAATTTGAAATTTCGAAATTCAGTTTTTCTGTCATTTCGCACTGCACGCAAATATATATATATATATATATATATATATATATATATATATATATATATATATATATATCTTCTGTTCATTAATTTTAAAATATTGATAATTTATAAAAATTTGAAGATATAATGAAGTTATTGGTAAAATATTTAAATTATTAAAATAAATTTCCATTAACTTGTTATTTAATTATTTGTTAACCAATCCTCTGATTTCTACTTTTTTTTATTTGATTCATCCACAAAATTACCAGTGACTTATTTTCGATTTCTTAACGACCGCTCTCATATTAAGATCAACTCATTCTATTTAGCCCCCCCCCAAGTATCAAACCCCCCTCCCACATTTCCTGACCTTCAGCGTCGACCTTCGATTCTTCCTCGGTCCAGAGTCGTAGAGAGTCTTGCCGATGAAGATGTACAGGATGCTGTTGAGAAAGAGTGGTACTATGTAGAAGACCAGAAGATCGGCCAGATAATAAGTGGCGTAGTGACTGCGTCTGAGATTGAACGAACATGTCTCGATGACGGTGGAATCGTCCATGTGGATGGATCTTGTGCCTATCAGCATGAGCCAGGGACTGCAGTAGGCCAGTCCGAAGAACCAGAGACAAGCGATTATCTTACTGGCTCTTCTTACTGTGCACATCCTGGAGAGATGATGATGTGAAAACGAGTCGGTATAAATCGTATGAATTACAGGTCGGATAGATGGAATAGTTTTAAATTGACAGAAATTGACGGTGATTGATAGTTTTAAAACTATATAACAGATGGCGGTGCTTTATTTTGACTCGATTTTCTTCCGCGTACAAAAAAAAAGAAAACAATGAAATTGCATTAGGAAACTTAAGCACGAATTTGTCTAAGGATGGTTTGAAAATATTTCAAACTTTTTGTTTACTTTTTAAAAAAAAATACTTTTATAAATGTTTTTCTTTAACAGAATATTTTTCTCTGTTATTCTAAATTATCAATTTTAATAATCTTTTACGAAATGAGGGTTGGCACATTCCTATTTTTATAAACGCGCGGGTATGTGTGTGTGTGTGTGTGTGTGTGTGTGTGGCGGTTGTGTCTGTATGATTCCGTATGTGATCGATCTGATTCTTGCACTGCTGAAGTATATTTCACATGATGGCACTCTAATATCATGACCTTTACCTGTACTTTTTACTTAGAAAGGTTAATTATTTTTAAACTTCCAATCAAGTCAAACACACCACACCGCACAATCGTTCAATGGCAGGGAACACGATAACACAACAGCAGTACTGTCAGAAAATAATTTTCTTCACCCCAAACCGCCCCCAACGGAGCTTGTAAACTTTTCGTGCCTTCATAGGCAAGCCTCATTTAGTACCTATCATTATATCAGAAACCTTTTAAAGGACAAACTAGATTCTGCCGATTGTATGGAGAACTTGAGCCGAACGAGTTCCATTGTAGTGCCAAGTGTGCCAGAATGGCGCTGAAATACGTTCTGCATCTTTTGTATGTTGTTTTGATTTTAATTTTTTTTTGCAATCTCGTGGCGTATTGGAACTACTAGCTATTTCAATGTATTATATGGCATAAACAACATACAATAGCACATATATGGCACAATATATAAAAATTCAAAATATACAATAGCAAAACTGTACATATAAAATTATGATGATATATTACAATGAATTTATGATTTTTTTTTTAAATTTTAAGAGTCCATGCTATGGCAAAAGGATTTTATTTTAGAAACACGGAAAAGAAGTTAAATTTTAATGGCGAGAAAACAGTAAGCTTACAAAACGTCATCTGACGTCTAAGTCACCGAATGTGTCATGTCATGAGATCTTGAATAAATTAAGGCGGTGAAACATTTTTGTTTGCATTTTATAACGTAACCAAAGAGAGCGAAGATGTAAAACCGTCGTCACGTTGTTATGGCAACGACGAATAAAAATAATTTCATCCGATGTTTTTTTTTTATAAAAATAAATTTCGATTGTAAATAATATTAGTTTGCTACTGCGTTAGTGCAGAAGTTGAAATTTATTACACACCAGCTGCGCAATTTAGTGATTATTAGTTACAGAAAATGCTAAAAATGCTATTGGTAGATAAAGTAATTAAAATTTGAAAATTGCAGCTAAAAATAGCTTTTCTGGCAAAAAAGCAATTTTAACCGGAAATTAATAAGTTTTACAGATAAAAATAAAGTTTTAAAATAAAAACAAATTTTACAAATTTTCAGCTAACAGAAAAGTTTACAACTAAAAATAATTTGTCTATTTAAACACATTTGAAAATAAATTCCAAAAATATAATAAACAGAAACGGTTTAAAGTAATAAAAATATTTATGAAAATAGAAACTGCAAAAGAAATTGAAATTTTATTGAGAATCTAAATGAGTGATTAATCATAAAATGAACTCGCAGAGCCAGTTAAAATATTTGATTAACGGACACTTTGTTGATTTTTTGTTTAATAAAAACAAAAATATAAACTGAATATGAAATGATTAAAAATAGTTTGTGTGTGTGTGTAGTGTTGTGGTGTGCTGGAAATACATGTGAACAATTGGAACAGAGAAACAAACAAAAAACAAAATATAAACATGATGATGATGTAGTTGTTGATGATGACGATAATGTTGACAAAGATAATGATGATGATGATGACGATGGCGATGAAAATGACGATGACGATGACGGTGACGGTGACGGTGACGATAACGATAACGATAACGATGATAATGATGATGATGGTGGTGGGGTGGTGAGGACAAAAATGATGATGATGACGACGACGATGAAGATGATGACAAAGCAGCATCAATCAAAGATAACATCTCCATGGCATCTCTGATCGATTTCTAGTCGGCCAAATGAACCTGAGCTGGTTCGGTAGATACTCGTGGTTCGATTAATCTCTACTTGTATACATTGTAATTGTAATAGATAAGTATATGTAAATATTTTACTTTGCTTCGTAATACATAAATCACATTTTTACTTTGTTTTGTAATACATGAATCGTTATTTTACTTTACTTTGTAATACACGAGTAAATATTTTTTTTTTTTTTTTTTTTTTTTTTTTTTAGAATAGTTTATAGTCCTTTACACCAAGTGTTTTAAGACTGAAACGGCTGTGTCAGAAGCACCTAAGTACTTCCAGTCGTGGATCGTAATTTGATCTTTTTAATTTTTCCCTCCTCCTTTCTCCAGGCTTGGGACTGGCTTGCAAAAGCAAGGCGGAATTGAGTAAATATTTTACTTTACTTTGTAATACACGAGTAAATATTTTACTTTACTTTGTAATACACGAGTAAATGTTTTACTTTACTTTGTAATACACGAGTAAATATTTTACTTTGCTTTGTAAAACATATGTAATTATTTTACTTTGTTTTGTAGTACATAAGAAATCATTTTACTTTGCTTTAGTTACTTGCAGTTGTTTTTACATCGTTTGTAAAACGATACTATAGCAGTTTTACATACGAGGTAACACTATATGAATCAGCATTACATTGTATTATATTACAAATTCTCAACAATGTATTGTTTTTTCTCCTATTTTTAGGATGTTTATTCCACAAAAAACGCGTATTTTTATTGATTGATTCATAGACATGCGCACTACGCATAAACATTGCCCGACTGCCACACGTGGAGACAAGAAAGAAAAGAAAAATGAAAAAAAATGTAGAAAAACTGCGTTAAATTGAAGGAGTACTCCGTTGAAGCGTCACATCATTGTAAATTTTTTATAATATCTTGTTTTATGTGCTGAATTCTTTTTGAATTGTGATCGAGAGATGTGTCAGTCGGGTCAGGTCGGGTCGGGTCGGGTCAAGTCGGGTCGGGTCAAAAATTGCGCAATCAGAAATTTGGTCAACTTCGGTCTGAGAAAAATTAAATTCATTGGAAAATTTTTTTTATTGATAATAATTTATGTATAGTTCTTTTACGTATTTTTTGTGACATTGTAGATCTAATGAAACGTGTGATGTGACGTTATCTCGTGCAATGTATCCGATTGATCATAAGTTTCTCGCTCTGTGATCGCAAGTGGTTATCCGACATTTGAACGCAGATCAGATAAACAGAGATACTTTAAAACACGCCCGTTAAGCAACGGCTCCCTACACATGCACACACACACACACAAGCATTCTCTCTCTCTTCCACAAACACACATACACACATTTATACAATCTTGTTGTATATGATGATGATGATGGTGGTGATGATGATGATGATGATGATGATGATGATGATGACGACGACGACGATGATGATGACGATGATGTTTAAATCACAAAAGCGCACTTGGAAGCGACTCCACGGACGACTGATCTCAGAATAATCAGTTCGCCCCACGCAGCCACCCTCCCGCTCCAAGGACATGCAGAGGAAATAGATGTAGACAAAACAACTGTCTTTTTTAATTTAATTTTTTGTCGACCAAAAAAGCTTTGAAGAAAAAATTCACAGTCACAAATTGAAACATTTTTTTTATTTAACAAAGAAAAAACAAAAATGAAAGTTTTTTGCATCACTGGAAAAACACCGCCTGGTGAAATATTTGAAGGAAATGAAGTCAAATAAGTTTGAAAATTTGTTTTTTCCTGTTACTCTAAAAAAGAAAAACTCACTGGGCAAATCTCTCTTTACGTCCCTGAGGGACGGTTTGATGATGCCCGCGGGATTTGAAGATTTGTAAGACTTGAAATGTAATAATTTGAAACTATTTATTTTAACTTTTTGAAGTCAAAAGATTTAAAAACTCAAAAGTTTTGAAAAATGTGACGGTTGATAAACTTACGACTGCGCCTTCTCTGCCATCAACTTTGAACTCCACGCATAAAAATTGCTCTGCTTTCATGCAAAACATTTGTCACATATTTTATTTTCATTTTCCGCAAAAAAAAACAAATTCTAAAAACTTTCAATTGTAACTTTTTCACGCTTGTCTCGACCTGTAAATTAGCCACAAATTGAATTGTTGATAAGTTTTTCAGAGAAGGGAAGAAGGTGGAAAATGACAGAAGGAAAGAAAACATTAGAAGCAGGTGGAAAGACAAGAGAAACAAAAAAAAGAAAAGACAAAGAAGTAAAGACAAAGAAAAAAAAATTAAATTATTTTTCACTGGAAAAACTAAAATTGAAACGAGAGAAAAAAAGACTTAAAAAGTATTTTTTCTCGACAGATGGCGTTTTGAAATATAAAGCAATAGTATAACGCCTGAAGGTTGGGAATTTTTTTTAGATAAAGTATTTTGCAGGGCTAAATTAATTATTTATCGAATATTATTTAAGATGTTAGATGGAAAAACTTTGAATTGGTCAGCCTACAAGGTAACCATTAAGTTTTTAAATTATTAAAATAATTTAAGAAACTGTCTTCCTTCTGCTCAAACTTTATGAAGCAGCAATTTTACAACAGTTTATTACTTAATCGTTTAACAAGTAAAGGAAAAAAAACGAGTTTTTCAACACAAACTTTAATTTCAAATACACTCGATTTAGAAATACGAAAGATATTCAAATTAAGTTTTTTTTAATTGAATCATGTATTGTCATCCAATATAAAGCTATGCTGAAAGTTTTA
This sequence comes from Erpobdella octoculata, assembly GCA_963978895.1. Classification (NCBI taxonomy): domain Eukaryota; kingdom Metazoa; phylum Annelida; class Clitellata; order Hirudinida; family Erpobdellidae; genus Erpobdella; species Erpobdella octoculata. The sequence goes on from OZ022246.1 coordinate 23,763,810, forward strand.
GCTTCCTAGCTAGTCAAAAAGCTGGTTAAATTTCACTTGCAAGATTTGCGTACAGAGAAAGCCACACACGCACACACACACACACACACAAACAGAGATTATAATCTAAATAAAAATTTGTAAAAATAAAGCATATTGCGTTTTTTGGAGTTAATTATTAAAAAAAATTAAATATAAAGTTTTTATTTGAAATCAATAATAAAAAAAATTTCACACATCAGGTTCAGACACACTCACACATACACTCACACATACACTCACACATACACTCACACATACACTCACACATACACACATACACATACGCGCATAAACACAAACACACTCGTTAGAAAAGTATATTCTCTGGATTCCTCTGTGGTTCCAGACGCTGGTTCCATTTTTTTGGCCAGCCAGGGCGGCTAGCCCTGCCGTAGAATCTGCATTTCCAGACCCACTTCGGTCTCCATTGAATTACAATTCTATAATTCTTTTAAATTACGCAACTACCATCTATTGGGAACAAATCAGCATTCTGCTCCCGTTATTGAATTTATTTATTATTTTATAGTTAGAGAATTTTTTAACGTTATTCTGTTGCCTGCGTCTTCTGTAAGGCTTTCGCCACTTGTCTCTGTACTGATTGTTCGCCTTTGCGTAGTTGTTAACAATCTGTCCCTGATGGCTAACCAGTTTGTCGGTGTTCATAGCCATCTCTTTCCACCGCTCAATTTCATCCTCTTTCTGCTTCAGACATATCTTCAGTTTCTCGAGGTCCTTACAGGCACTATTGTAGACGGACTTGAGTAGCGTTTCGCTTTTGGGATCGAAAGTATCGAATCGGTTCAAGACCAAGAGCTGAGAGACCGACTCCCAGCTCGAGAGCGGCGTTCGGCAGTTCGGGCACGTGGCTGCCTGACGGCCCCAGGTCTCGATGCAGTCGGTGTGGTAGGCGTGGCCGCAGCTGGTCAGCGAAACGCCCGACTGGTTGGCATCGCAGAAAATCGGCTGCAAGCAAATGGAACAGTCTTTGAGGTAGGACATTTTTTTTTTAGTATTTGTAATGATTCTCTAAAAATTAGGTTTTGCTGCAAAAATGGTAGCTTACAAATACCGGAACTATATTTTGAGTTAGTTTAAAAAGTAGGTCACCTTCATATGTATACAATAGGAAATACATTGCATAGATATTAAAATTTTTAAATGATTTATCTCTGTGTTTATTAGACAATTATTTAATTATCTTTGATTTGAAATAAAAAAAGCAAAAATGTTTCTTTTTTAATTTATGTGTTTGAAATAAGCAATGTACGAAATTATTTACAAATTTTCAGTAATTTTTTATTGCCGTAACACTCGTAAAAGCAACAAACAGATTAAATTGTTAGGAATTTATACACAACCGATTACCTGGGAAAATGTTAGTATCAGATTACTATATATATATATATATATATATATATACATGTATATATATATATATATATATATATATATATATATATATATATATATATATATATATATATATGTATATATATATACATACATATATATACATATATGTATACACACACACACACACATATATATATATATATATGTATATATATATATATGTATATATATATATATATATGTATATATATATATATATGTATATATATATATATTATATAATAAATATTTATATATTTTCTTTCAATTTTGCTTGGACGCAAAGTTATGTTTTTGCACATAAATTTATACCTGCTTTTCAGGTGTAAAATGTGTGCCGATATGTATGTTGTAGGTCATGTATTATTTATAGCTTGAGTGTGACAAAATGGGTTGAAGCTCAAGGTGTAGATATGGTAGATATGGTAGGGCTCTCAGAGCTTCAAGTTTAAAACATGGATTGAATTTCCTCTTATCGTATAAAGTTTTTTTTCCAGCTTCCACCCCAGTTAGAACAATGTATTTTAATTGTTAATTCTTATTTATCATCACAGATATCGTACAAAAGTTTTAATTACTTCTATTTAAAAACTCAAAATATCACTTTAAAGTTATTTATTGTCCAAAAATCCAGCAAAAAAATATATTAATATGAATAATGACCGTTTCGCATTCTACAACCTTCTTGACGTCTCCATAACAACTGTGGCGCCATCCATTTATTTTTATGCTTTTTTCTGCAACAAAGAACTGAAAATGTTCCACCATAGAAAAAAAATTATTCCGCGTCGCTTAATTACCGTCCGAACGACTTCTGACGTGTGCTTTGTTGCGCCACCTATGCTTTCGCGCCTTTTTATTTTAATTACAATTTTTATTTTTATTTTTTGGACGACTAATTAATCATTTTAAAAATAATTACAATTTTTCTATTAATTAAATCTAAATTTCATTTCATTTGTACGTTTTCATATTTATTCTATTTTTTATTGAATTTTTATTTTCTTTTAATTCTCAACTTATCTCTTGTTATTTTCTTATTTAACATTTTTTTTTATAAAACTTTCAATTGTTATTTTGACATTACAAGTATATAATTTTTTTTAACTAAAGTATAGAATACAAAATATCAAGACAATACACTAAGGTGTTGCCAGCACGATCCGCACAATCGGTTGGTTAAAATGTCTTCTACAATCCTTCTAGATTCTAGAAAAAAAGAAGCTTCAAAAAATAAACAAATGATTGAATAAAAAAAAACTTAATAGACAAATAACTGAATATGACTTTGTTGATTTTATTACAATAGAACAACATTTTATATTAAATGTTATTACATTTATATAACTTCAATATCATCTAAACTAGAAGAAGTGGACACAAAAACTCCTTCACATACACGAAACGCACATCTACTTTACAGTGTAGCACACATACACACAAACACACTTGGACACACACACACAAACGCAGAACATATTTCTGTCTGAGAAATTCCCATCTGAAACCTACACGGATTCATAAAACTTATTTATTTTTTCATCTCCGACAAGCTCAAACTCTCTCATCACTCGACGTTCAAAAACTTTTTAATCGAAGTTATTTTTAGTTGTTTTTCTTTTTTTAAAATTTCAACCACACTTATATTGAAATCAATTTCAACCAAATTTATTGAAATCCATTCCAACTTGATCTCATCAAATCCATTCACGCTGCCGAAGACTTAAGAAACGTCTAGCTGATCGATTAGTCTCTCAATTGGTTTTTAAAGAATTTTTCAGGTTTTTAAGCCGGTCTGTAATTTTTCTCCGCATTTTAAATTTTGTAACTTTCGAGGAAATGATCAAGAAAAACAATTAATTAAAATTTAAATAATTTAAAAAATAGTAATTATTATTTATTTTTAATTTTTAATTCTTATTCACCTGTGAGCCATCATCGGATGGCAGATGGCCACGTATCTTTCCACCGTTAATTTCCACCGTTAATTTAAAAAATATTAATTATTATTTATTTTTAATTCTTAATTTTTATTCACCTGTGAGCCATCATCGGATGGCAGATGGCCACGTATCTTTCCACCGTGAACGCTGTAATCGACAAGGAGGAAACGTTCACTCCCAGATACTGTGCAAACACCATCACTTTGCAGCCAAACCAGCCGAAAACGTACTGATCGATTATGGCAAAGAACTCAACTAGAGTCGGAAGACAGGCAAAAATCAAAAGAAAGAGATCGGCTACGGCTAGAGAGACGAGATAGCAGTTAGTCGGCGTGTGCATGCTCCTCATTCTGGCTACCACCAGGACCACCATAACGTTACCGGCTACACCGACCAGGAAAATCAGCCCGACGAAGAAACTTCCGACCATCTTGTACGAAAAAGGATGGTAACGAGGAAGTATGGGTTGAGCGGTACTGGAATTGGCAGAAACGGCGGCAGTCGGCGGTGGAAAATCGTTCAATCCGCTGATGGCGGTCGGATTCGGTTCAGTAGTTACGGCGTAATTCAGTCGCGATTCGTGGACGAAATTCTCTTCTCTCGATTCGCTCCGCTCGGCTGCCTGACTGTAATTCGTCTCTGAATGTTGTAAATCTCTGGAGCCACTTGACGTTAACATTTGCCGTTCTTTACTTGCCGCTAGATGGCCATCTGTTTGATGTAGAGGAGTCACGTGTCTTCTCTTCAGTCCCTTGTTGTTGTTGTTCTTGTCGATGTAGTTTCTTAGTTGTTCTCGTTGTTCTTGTTTTTTACGGGAGGGTTCGGGGTGGTTGTGTAGGGGACGAACACTTGGCGCCCTGGACCGGTTTGGAGGGTGCTGGCTCAGGTGACGATGATGATGGTGGAGATGATGATAGTGGCTTTGATGCTGATGATGATGACGACGACGAGGATGATGGCTATTATCATCCGAAGTGTCTCCTGAGTTACTTGACAGTGTCTCATTGTCAGAACAAATTCTGATCGAATTTTCAGCTCGTTGAATCTCTGAACTGCATTTTTTGACTAAGCTAAACTTAGTTTCGAAACCTTCCTCGGCATCGTTGACACAGCCAACCATACGAATCAGTATTGACACAGTAACAGTGAACATCATAGAAAATAACAATGACATCGTGGCCGTTAACTAATTTTCTTTCAAATTCAAAATATAAAGTTTTTTCAACTGCTCTTTTTCAATGTTTTTATCACTATTTTTTGTTTTTTGATCACACTTTGTTTTGTTTTTGATCACACTTTGTTTTTTCCCGAAGTTGAATTTTGCTTTTCAAAACTTTTAAATATTTTTGATCACACGTTTCGATGTTTTTTCCAGAAGTTGAATTTTGCTTTTCAAAACTTCTAAACGACAAGTGGCTGCTCTAAAACTCGTGTTCAGCTTAATTGGACGTTAATTAACGAAACTTCTATCTTTTTTTTTATCTATCTTTCTTTCTCTCGCTCTTCGCTGGTTGCTATAAATAAATTACCATTAAACGTTGAAATTAATAATTAATTAAGCAAACAATGAGTATTTAAACATTAAGTAATTAATAAAAAATTAATGAATAACAAAAACTTGCGCAAAGTTTGGAAATGAAAACATTTAAATGGAGGTGATATTTAAATCTGAGTGGTTGTTCTGACACCTGTCCTATCATCTCACCTGGATTCGGGAGTTTGCTCTTTATTCTTCGGCAAGTCTCAGAGAATGTAATGAAGTCTTGTTTGAAGATTTTCTGTTCTACAACTGTTACTGACATTTCATCATAATATGAATAAATAAGCAGAAAAATTACCTTTTTCAGATTGCCAAAATAGAATTCTGATTATATTTATATTTAATTTAAATTTAAATTTATTTATGCGCAAAATTTTATTTCATTTAACGTAAATTATTAAAAGGTATTTTTAGAACAAATCTAATTTTTCTTCTTTTATATATATATATATATATATAAATATATTTAATTTTTTTTCATTGCGTGTGACAACGAATCTGAAAATGCACTTCGTACCACGCTGATACTTTCGCTGTACTTCCGGTCTCCAGAACCATTATAACCGTGTTCCTGGGTGGCCTTCACCTTCGCCGTCTTCGTTGTCGTCATCAGCAACGTCATCGTCGACGACATAATTTTGCTCATCACCATCGTCATCATCAGCACAACTTTCATTATAATTATCATCATCATCATCATCATCATCATCATCATCATCATCATCATCATCATCATCATCATCATCATCATCATCATCATCATCATCATCATCATCATCATCATCATCATCATCATCATCATCATCATCATCATCATCATCATCATCGTCGTCGTCATCATCGTCATCATCATCATCATCATCATCATCACTTCCATTGTCGCCATCACCACCGAAACCACAGGGCACCACCCAAATGTCCCATAATTGCTGTCACTTTTGCAGTCATCAACTCGCTTACAAGAATCTTTACAACTATTGTTTTTAAATTATTTATGACATTCTCATAAAAACGAATTTTTCATTTTTTTTATCTTTATTTTTCGTTTTCATCAAAATTCCTGGCACGTCTTCTTCCTGTTTATCGCTTTTAAGTTTTTTTTTATTTTCATTTGCTGCTGGTTGGTTTGGATAGTTGTTGTTTTGTGTTATTTGTCATTATTTGTTGTTTGTCTGTATTGTTTTGTTGTCATTATTTGTTGTTGTTTTGTGTTGTTGTCATTATTTGTTGTTGTTTTGTGTTGTTGCCATTATTTGTTGTTGTTTTGTGTTGTTGTCATTATTTGTTGTTGTTTTGTGTTGTTTGTCATTATTTGTTGTTGTTTTGTGTTGTTTTCATTATTTGTTGTTTATCTGTATTTTATGTTATTGTTTTGAGTTGTTGTCATTATTTGGTGTCATTTTTGTTGTTTTTTTTGCAATTTTTTTGGCATTTTAGTCATAATTAAAAAGTCAAAATACCATTTTTAGTTTTTGAAGTTTAAAAAAAATGACCTCAAATAACACTTTGTTTATTATTAAAATTTAAAGCCTGATTATTCAAATATTTATTTAAAAAATATTTTAGTTATAATATTTAAACTCGACTGAAAGAATTCTATTAAAATCTATTACCAACAGATCGTAAATCTCCACAATCTCCGTCCGTTAGCAATGCTAAGAGTAGTATACGACATGATATCGTTGTTTATATGCTACGTTCTATGCATTGTTTATATGCGACGTTCTATGCATCCCTTATATGCTACGTTCTATGCATTGTTTATATGCGACGTTCTATGCATCCCTTATATGCGACTTTCTAAGCATTGTTTATATGCGATGTTCTATGCATTGTTTATATGCGACTTTCTATGCATGTATATATACTATATTTTATGCATTGCTTATATGCGACCTTCTATGCATTGTTTATATGCGACTTTGTATGCATTGCTTATATGCGACCTTCTATGCATTGTTTATATGCGACTTTGTATGCATTGCTTCTATGCAACGTTCTATGCATTCCTTATATGCGACGTTCAATGCATTGTTTTTATGCGACTTGCTTATCTTATTTTCAATGCAACGTCCTATACACTGCATTAATAATTTTTTATATGCACGCATGCTATGCATTGTACTGTTTATTGTGTCTTATGCAAACATATTACATCATGTGACCTCGTCTTATAACCATTTTACAGTTTTTTTTATAATAAATTCAAAGGCAACTGAACAGAAAAAAAAGACATTAACTAAAAAACAAAAAGAGAGCATGTCATCGTCATCGTCATCGTCATCATCCCCATCTCCATTATCATCATCATTATCATCATCACCACTACCACCACCACACGTTCAAGTTCATTTCTATGACGTCATTCGTCGCCATGACGACACGGGACTCATCTGTCGCTAATTAAAAGACAGCAAGCAAACAAAGGATCGAGTTATGTTCTTAAAATGAGCGCGTCTGATTTTCAAAGAGATGAACATCTTTTTCAATACAAAGAGAACCTGTTCACCACGAACGAACGAACAAATAACTAAAATAGCATTTTTTAAAAATAAAGATATTCTTGTTGGTTTTTTAGTTATTTTAGATTAATTAAACAAAGCTGTGATTTCTATGGAATGGAATTATTTATTTTAAAATATAATAATTAAAATAAAATAATTTATTTTATAATAAAAACGTTATTATAAAATAAAGATTTTAACTTTAAATAGAACTATTTATTTTTAAAATGCAAATAATCATTTATTCTATAACTAATAGAACAATTTATTTTTAAGTGGAATTATTTGATATAAAGTAGATTTGTTTATTGTACGTACAACGGAAATATATAAAAAACAAAGTCTGTCTGTTTGTTTGCTTATCAAATCCGAACGGCGGGAGCAATTTGAACGGAATTTTGCATAGCAGTGGTCTTTATTAAGGGTGGAATTCTAACTTTAAAAAAAAATTGGGTTATTATTTTATCATACAAAAAACAAACTTAAAAAACCCGTGTAGATTTGCTTGTTAATTTTTTTTTATAAAATAGAACTACTCGTTATAGAAAAAATTAATTTTTTGTGTTTTTATTACAAACTTTTAGGTAAGTTACAATCTCTGTTTGTGTGTGTCTGTGTTTGTGTATTTGTGTGTGTGGCTTTCTCTGTACGCAAATCTTGCAAGTAAAATTTAACCAGTTTTTTGACTAGCTAGGAGGCTGAAACTTTCAGCATAGCTTTATATTGGATGGCAATTCATGATTCAATTAAAAAAAATGAACATCTTTTGTATTTCTAAATCGAGTGTATTTGAAATCAAAGTTTGTGTTGAAAAACTCGTTTTTTCCTTTACTTGTTTATATTTGTCATTAATTTTTTAGTCTGATTTTGTACACTTTTTTCCGATTTTGAACTTTATCATTTAATCAATTTGTTGCATTATTCTTTTTGTGTGTGTAGCAGCGCGTAATAATAATAACAACAACAATAATAATAATAATAATAATAATAATAATAATAATAATAATAATAATAATAATAATAATAATAATAATAATAATAATAATAATAATAATAATAATAATAATAATAATAATAATAATAATAATAATAATAATAATAATAATAATAATAATAATAATAATAATAATAATAATAATAATAATAATAATAATAATAATAATAATAATAATAATAATAATAATAATATTTTATTATGACACATATTGATTATAATTTAAAAACTCTCCGCCAAGAAACAACGAAAAATCTTGAAAGTAAAAAAAAAATAGTTTTTATTTTCAAGGCCTCCTTGAGTAAACAATGAAACTTTTTCTACTCAGGCTTTTGATCATAAAACTTTCGTCGTAGTTTTTTTTTTATAAATAATTTAACGACATAACGATCCACGCGGATATCCTTCGGTGGAAAAACTCACTCGAAAACAGAGACATATAATATTTCTAAGCTATAACGATTATAATTCTTTTTAAAATTATGAATTACTGTAATTTATAAGATTTATTCCTTGCTTCAAAGAAATTTTTTTTAATTACATCATCATCATCGTCGTCGTCGTCGTCGTCATCATCATCATCATCATCATCATCATCATCATCATCATCATCATCATCATCATCATCATCATCATCATCATCATCATCATCATCATCATCACCATCATCATCATCATCATCGTTTCGTCATCATCATGATGACCACCATCAACAAATATAAAGCCACAACATAGAAGGTATGCAAATTTTCTTCACTCAGTAATTTCAATTCACGGAGTTGTCACGAGGGAAAACCAGAGTGTACGTGTGTTCAAGCGAGCGTGGAGGTTCGTGTGAGGATGGTGACAAATAAATTGCCCCCCACCCCTCCGTTCCAAATAAAAAAAGAGACAAAGAGCAATTAAATATAAAAAAAATTTTACTGGAAAGTATGAGCTTAAGACAAGAAAAATAATTTACCGAGCATAAAAAGTGTTAAAATTAAGTTTCTTGTAAATATTTGTTTTGTTTCTGTAAACAAGTGCCACATAGATTTGTTTCAAAATATTTAAAAAAATTAAAAATTAAATTGTGCAAAAAATCTGTAAATACATTTTTATTTTTCTTTTATTTTACACAAAGAATCGTTTGGCTCGAGAAAAGTAAAACTTTATTGGCAAGCTCAGAGTTTTATAGCAAAAGATGGTTGCTTGGAGTGTTAGATATGAATAACGAAATAACTAGTTTAAATATTTGAATGTTTAGATTCATAGAAAACTAAGCCAGATTTAATTTCTTGCATGTTTTTCGTTGTTGATGAGATACTGTTGAAGTTTACATTTTCATTATAGCGAATTAAACGCGTAACCATTAAAAATAAAATGAGATACAGTTGCAAAATAACATTGGGAACATTTAAAAAAAGAAAAATATAAAAAATTGAAAGAAATAAAAACAATGATGAAGACGAGCAAAAAAGAAAAAGTTTATAAAAACTTCTAATAAACTTCAACGTCACTGACCAATCATGTTCCACTTTGACACGAGTGGTTGTTTGTTTTTATTTCATTTTTTTGAAAATAAAATCGAACGAAATCACGTGATTGATTGATTGATTGATTGGCAGAATAAAAATTGAAAATTTCACACGAACGAGATGCTTATGAATTTGAACAGGAATGGAATCTCAGCTGGCGTGTCCATGTAGAATTATCGTTTCCATTTTTCCATTATAAAATAAAAATTATTTTCACGTTTTAAAGTGTAAAATAAATAAATAAGTTGTTAAAAAATATAAATGTCTTTTTTTAATTTTAGAATTATAAAAATTTAATTTAAAATTTTTTATTTTCTGTATAAGAAACCGTTTTAATTACTATTAAATTGTGTTAAACATGTTTTTATTGCACATTTGTTCTAACTAGAAACTTTTAAATTTACCAGCAATTACATAATTATCCTGCAACTACAACTTTATTGAAAAATAGTTGGATTATTATGGAATGGAAATTTAAATTTATTGCTCTGAATTCAGTGGTACGGCTTTCTAATTCCACGTCCATCCACATTCACGTATGAATGATTGATATCGTCGTGCCGAACCGGATTTCCCTCCCCCGTTGTTGGAGTAGCAGAATATGTACTAGTCTTTTTCTCGACATCGTCAGAGTTCAGTTTCTGCCGGCAGCTTCTGAAGTCAATCTCCACGTAGCAGAGTTGACTGCCAACTGGTAGCGTTTGAGAATGTTGAACTGTTTCTGGTGGTTGACCTGTCGGGGTTGGTTCATCTCGTTTGTTGGGGTCATCTCTGGTCACATTCCTCCCTGCTAATTTGGACCTGTGCCCCGAAAATTTATTTTATCGTTGAAGTTTATTGTAAAAATTTATTTTATAAGAAGTTTAAATACAAATGTTTTTCTAAGAAAAAACAAAAATTAGTTTAAAAAATTTGTTGAGCCTCCAAAAATTTCCAAAACAATTATATGATTAATTCTTAGACAGAATTAGTTTTCTTATTCAAATTTCAAAATAATTGATTTACTTGTATACAGTGATATTCAAGTTAACTGTAACACTAACTGAAATCGGAAAATAATAGAAAAATAATGGTCAGTTAAGTGTAATAGTAATAGTAACTGAAATACGGCAAATAACTCTAACTGTAATAGTAACTGAATAATAAATTCAGTTAAACAATACAAAAATAATTAATAACTGAAAAATATTTTTAATGTATTTTTTTTCTAAATAAATTAATTATTAGATTTATTTTTTTTATCTAAAGATAAAAATCGAGTTCTTTGGTGTTACCTAACAAATAGTATATATGGTGCTGTTTAGTTATTCGCGGCCTAACTCCGCCTTGCATTTGCAAGCCAGTCCCAAGCCTGGAGAAAGGAGGAGGGAAAAGTTAAAAAGATCAAATTATGATCCACGACAGGAAGTACTCAAGTGCTTCCTACATACAGCCATTAGAGTCTTAAAACACCTGGTGTAAAGGACTATAAACTATTATAAAAAAAATAAAAAAATATTCGCTGCCTTTTGTTATTATTGATAGTTGATAGTGCTGTTGCAATCGTCTTCTGATGAATTGTGCCAACCTCCTTTAAAAAGATTTAAGAGGCTTGCCCAAGAAATTGAAGCTTCCAGTTCTCCGAGCAAGCAATCTAGGCACGGAAGTTCTGTTGAGGAAAAACTTAATGCTTATCTTGGGGCTTCAAAAAGATTAGCTGCTAATCAAACTGGATTAAGTTTCTGGACAGCCTCTTTCTGCACCTGCTTCAGAAGCATATGTGGAGCGCATCTTCTTGGTTTGCAGTGATATGACTGCAGGAAAAAGAAACAGGCTCTCCAAGAATCTAGAAACTCGTGTTTTTTTAAAAATGAACTCGAAGTTTTACCATTTTGTAAATAAATAAATAAATAAAAAATTTTTTTGGCTGTGTATAGAATCTACAGTTAACTGTAACTTTAACTTAAAAATAAATAAGTGTAATAGTAACTGAAAAATGTTGTAACTTTAACTGTAACTGTAACTGAAAAGTTGTAACTGAAATATCACTGCTTGTATACATTTTGGTTTGTATTTCTATAAAATAAGTTTAGAAATTTCCAGGCATATATATATATATATATATATTATATATTATATATTATATTAACATGTAACCATTTAGCATCTTGAGTTTTCTTTTTGAGTAGTTTGTATAAGACAATGATAGCTAAGATGACAAAAGCTCCGATGACTAATACAACTGAAATATAAACATTGTATAAGTGTTTATTTTTTAAAACAGTGGTGCCATGACATTTATTTTCAATAAAACAAATTCAAATGCATAAATTCTACGTTTTTATTAATGATCGCCAGAGTTCTTTAAAATTAATTCTGCTCGCTAGAGTTTAAAATGATTACATAATACTTAATTCATAAATGATCGCTAGTGGTTATTAAAATGATTAATCAACTTTGTGAGTTAAATAAAGAATTATTGGTACCTGCGATTGTCATTAAGTAGGTGTTGGTTGTGTCTTTATTAGCATTCGGATCTAAAATTTAGTTTTAATGTTATCCAGAAATTAAATTAAAATATTGTTTAAGACCTTTAGCAACATGTATCAAATTTGTTATTCTAATATTGATACAATTGAAATATTCAATTTCGTCATATTACAACTGATTTTAATTCAGAACTTATTGCAATTAAAACTAAAACTATCATTTCAAAGGTGAAAAACTTCCTGTCAGACTAACTCGTTACGTTTCCGATGCATCGATCGGGATTCTTCACGGATCGATCAATAACAAACAAAATCTGTTTGTCCAAATGATAAATATTATCGGAATTTTTATTAAGGAAACAATGGGAGCTTTTTGAATTGAATTCCGCAGCTGCACATTCGTTAATTTCAACCGTTTCGCAAGTTCTTTTGCACTGTTCAACGGACATTCTACCAAATTGCAGTTCTCCACCCCATCGTCTACTGTTGTTGTGAAACGTCCAATCAGCAAAACAGTCTGAAGAAAAATATTAAAAAGATTGTTAATTGTTTTTTTTTTAAATAAAACTGATAATGCAGAATTTTTGATGAACAGGTTCAAGTTTATAAGCTTCTTCTGATCTTCGCAGTTGTCTTAACTAATCGTCTCTAATTCTGGAGTCCAAAGAAGTACTGATATCAGTAGCTTAGCGTAGGGGCGACAGAAAAAGGTTTTGGAGGCATCAAAATGTGAGGAAAAAATATTATTTATCTGCCGGATACTGAATTTTTTAGGAGACAAAATTTGCTTAAGTTTCTCAACCCCCACGGTCATCAACTTTTTTTATGGAAATCCCCGAATTTCTTACAGGAAAGATTACTCACTTGTCCCGGTCATTTTATTTATTTTTAGAGGAAGCCCACTCACTCGGATATCAATTATTTAAAAAAAAAAGAGTTGATCCAAAAAGTATCAACAGCTAAATGGGGACAGCGGCAGTGAGTTTGGCCTGCTCTCCCCGGGTGGATGAAACCAGCCCTACGGCGTTGTCTGGATTTGCTAATTTGTTGTTCGGTGTTAATTTGTTGTTCGGTTTGGTAAAAATAAATAAAAATTATTAATTAATTAATTAATGAAAACAGCTGACCTGTCCTGCAGATGACTCCATAACTTCTTTTCATTATAGTGTCGTCTTAAGTTGTGGCAGTTCAGGTGGGTTTGAATAAAAATATAAATGTTTTTAGTATAACAAGTAGAGATAACAAATAAATTAAAAAAAAGCTTTTATTTGCACCTTTATCTGAGCCAACGAACTAAAATTTTTGAATCTAAAACAACGTTACGCTCAATCTTGTTCAAAAATCTTTAAATAAAAATTCAATTCATGTATTTTCATCCAGAATAGTGGGTGAATTTTTGTTTCTAAGATTTGATCACCACAGACAAACAAACAAACAAGCAAACAGAGAGACGAGTGAAGTTAAATAAAATCATTTAATAAAAGCATTTAAAAACTATCTGCTGTGATATTATAAAAAAATCTACATTTGATTAAATAAGATAAGATAAATAGAATGTAATAAATTGAAAACATTATAATAATTTAATATAAGAAACAAACATATAATATAATAAAGAAAACATGTATAATTAAACAAATGAAAACATACATATAAGATAATAAATATAATAAATAAAAAGATAATAAATGATAAATAAATAAATAAGAGATAATATAATAATAAGAGATAATAAATAAAGAGAAACATGTGTGCAATTTTAAGTAATTTAATACAAGAAAAACGGCGCCTATGACAAAAGAAAGAAAACCCCTCAT
>OZ022246.1:23783008-23823008 GCA_963978895.1 Erpobdella octoculata
CGTTTGGCGACAACAAAGCTGCAGTTTGTCGCTTGTTGCGTTTGAAGTTGTCAACTGTTCGCCTGTTTTCTTCCCTTTCGTCGAAATCGTCGGCAAAAGTTGAAGTTTCTGTGGTGCCGTCGTTGCCGAGTGACAGAGCATCGTCGCTTATGATTGCCGTTTCTTCGAGATGTTGAAATTTCTTGGCGATGCCGGAATCGCTTCTTCTCTTCAAGGTTTTTGATCTTTTACTGCCGACTGGTTTTTTAATTTCTCGTCTAGAAGTGACAATGTGCCGACCGTCAGCGAGTCGTGAGTGTTCATTGATTGGAGTTGTTGGACTGAAATTTGGCTCGTCACTTGGAAGAGAAGAACGGTGGCGTTTCTTGCTGGCGTGGTGCGCCTTTGAGCCCTCTTCCTCAGGGGGCGTGATAGTGACTGAGCATTCAAATTTTGGTGACTGCGAAAATACCGATTCCAAGTACTTCTCCTGTGCCGCTGTTAATTTATTATTCTCGTCGGTTTTCGAACCGACGAAAATTACGGTTTTATCGCTGGAATCGTGCGACAGTGATGTACTGGTTACGGACGGAGGACACTGGTGTCCAGAAGCGTCCTTGTTTAAACTCTGTTCTTCCAAGATCGACGACGGAGACAAGGTAGGAGTCTTGTCGGTGACGAGTGTCTGGAAAGTATCGCTCGCTCTGTGATTCTGAGGGCGTGGATCGTCGTTGGTGTAGTTGAGTAAGGACAGCTCGCGTCTAGCCGTCATGAGCCGCTGCTTCCGTCGCAGTCGCATGATTTCGCGGTCCTTCTTCCTCTTGCACTGGAGGCAGCAGCAGACGCCGCAGCAGATCTTCTTGAGCGAGTCGGCCAGGAAGTTGCCGATGTTGGAAAGGTACAGAAAGGTCAGTGGAATGCCGATGAGTGCGTAGACGATCGTCAGGAGGCGACCTTCTTTGGTTTTAGGAGCGATGTGGCCGTAGCCTGGATGGTTGACAAGTTTGTATTAATTAAATTGTTAGAAATTAAAAAATTAAAAATTAAATCGAAAATTATTTTAAAATATAATCGGTGGTTTCTGCTTCTAATGCAACGACTGGTTTTGTATAAATATTTACATCCAATTTTGATTAATAAACAAAAAGATAGAAAACATTTGCTAGAACTGAGACTGCAATTACTCACTTGGAGGTTGAAATTATTAGCATAGCTTAACATAAAGAAAACTGGAAAAGGCTAAAAAATGTTTTAAAAAACTTCAAAAAAAAAGTATCAAGCAAAGCAAAAGTTTTTTTTTCTCAAATCCGGGAAACTTCTGCACTTTGTAATGTCTGAGCTTTGATGAAAGAAGGTTTAGATAGCATGAAAATGCAGCTTCTATCTCCTTTCATCTCTTCGCTCTTTACTAACTCCATTGACGTGAGCCACCTCCCTCTCTCTCTCTCTTTCTTTCCTCTGGCCGCTAAGTGCCGACGATTGTCGGCGCAAAGTGGCATATAATGGCCTTCAACGTTGTTACCGACTACCGAGACAGTTTTCAGGCCAATATTCCGGCGTTGCATTAGACTAAAAATTGCGAATTTATGGCTGAAAATCTATGGCGCTTCTTCATATTAATATACGATTTGCTGATTAAAATTTCTGTCACGTTATACAGTCGCAAGGCATTTAGCGTTATATCAATGATGACATGAAGTTCTTTGAAATTGTCATAAGACAAGCTGCTGATCACGATGATGATGATGGTGATTGTGGTGGTGATGATGACGATGGTGGTGATGATGATGACGATGGTGATGGTGATGACCACGATGGTGATGATGATAATGATGAAGATGATGGTTTAACTGATAACAATAAAAAAGGTGATTATGATGATGACGATGACGGTGCATTACCGCTAAAATGATAACGAAAACAAGTTGTATTTTATTTCGCTTTCATTTAAACGTAAATAATATAAAATCAGTTTTTAATCTCTACCTATACTGTTGCAAAAAGTATTGTAAACCGCGTCTAGATGTTATTGAGCAAACTTTTATTTATTGTCGCTAACCGAAACGGCCCTAAAAATGAACAATTTAAATGTAAATAAATACATCATCACGTTTAATAATAATAATCACGCAGGACTATAAATAGAAATGTAAACACAGAAGAATAACTGGCAAATAAGTCATAAATTATCCCGATTCGATGATAACGAAAGTTTTAAGGCGATTGCAGCCTTGCAGCTGCTAGGAAAGTAGTCAGTGTGAGAATGGCCTGAGTAATTAACATAATTTAATAATTAGGTTATTTCATTATCTCAACGGAACCAGTAACAAGTAAAGGAAAAAACGAGTTTTTTTAACATAAACTTTAATTTTAAATACACTCTATTTAGAAATACGAAAGATGTTCAAATTAATTTTTTTTAATTGAATCATGTATTGTCATCCAATATAAAGCTATGCTGAAAGTTTCAGCTTCCTAGCTAGTCAAAAAACTGGTTAAATTTTACTTGCAAGATTTGTGTACAGAGAAAGCCACACACACACACAAACAGACAAATTGTAACCTTAATAAAAGTTTGTAAAAAAACTGAGATAATAAAATATTTATTTATTTATTTATTTATTCATTTATTCAATAAAATAGTATTATTGTTTTGTACGCTTGTACCCCAGTTAGTTTACCGAACGAATTTTAATGCCTTCCTTGTCTCTAAGCTCCGGGATTCGATCCGGGATCAACTCCGGAACTGGATTTTTTTTCCACCAAACCATTTTTGCACTCTATAGATCCGAAATGAAAGTTATTATAAAGTTGTTCGATCTAAAAGTTTTTTTTTGTACTAGAGAGATTCCTATTAAAGTTGTGAAGAGCTGATTAAGACATTTTTATATAATTTTTAATTTCATAATAATTTGTAATTCTCTACACCAGGGTTTTTGAGAAGTACTTCCTGTCACAGATCATAGTTTGATCCTTTTTCTTTCACTTCTCCTTTATCCAGACTTGGGACTGGCTTGTGTTCTTTGACATATATTTTTAAAAACAAAGTCAAAATAATTTTTTTCTATGTTTTGGAAGTAATTCTAAAATATTTTTAGAACTGAAAATTTTTAGATCTAAAAATAGTTTGCTTGTTTATTCTCATAAACGGATCAAAAGTTTCATGCTGTGCCTGGCTTTGCAGGCAGTAATCTTACAAGTGGTTCATCCTTCAATATCTTGCACTCAATAATTTGAGGGGGAGCTTTTTTAGGCGCTTAGTAATTGGGGTTGGTGGAACATATTTTTAGGGGGGATCTGTAGCACCCGCTGTAAAACGTCAGCTGGTTATGTCATTTTTTGTTTTAGGTTTAGTTCGAAAATTTAAAAAAACATTTATTCAGTACTTTTTCTAGCTGAAAAATTCAATTTTTATGGTCTGAAAAAAATGTACAATGAAATATTTTAATTTAAATAGTTTTATAATTTTTTTAACATAATTCAAGATTTATTTACGACTTTTCAAATCTACCACGTAGTAACTTTGGTAAAATTCTAAAGATTAAGTTCCCATAAATAATTATTGTAGGTTTATATATAAATTTATTTTTTCAAATTCTTTTATTATTATTTTTTGCGATTTTGCAGCAATTAACAATTTTGGGTGTTGTTGCAATGTTTTTTAAAACTAAGCGTGTCAAACCGCAAAAAAAAAAATTCCTTAATAATTCAGTTCTAAAATAGGATTTTTGTTCATAAATTTCTTTCCGGGAAGTTGTCGGCGAAAGCGAATCCACTTTTCACGGCAAATTTATTTTCATTTCCGACAGATCACTATGGATGTAGATCCGTTAAACGTCTGAATATCTGATTGGGCGGAGGCGATGATCGCTCTGGATATTTCCAGTTCCAGTTTAGCGCAATCACGTGACTGTGTATGAAAAGTGATGTCCGCGAATCGTTGTTTGCGACTTTTTTTCGCTGCTAAGGCAACCAATTTTGTTTCCACTTGTGATGCAGTCCTATAATTGTATTTTATGTTTATTTAATTTAAAAACTTCTTCTAGCGATCAATATTATGACCAAAAAAAATATAATCAGTCTTGATTTTAATTTCACTTTTCGTTTACGATTTCAGTTAAAACGTTTTACAATTTTAAACCCACCGAACGATCACGTTTAGCATTTGAGACAAGGCTCGCGTGACTCATACAACTCTTCGACAGTCACTCAACCAGATAATCTCATCCTTTTATAGTCAATCAAACGCATCAACAGCAAACACATCGGGAAATACTTCAACTAAATAATAATAATAATAATAAATTGTCTAGTTGTTATGACAACCGAAGGAGCTCCTCTTTTGTGGTATTATCTAACAACAACAACAACAAAAACAATTAACAACAACAATTAACAACAAATACAACAACATTTTGACAAGTCTTCGAAATAGTCGTTGTTCAGAATTGTTGTTTGATTATTATTATTACTATTATTATTAAATGTAAATTTGTAAAGCGCTTTTTTAAAAAAGTCACAAAAGCGCCATTATAATTTTTGAAATTATATTTAACATTATTATGAAATTATAAATAAACTAAAAACAGTCAAGCAAACAGAAAAAAATAGTTTTAATTACTAATTTTACTGGTTCTGAAGAAAAAACGAACATGGTGCTGCTTTGATATATCCTGCAGTCGAACGGGCAACCAATGTCCCACAACCAGTGGCATAATAGCTAGGGGGTGCATCGGGGGCGTTCCACACCGGGTGTGACCCATGCTAGCTTCGTCACTGCCCACACCACAAATCAGTTTTTCAAACCATTCAGCAAATAGATATTACTCAGAGATTATTAAAAATCTATGCCTTAAAAAGAAAATAGTTTTTGAAACTTTTTGTTTAACTAATAGTTCGACATAGCTTAAATAATGGCCTAAAAAGTTTTCAATTTGTTAGCTCGCGAGCTTGGGTCGTGTTGCGATAAGAATTCACTATCAGCCACCGTAACCATTATTTATATGCAATTCTTCAAGTGACATTTATTTGTATCAATTGGTATCACTTAATGTTTTTTTTTGTATCACTTTGTATTCATTTTTATTGTTTTAAGTGCTTTTTTTTATACATAACTGGAAATAATTCGCCAGAATTGATTCATATTAATTCTTAACATCTGAAGCGAAGTAAAAAACACAAAAGAAGTCATTTAAAATATTTTGAAATGGGTTTGAACAAAAATAAAAAAGATTTTACATTTAAATATACGTAATAATAAATAAATTAAATAATTAACTAATTAATTCAAAAAATTAGGAAAATATTGCTAGAATAATTAACACTTGTAATAATAAACAGAATACAACTTAAAATAGTAAAAGAATATTATTATTCTTATTATTGTTAATAATTAAAACAAGAAAAAGAACAATAAGAAAAATAAGAAGGAGAACTATATAATATAAGTAGCAAACAATTTTAGAGTATATCAAGCTATTGTACTAAAATGAAGTGAGCAGTGTAAAAAAATTGAATAAAGTAAAATAATAAAAAAGAAAATAGAAATAATAATTTAAAAGAATAATCAAAACTGATAGTTGTTCTAAAAATAGACTTGCTTTTTTTCCAGACTTGGCAGTATATTGATTCAGATATTTAGTGTTTCATTAAACACTTTCAAATAACTCGATATTTTTTATATAAAAATAAAATAAAATAAACACTCACATACAATGCGTTTAAAAATGATTAAATCTCACAGCAACAATTTTATGAAATCGCAGTTATTTAATTTTTTATTTTGTTGATAATAATTTAATAAACTGCAAATAAAAATATATCGAATATAACATAATTTAATAACCTCGAAAGTGCCAAGGGCTCTCCATATTGAAATATATCTTTTACTTTATGCATTTCGTTTTGTTTTGCTTCTGCCATTAAAGCCAGCAGAAAAATAATTATCAGAGCCGGTTGAATGAGCCGCTTAGCCGCTTTAGCGAGAGCTGGTTGAACTGGTCTGATCAGCTACGATTCCCACACGAACGGCTAAGCTTATGGCTAAATTTTATTTTTTTTAATCACACTTTATTATTAAGATTTTAGAGTTATCTTCAACAATTATTACATAAAAATGTCAGCCTCACGATTACAAATGATTACGAATTGTTCATCTACTGCGTCATGGGAATTTTTTAAACTTCTATAAATTAAAGTTTTTAAAACTGTAAACAAATAAAAAGATATAATTTGTACATTCTCAAAAAAACTTTTTGCTTCCATTTTGTCCGTTTGTCATTTTGTAGCTGAAGGATATTTAAATCTCCACTATTATTATTATTATTATTACTCGTCGTGCCCACCTCTCGTTGAGCAACACTTGGCGACAGATGATTTGAAGTCATTGGTCCCAGGACCTGGAACGACCTTCTGACATCACTTAGGCTCACAGCATCAGAAACAGAGTTCCGGGGAAGGCTGAAAACACTTCTCTTCACCAAATCTTTTGGGTGACATTAATATTCAGTGGCTCCGAAGTTCACTTGACCGTGGCTCCACTTAAAAGGTTCTTTTCAAATAAAATAAATTACATGTTGATTTGTCAGCTCCGGTACCAATAAATTTCCCTGTTAATAGAATGCACATAGGCCGCGGGTGCATTAACCCGCCCGATGCCACCTCTCATCGAGACTATAGAGCTCTGTTTACCCAGGCAGCCGCGTGTAGTACGGGTGTAAACCGGCTTGTTTAAGGGAACTTCTCTTTTGATGAATGTTTGCCAATGGAGAGAGCTTGTGTTAATAATAATATTCAAGTTGCTGTCACTCGTCATCCTAAATGTTCTCCTTATCGCGGGCAGGATTCTTTCTGTTTGTCTATATAGTGCGTGCTCCAAGGGAGGGGGGAGGCGGGGGAAAGAAAATGGGACTAAGATTGCGTGAGCGGAGAAGTGATGGATATAGATTAGTAAATAGAATGATTTATTTGAAGAGTTAAAAAAAACATGGATGAATACAAGTTCAAGCGTTACATATGACTTTTTAAACGTACAAAGGGCAGATTTCATTGGCAACTGCTGGCTACGTGGTGGTTAATCGATCTACGAGGCTGTCGATATTTTTGGTCTATGAATGCTCGTCTATCTAAATCTATTATCAACAATTCATCAAACGAGATGTTTGCTTGATGTAGTACGGTGTTCGAATATGAAATTTCTTTGTTTGAGACCTACGATGTCTTATACCTTATCACCCCCTTTGTTTTTTTTTTATGTCGTTCATTCTCTTTCTCAGTTCATAACATCGGCTTTTCAACCTTTTGATGATTTAATGAAAACATGATTTAATGAAAACATGATATAAAAATAACGTAAAAATGTCACTCGCTTTTTTCGAGCAACATGATCAGATTATTTATTTTAACCCTAGCTGCTGATCACGTTCCACTGGCAGATTTATAGCAAAGCCTGTCATGAAAAAGAGGTGTTTTGGTACAATTTGCTCAAATTAGTATTCTGTTTTATTTTTCTTGTTGTTGAACTATTGATTAATTATTTTCATAATAATGATTATATGTTTTATATTAACCTGAACAATATATAATATTTTACTACAAAATATAAAAAAAAACTATTATACAAATCTAACAAATTTTACAAGCCACTTGATGAATAAATTTTTTTTAATAATCAATTAATTATAATGCTGATAATTCTTTCACTAGTTCGAGTGAATAGCAAGTGCTATTAACAGTGCGGCGGCGAACACGTTATAAATGAAAGAGTTGAAAATTACTTCCAACGCACTAGTTAGCCAGTTTCGTAACATAACTTATACGGCTGAATATTTTGAAAAACAAAACGATAGCCACCTCACAATCGTTTTCTTAATCCCTTCTTATTCTCAATCCAGTCCTTCCTGTGAGGAGGAAAAAGGGGCATATTAATACGATTAATTAAAACATTACACAAGAATTAATTATTGCGTAATGTTTTGTAGCATTCGAATAAATCGATTATATTTTCCCGTAGTTTCCGCTGTAATTTCAACTTCTTCATGTTCTTAGAAGAGATTTTGCGTCGCACTGTCAGCAATTTTCTGGTGAAAAAAGTACCTACGACTTGTCTCATCATTATCGTCACCATGTCAGTCATTTCTGACGACACCACACAAACACACACACACACACATACATACATACACACGCGCGCGCTCATGCATGGGGACAGATAGGAGGTCGATTTGCCGGTCCTTATCCAACTTATTGCACTTATTAGTTGGCGGGCTGGAGTGAGTCGAGCCATGTGCCCACGAAAGCCTTGTGCTTTCGGTGGCCTCCCTTCCTCAAAGCCAACATAAACACGTCACCAAACACTCAAACATACATACCGTCTAAATTGTCTAATTGACAGATACAGACGTTAATTAAACCACACACACACACGCTCATGCATGAAAAAAACAAATATATGCTAAAGAACACAAACATAGCAGAACCCAACCGATCGACAATTAATCACGATTTTTAACATAAATATGATAAAAAAAACTTCATTGGCCAGCAGCGCTTCTGTCGTTTGATACAAACTGTCGTATGTGTATTACACATTGTGTAATTGCTTTGTTGCTGCGTCAGTGTCCAGCAGATGATAACAAGCTGCCTGTCCACCTATATATCAGCCGTAATTGTACTCGTGTTTGTGCTACTGTGTTCGTTTATTCGATCGTTCGTGTTCGGTTGTTCACGAGTTCATGTGTTCATGAGTTCATGAGTTCATGAGTTCATGAGTACCTCCATCAGATAATTTTTCATAACTTGAAATCATTGTTTATCATTTGCTGCAGTTTTCCCTGCAGATTTACATCTCTTTCCCCACTCTCTTCGTCATCAATTAACTGATATATCATCATCATCATCATCATCATCATCATCATCATCATCATCATCATCATCATCATCAGCACCACTACCATCATGAACCATCATCATCACCACAACCACAACTTTCATCATCATCATCACCGTCATCATCATCAAATTTTCATGGGGCTTACTTTGTGTTGTGGAGTTGCTTACTTACCTTTTTTCCATTTACCCGAAATCTAGTAACAAACTCACTTTTAATATAACTCTCTGTTTCTCTCTAAACTCTCTCCATTATTGATGTCTCTCTCTCTCTCTCTCTCTCTCTCTCTCTCTCTCTCTCTCTCTCTCTCTCTCTCTCTCTTTCTCTTTCTCTGTCTGTCTTTCTCTCTGTTTCTTTCTCTTTCTTTCTTTCTCTCTCTCTCTTTCTCTGTAGTCTCTCTCTGTTTCTTTATGTTTCTTTCTCTCTTTCTCTCTCTCTTTCTCTTATAAAATATTTCTTAGTTGGTAATTGAAATTTTAAAGAATGTGCTTTCAGCTAATTAGGCAAACAAAAAGTAAACACCAGAAAGTCTAGCAGAATCATTAGCCCCTCCCCCTCCCTACAAACTGACATGAAATCAACACCTGTAGACCAGCTGATCGTACAACTAGCCCACCTGTCCGCTAATAAATCACCTGAGCCTGAGATGATTGTAAGAGTGGCTGAATATTTGGCGATCTTTCAAAGTGGAGTAAAACTATTAGCGGACTTCAAGGCCACTGAACAATGACGCTCTGGCGCCATGGCAGCGAACTGGATGGCTTTTTGTGTATGAGAACAGTGGGAGAGTGGAGTCAGATGTTGAGAATTCTCATATACGTTATTTTGTTTTATGAAACTATATAATTCTAAAAAAAATTATATCGCTGATGATGATGATGATGATGATGATGATGATGATGACGATGACGATGACGATGACGATGACGATGACGATGAAGATGACGATGACGATGGCGGTGACGGTGACGGTGACGATGATGGTGATGGTGATGGTGATGGCGATGGTGACGGTGATGATGATTGTGGTGTAGTTGTCGCAAAGATAACGATTGTGAAACTGATAACGACAATGACGATGATGACGTTGAATATGGTGATTAGAATGGTTATGATTAAAACTGTGAAATGATTTTTTTTAAGTAGCTGTCACGTGTTCATAATTGAATTTTTACACAACTCCGACAGTTAAATTGAATTAAAAAAATGAAAGTTTTGAATCATCTTAGTCAACGTGATAATCAAAAGAGCGTGAATTTGCCAGCAAGTATGAAGAATTAACAAATAACTGGAAAACCACAAAGAAAAAGAGATATAGAGATAGATAAAGAGAGAGAGAGAGAGAGAGAGAGAGAGAGAGAGAAAGAGAGAGAAAGAGAGAGAAAGAGAGAGAAAGTTTAAAAAATTCCAGACCTGCTAGACTTTTTTACAAACTTTCACATAGACACACACAAACATACACACATACACACACATACCCACACACACATACATACACACACAGTATAGCCTTCTGTTAAATATCTCTCATCACATACTAGTACAGACACACCAGAGGTGAAAATGAGTTGGGTTAACCCATGGGTTGGATTGGGTATTGAGTCAATTTTTTTACACATGTGTGAGCTGGGTTGGGTTGAAAAATAAAAAAAATGTTTTATAAAAAAAATTTTTTTTTCAACTGTAGGTTTGGATTGTTTGGGTTAGAAAATTTAATTTATCATGTGGATCAGGTTTGTTTGGGTTTCGAAAGTGGTGGCTTGGGTTGGGCTGGGTCGCCAAAATAGACCCATGTTCACCTCTGAAACACACGGGTACTGTTTAGGCTCACCTATAGTGGTAATGACGGTGACAACATATAGGAGCGCACCTGCAAAAGACCACTGCAGGTAGACATCTTCCGTTTCATCCTTTCCATCCCATCCACCGGATTTGACGGCTTCTGTAACGTTTTCTTGGAAAAGAAGAAAATTTTCGAAGAGAAACCTGGAAGTTGCGTTCCACGCGAGACTTAAATTGAAGAAGCCGTTGTTGCTAGGACGGCCGTAGCGACCTTCACCACTGCGGCCGATGCCGCCGGTGCTGCTACTGCGATTGCTGCGGCCGAAGTCGAGGCAGCGACTGCAGTTTTTATAGTAGTCGATTTGAGCTGCCATGTGCCTGAGAATGTTGTCGATGTATTGGTGCTTCATCCTGGCGAAGATGATTTTGTCATGAATCTCTTTCGGTTGCTCGATTGCCTTTTATTGAAAATTAAAAAAAAATAATATCAAGAAGTTTCAAAAGAGTTTTTCATAAAAAATACTACTTTTCTGCGTTCAATTTGAATTGAAACTTTCAACTTCCGAACAGAACCTAATTGAGCTCTTCCATCCGTACAAAGGTGAGCCACTTTCTGCCCAATATCACCATGGTCGTAGTCATGATCATCATAATCATGACCGCAATAATGGTCATGATTATCATCATGATTATCATCGTCGTCGTCGTGTCAATGTCGTCGTCATCATTATCTTTCTCCTCCTCATCATCATCATCATCATCACCACCACCACCACCACCACCACCATCATCATCATCATCATCATCATCATCATCCTCACCATCACCATTATTTTAGCCTAATTAAATACAAAATGCCTCCCCAAGGGCCTCAACTTACAATGCTAATATAACAAGCTTCGATTGCACGTCAAAAAAAACTTTTAAAATTATTTCAACTGCTTGAAACTTTTTTTCAAACAATTATAATTTTTGCACGATTTTTAGGTTCAAAAAGAAAGTTGAATTTCATTTTCGAATCGATAGAAACAAATTTTCCAACAAAATAATCACATCATCGCTATGCCAACAATATGCTCTTAGTACCACCATCTCCCATAGCAACCAGATTTCTATAGCAACTAAACCATCTTAGCAACAGTGATGTAACATATCATGAACTGATATACAAGCAGTAACTTTATTATTATAAATGCACAAATAAATTATTCGATCTATTACTAATAATTTACAAAAAAATCTGATTTAATCGTATTTTTACAGAATTATGTGAGTTAATTAAACATCAGAATTAATAAATGAAACTGAAATAAAATTTATATATAAGCAAATAGTATCAGTCATAACTATAATACAATTATAAATTTAATGCTTTAAATAATTGAATCCTGGAGATGTTTATCGACGCATTGAATAATGAACTTGTAGGTTATTACTTATTACTCAGTCGAAAGGCTAGAAAAACTTTTTAAAAGTTTTTTTTTAAAGTTAATAAAACGAGTAAATCCACATAAATCATGATGACGATGATGTTGAAGATGATGATGATGACGATGATGTTGAAGATGATGATGATGATGATGATGATGATGATGATGATGATGATGATGATTTTGATGATGATGATGATGATGATGTTGAAGATGATGATAATGATGATGATGACGGTGACGGTGCCGATGATGATGAACTCACCTGGAATATAAATCCACCAACGATGGAATAAACGATGACCATCCCGGCGAGCCCCACGTGGGAGAAGAGAAAAGCCACGAATCTCTTGAGACAGCCGACGACCTTCTGCTTCCTTCGCAGCCTTTTCAGGCGCCGCATCTCTTCCTCGAACTGGACAGGATCCCACTTGAACATGCCGGGCAACGGCGGGTGCCCCAGGCCCGTGAACACGGCCGCAGCTAAGTTGCTTGTAAGCCGTAGCGAGGTCAAACCGCTCATGCCCTGTGACGTCATTTACTTATCCGCCGAGCCACGGCAGATCCAGCCGTCTAAAACTGGTCTGACGCCCCTCAGGGCCAGAGTTACTGGAAAGATTTGAGAATTCAGATTTTGAAATATAATTTATTTAATCCGTTATTGTGTAATTCCAGTGCAATTTAAACTCTATCTGAATTCGTTAGAGGAGATTTAAAAAGAGCAAAAAAATCAATAATTTTTAGATTATTTTAAAAAAACTTTTAAAGTTGCAGTTTTTGACTCGATAATGTCAGATGTCAATTGTTACAAGATTTATAAAAAAAAATCATTGAAAATTATATGTAAGCTAATCAAAATCGCTAAAATCCATTTTAATGCTTAAATTGAATTGCTCGATGTGTTAAACTGGAGTAAGATGTTAGGTTTATAACCGCAAGGTGCCTAGTAAGTTATCCATCTATTCCATGTGTGTATAAGTGCGTGTGTGTATAAGTGTATGTGTGTGGGTGGGTGGGTGGGTGGGTGTGGGCGGGGATGTACATTTTCATGCATGTGCTTAAGAGAGTTTGTAGCCATTATATCTGTATATAGTTGGTAGTCATCATATCTGTATGTACATATTTTTTATAAGCACATATTATGAATACACATACAATATATTATGAACTTGTGCTTAGGACTGTGTGTGTTTGTGCATTTGTATGTGTTTTCTAGCGTCTGTGTTTGTTTACAAGCTTGTAAATATGCTTTGTTAGTGTTTGCTAATGTAAATAGGCTTGCGTTATTGTAAGTATATTTGTGTAATTGTATGCGACTGTAAGCATTTATTTGTATGTTTAATAATAATAATAATAATAATAATAATAATAATAATAATAATAATAATAATAATAATAATAATAATAATAATAATAATAATAATAATAATAATAATAATAATAATAATAATAATAATAATAATAATAATAATAATAATAATAATAATAATAATAATAATAATAATAATAATAATAATAATAATAATAATAATAATAATAATAATAATAATAATAATAATAATAATAATAATAATAATAATAATAATAATAATAATAATAATAATAATAATAATAATAATAATAATAATAATGTAGCTTCCAAATTCACGTGTGAATATGTTTTTCAGTTTTATGTTTTCCTCGAGTGAGAAATATCATAAGAAATTTAATAAAAAAAAATTTTTATTTTATTATTTTCTATGTTTCAGTTTAGAGTGCACCTCATCAAGTATGCTTATCTTCTTGTACAGCTGCCATAATCATCAAAATCATGAGTTAACTTTTAACTTCTATGAAGAGGGAAAGGACGTGTGAATTTCATACATCAGGTTGTATCTCTATATAATTGTGTCTTTGTTTGTCTATCTGCCTATCTGTATGTCTCTTTATGTACATTTACCATTTACCTGCCAATCTGTTGGTCTCTATATATGCATGTGTCTGTTTGTTTCTATGCTTGTATGTCTTTCTGTTTGTATGTTTTTCTAAGTTTTTATATGTTTGTATGTCTCTCTTTCATCTGTGTGTCTATGTCTGTATGGGTGTTTTCACGTCCTTCTGTTTAAACGTTTGTCTTATTATCTGTCTGTTTGTCAACTTGTGGTTCATCAAAAGTAATAGCAACTACATGAAGGGCTGTAAACAGAAATTGGTTGGTTTTCTTTTTAAGCTCTTCGGTACAGTTATCCGGAAGGAAGTACTTATACTTCACCAATATAGGCTCTTTGTGCGTTGTTACGCCACTACTATGTCCACAATGTAGATAGCTTGCTAACATAGAAATATAATTAATTAAAAAAATAATAATAAACATAAAAATAATAATATAATAATAATAATAATAATGTTTATATTCTACAGCATAGTGTCACCTGACGCTATGCGATGCCGGACCCCTATCGAGGTCTTCAGCTACTATTAAAGTAGCTTCGGCTATGGTAGAACCTTACTAAACAAAAACAAAATGAAAATAAAAATAATAATGGAATGTTGTTTGTTTATTTGTTTGTTTGTTTATTAATTGTTTCTCTCTAGAAAGTGCTCGATGGAAATATAATTGCAGTCAACAAGCAAGCATCTCTTTCCATATTTCCAGGAAGTCACGTGATTGTGAATTAGCATGAGAATGTGCATTGTGAATGTGAATGTGGATGGGAATTAAAATGTGAATGAGAATGTGCATTGTGGATATGAATGCAAATGAGAATGTGTATGTGATTGTCTTTGTGAATGTCAATGTCTTTGTGAATGTGAATGTGGATATGTAACTGAATTAAAATCTGAATGAGAATGTGCATTTGCATGTGAATGTGAATTGCACGATGACGTCACAAAGCAACGAAAGCGTGAAAAACGATGAATGAATAGTAGACGGAGGTTTTACATGAATTTTTCCACATGAATTGTTCCACATGAATGGTTCCACATGAATTGTTCCAATCATCATCATCATCATCGCCATACTTTTCCTCCTCATCATTATCATCATCGTCATCATCACCATCATCATCATCACTATCATCATCATCATCATCATCATCATCATCATCATCATCATCACCATCATCATCATCATCATCATCATCATCATCATCATCATCATCATCATCTCCAGCACCACTATCTATATTAATGACTATTCCACCATCTTCCAATGTCGAAACGTTCATCCTGTCACAGCTGTTAATCTTTAAATAACAATAAAAAAACTGACTTATCAATGCATTTTATTAATTTATTATCATTTTTAATTGAATAAATAATTTTTATTATCGTTTTTTATTGTGCTTAATATTATCTTATTTTCATTCTCAATTGCAAGTTTTATTTTTGTTCAGTGCACCTCATTTGGTAGGTTATATTTTTAGACTTTCATTTCATTTGAGTCATCATCCTTCGATCTTGTCCAGGATCCGGTGCATTTGGTTTCATCCGTGCTGTTCCTGGTGTGTACGTATGTGTGTGTTTGTATATTTGTTAGTGTCTGTATGTTAGTTTATGTTAGTGTATGTGTGTTTATTTGTTAGTGTCTGTGTGTTAGTGTATGTGTATTTATTTGTTAGTTTCTCTATGTTAGTATTTGTGTGTGTGTTGTTTATCTGTTAGTGTCTGTGTGTTAGTGTATGTGTGTTTATTTGTTAATGGATGTGTGGGAGAGTTTGTTTGTTTTTGTAAGTTTGTGTCAATTTGTTAGTGTCTGTAAGTTATAGTGTGTGTTTATTACTGTTTATGTGTTATAGAATATACTTGTTTTTTGTGTTTGTGTGTGTGAGTATGCGTGTTTATATCTGTGCGTGTCGTTGATTGTGTGCGTGTGACGGACTTTGAGAATAGCGGAGTTTTATGGAAGGTCGTCGTGTCCTTGAGCTGTTCAGTGTTCTGCTGTTGAAACTTTTGTGCTTCTGAAGAGTACTGTTCAGTTTTGTTCTGCTTTGCTGACTTGCGTTTGTTGTATTGCTTTTTTTATCTAATTGCATTGCAATGCACTTCATAGCATTACATTTCAGTGCATTACATTGCAGTGCATTGCATTTACTGACTCGTATTTTATTGTGTCGTAACGCATCGTACCTTATCATATAGTATTGCATTTTATTGCATTTCATTGCATTTTATTGCATTTTATTGCATTTCATTGCATTTTATTGCATTTCATTGCATTTTATTGCATTTCATTGCATTATACTGCATTTCATTGCATTATACTGCACTGCATTGCAAAAAAATAAAAAATGTAAACTTTATGACCTTTAGTGCCAGGGGTCACCAAATGTTTCTTTTCCTTCACAAGTTTTATCTAATCGCCAGCGACAATATCCTATTGTAGTAATGTCGTTTCGCATGTGTATATGAATGTATGCATATGTATGCATCAATGTATGTATGGATGTGTTTTTGTTTGTGCGTGTGTGTGTTCATTTATTAATTTTATTGACCAATCAAAAACGTTTAATTAAGCCTGCATAATCAAGAGGCTGCTTAACTGAGAACCCATCTTATTAGGTACCAGCTCGATTACCTGCCTGCCTAATTAAAAACCTAGCTAATTAACTACCTGTATAATTAACTACCTGTATAATTAACTACCTGTCTAATTAACTACCTGTCTAATTAACTACCTGTCTAATTAACTACCTGTCTAATTAAGATAAAAACTACAGAAGCATCTTCCTTACAATGAAAGTTGAAAACTTCGTAACTGCGCTGGCTTGCTGTCAGCCTGAGGCAACTTTCGTTTTAACTTTCTTTTTAAGTTCACTTACTGCCAGGAATAATTTAAAACAGAAGAAAAAATGCAAAGAAAAAAACTAATATTTGCACAGAAAAATATAAAAAAAGAGATGAAACCCTTGAATTTGATGTTTTTTGAAAATAAACAAACAGACATTTCAAGGACACCTTAAAGCCTGGACTAAAAATAGAATCAGAACGCAGCCCGGGAAAGGTCAAGGTTGCTCTTTATGACTTCCTGTCTACTTTTAAGCGGATGAAGTTTCAGCGGTTGTTTTCGTTTGAATTTATAAGCTTATGAAGGAATTCGATGGAAGACATCTTATCAATTTTTTAATTAAAAATTAGTTTGAAAATAATAGAAAGCGCTATAAAAATTACCACGAAAATTTTTCAAATTTTGAAATGCATGTAAACAACATCAAAAATAATTTTCATAACATCAGTTAATTAAGTAAAAAGTTTATAAATTATTTAAACGCTCTTTTTTTAATTAATTACTGTATGTTTATCAAAGATTATTATCAGTCCAATTAGTCCAATTAACTTCATATGGCACATACAACACGTAGATGTACATATGGTCGATTGCTTGTTTACATTCATATACGGTATGGAGTTATTAATATATATCGAATGACGAAAACAATTTGAAATTATTGTTGAATTTGTTTATGCGGTGGTGAGTTATAAATCATCATCATATTCGTATCGATTAAAATGCTGTGTGCAGTTCATCAAACTACTCAACGGATAAAGATTATTCGGTGCTAAAAGAAGTTTTTCACTCAGATGATAAATTAGGTTAAAAAAAAATAAAATTGAATTACTTTAAAAAAAAATTCCATTCAAGCAAAAAGAGTCTGAGAAGTTTGGCGGCAAAACCGAAGAAGAGGACACAGCAGGTGGTTGTTAGCTCGTCCTTGGAATGACTGCCAAAGATCAGAAAAGCCGGATGGAGGATTAATCGTAGACGGATGGTTATTGACGGACGGATGCTTGGTGGGGTTTTATTTCTATGTCAGTCGATTGGGACTTTTTTGGAGGCTTGCTGACATAACATTTCTATCATCGCATCAATCATTATCATCATCATCATCATCATCATCATCATCATCATCATCATCACCATCATCATCATCAACATCATCATCATCATCATCATCATCATCATCATCATCATCATCATCATCATCATCATCATCATCATCATCATCATCATCATCATCATCATCATCATCATCATCGTCATCGTCATCGTCATCATCACTACCAGCGTTATCATATTAATCATCACAGGTGCGGGAAAACTGTTACCTGTTATAACCATTCGTTTTCTTCCAGGCAAGCAGTCTACAGGTAGACACATACGGGGTCAGACAATTAGAAAGAAAGTTCATGGTTTTTTTTTAGTACTTGCTCCAGGCTATAATTAGAAAGCTCGTTTGCGCCTGCGCGAATGTGGAAAGTTTTTCTTTTTAGAAGATGAAAAAAGAACAAGAAAAGTGTTTTTAATCTTCCTGTTAATTTTCAAGTTCGTGTCTGGATGTGATGGGAATTTTGAGGGGTTGGAAAAGATGGAAAGAGAAAAGAGATCACTTCATATAAACAGAAGGACTGAAACTGTTTAGAGAGATTAGAGAGAGGTACAAAGAGAAGGAGAAAGAAACCGAGAGCGAGAGAGAGAGAGAGAGAAAGAGAGAAATAAAGAATAAAAGATGGAAATTTTTGACACTTCTGCTTAGAATGAGTATGTAAGTATTTATAAGTCGATTTTTTAAGCACTATACAAATTGGAAGTGAATAAATAAATAATAGAGCTGTTAAAGAATTAATTCATCTTGCGATTTTTAAGATTTTTTTTTATAAATTTATTTTTTTTCTCAAACTTTTTTCATTTTAAAGCGTTGTTTTGTTTCTCAAAAACTAAAATTAAAAAATATTGTTTATTAAAATTCTTCTTAAAACAAATACTAAAAAAACCCAATTGAATTTTTATTATTTCCTCATCCTACCCACCATATTAAAAATTAAATTCGCTTACATTAACGATTTTTAAGATTTATTTTACAAATTTCTTTCTTCACTCAAACAATTTCATTTTAGCAGGTTTTTTTTAAACTTAAATTAAAAAATATTAATAATTAAAATTCTTCCTAAAACAAATAATCAAAAACCCAATTGAATTTGTATTATCTTCTCATCCCACCCATCATAATAACGATTTATTCGCCATAATATTTATAAATTGTATGTCCTATAATAGCGGTCGTACAATTGGAGTCGTGATTTTATAAATAGAAATCATAACATTTGTTGTCAGTTAAATGATAATTAAGAAATTAATATAAAAATAACATCTTAGGATATTTAGTTGTAAGAAATGAGCAGAAGTTGTGGAATTCCATTTCGTTTGTTTTTGTTGAAGCCGAGGCGATAATGAACGTTTTTCTGGGAAAACGGGAATCTACGAAACGAACGAACGAACGAACGAACGAACGACCTCTAAGAAGACGATTGATGCCTGAGTACCCTAGTAGTTCCTCCTCCTCCTCCCTGGGCCAGGAAATGGATACACGAGAGACCCTGGTAAGATGATGCTCCTTGTGTAGTTTAACTTGGAATTCTTAAAAAAAAATTTAGTCGTGCAGTAAATTGATAAACACAAAATTACTCATGGCATGGAAAGTAGATTCTTTTGATTGGTTTAACTTATTGTAGGCTACTTACTACTATGCGGCTTGTTAACAAGTTTAATGGATAGGTAATTATAACCAGTAAAGTTTTTGTTATAATATTGCCTAATTTTTTAAATCAGCTTATTATGCTGTGAAAATACTTGTCAGCCACGGGATTGGTCTTGCACATTTCACTTATAAATATGCATGCTTCGCTCATAAATATTCATGTAGTTCATGAATATGCATGCATGTTCACTTATAAATATGCGTGTTTGCTCATAAATTTAATTTGTAATCCAGCGCAACGTTAGTCATCAGAAAATCAATGATCAGTATTGGTTATTATTATTATTATCTTCAGACAGCTCATAAGAGCAAAATATGTTAATTAATTCGATGACAGCTTTAATAACTTTCTTCGAAACTAATTCATAATTACTCGTCTTGAAACTAATACTTTCCAAGCAAATCTTTACTCATGCATAAGTTGTTTTCAGCTTAAATTCATTCTCCAGACAACGTATTTTTTTACACCTGTAGTTTTCAACAGGTGCCTCCCACGACACAGTTACTCCACTTGTTACAGGTTACGTGGATAGATTCATAAAAAACACATGTGGAAAAGAATACCTCACGTGAGAAGAAATACACATTTCCACTATAACTCGACGTGAGTGTTTCAAACACACACCCAGCAACATGCTCAGCGTGTTATAATATTAACATTATTTCAAGTTATCACTCAATGTTGTTCATCAGTAACACTGTTGCAGTGTTTTATTTTATTAACGTTGTAGTACTTGCAAGCCGATTTGCACCAGTGGTGGCTTCACATGATAAAAACCAGGGGGCTGGTAGAGAGGGTGGCAAGCCAGTGTTGAATCTGGATCTCTTAACAAACTTGGAATTGATGTGGGACACCGTCCCCGATTTATAATTTTTTTGAGGAGCTCTACATGAAAAAACTTGCTTACTGGGCAATGGGCGGGTGTTTCTCCATGCCCCCGAGTACCCTGCTAGGGATCACAGTCACTGAAGTTAACAAATATTCTAATTTATAGCCTGAACCTACTTGCTCAGTAGCTTTTCATAGACAACGTTCTAATGTGTCCCCCTCTTATCCCGCGGTCACGAAATGTCAATAACTTGGCTTAGATGAAATCGTTAATAAAGAGTCATCAGTAGCGACCAGTTAAAATCAGGCAAATTTTTTTCTTATTTTTTTTTATACAATCTGAAACTTTATTTTGTTTACAATTCGAGATAAACGTCGTCAGGCCATGCGTCGATCGGTTTGCAAAGCACCTGTTCGGTTGCCTAGGAGACGAATAAACAGTTTGGAGTTTTTGATCGCTAAGAGATAATCACCTTTCAAACACACTGCCTGGTGATTTGCAGTGTAGCTCGTTTTTTTTTCTTTTCGTATGAAAAATTCGTATTTCTCGTTGCTGGAAATTCATAAATAAGTAGTGGTGGAGTATCTACTCTGCGTATTATAACATTTGCACACCTCAGCTGCTCTGTGCGACTTTTGTGGTTTCTAAACTGTAGATGTAAGTTAGACCGGTAGGGGACCGAAACAAATCAAGCAAGAAAATGTCCGAATAGTTTCAGTACAGTTTATTAATTGAGTAGCACGCAATAGAATATTTATACCGTTGTGATCATGGAAGCTTACATGACTGCTCCTCGATTCGACTCGACCTGCGTCAAGGAAAGTCTGCCTCAGTCACAGAACTTCAGCGCCTCGTACAAGCAACATGGAAAACCTACAGCTTTTATAGCGGCTTCGGAAACCTTGAACGGGGGCGTCAAAATGTCTCAGACCGGCCTACCCTGGCGGGCAAGTACGTACTACGGGGCTTCTAGTGGAAATCCAACCATTCCAAATGCTTCGAGCATGCCCGAACCAATGTCAGGAGGGTACTCTCTGGGCCAGTTAGATCCAGTTAAAGTTCCGCCAATTTTCCCAGCAGCTAGGAACAACCTGAACACAAGGTAAAAAAGTATATAATAAAAAAGTGTTTTGTTGATTATGCACAACTGAACATGTAAAAAAACCTATTTCTGATGGGAATTTTTAATGCTGTATGATTATTTTGCGGCGTTGTATTTCTACAATTTTTTTTATTAAAATGAATAAATACCACATCGACAAATAGCTGCAGCCTTAGAGACCGAGATTTTGTTTTGTGTATTTTATTACTTGGATTCCCTCAAATAATTGGCCAACTCTAAAATCTATTTAAGGTTAATTCGCTAGAAAAATGAAAAGCTCACAAATAAGCTGAAAGAATTTTCTGCATTCTCAGAAAACCAGTAATTATTATTTTTTTGTATAATAACTCATATAAATATCTCCAGATATACTCCCTGCGACTGGAGTTCTTCTATCCAAGTAAACACCTTGGTAGGAGATCAGGTACGAAATGGTTCTTCTATTCTCAGAGCAGAGGCCACTAGACTCTGTCTGGAGCTGGACGATAAAACTAAACGTACTCAAGAAGACGTTGGACAAAAACTGGGCGAGCGAGTTGGAAACATAGAACACTGGAAAGGTGAAGTAAAAGCTGAAATCGATGCCATGATTGGAGAGAACGAAGCTCTTCAGGAGGCTTTGAGATTCCTAGAAAAAGTCAACTCTGATCTTCAGCGTCCTCTTCTGGTTGCCCAGGAGTGTCTCTACAATCGGGAGAAACGAAGAGGTATTGATCTGGTCCATGATCAAGTTGAAAAAGAGCTCATAAAGGTTGTATTGTATGTATGTAGGTGTGTGTTTGATCTTAATATTATGTATCAGGGATGGTCAGCTTGGTTGGATCAGTTTTAATAACTCTGCCTGCTCATTGCTGAAAGGGTGGGGTGGTTTGGAGCTGGGGGAATTGGGCCTTGGTGGAACGAGAAAGGATTGTATGATCAAACCGGTATTGCAGTACCCCCGGATCAGCCCTCTAATAATAATACGCTAAATTATACATGACACATACACAATCACCAAGGATGGACGGCGTTAAACTATAAAAAAAACTACAATACAAATATTTAGAATCAATAAATGTTCTGTGAATAAAAAAAAATAAATAAAATTGTGAGTTTACAGATTAAAGAAAATTTTTTTCTGCCATAATCGTTAACCCATTTTTTATACCAACCAGGAGATTGACGTATTGAAGCGGTGTCAGTGCGAAGCATCAAATGCCATTAAGCAAAGTGCCGCCCAAGTAGCGTAAGCATTCAATTTATATATATATATATATTTATATTTCTTAGATTAATTTTTTTATTAAGTTTCTATTAAAAAATATGATGGTTCTCTTTTTTTCAAGTCTGAATCGAGCGGCTCAGAACGAACTGGAGAAAGATCTGGACGATAAAGTTGTCGCTCTCAATTTGGACAATAACTGTCACAAGATGAAGAACTGCTCAAGGGGCATCAAGTACCACGATGGCATTCACCGGATTGATAACTCGTACGATTTCTCCTTAATTTATAATTTATATTATTGTTATTTATTATATTATTTATATTATAGTTATTTATTATATTATTCATATTA
This sequence comes from Erpobdella octoculata, assembly GCA_963978895.1. NCBI lineage: Eukaryota > Metazoa > Annelida > Clitellata > Hirudinida > Erpobdellidae > Erpobdella > Erpobdella octoculata. The sequence continues at coordinate 23,806,095 of OZ022246.1, forward strand.
TAGTTATTTGTGTTGTGATTAAAGTTGTATTAATTTAATTAATTAATAATATATTTATACCTTTAACAAAAAGAAGCAAAAATTCTTCAACGGGTGTCTAAAAAATACCTTTTTTGATTGAATTCGGAGTAGTTCTAAAAATGTTTTATGAATTAAAATCTTGGCAAAACAAAATTACTTCGAATATATCGTATCGATAAATTGTTTATTAAGAACATCTGTGCCGATCACCTGGGCTCAGTTCAGTGCTGACAACATCAAGCGTTCCAGGTCGGAACGGAGCGCGTCGAGAGACTTGAGGGTCTTCATTGAAGGTCTCTGTGACAGGATTTTATCGGCAGCCGAAGACCAAAAGAACAGAGTCAACGACGCTTTGAACGAGAGATTGAAGGAATACTTGAACGCTAGGAACGTTATACAACAGAATCTTTTGAAGGTGAATCTACATTTTTTAGTTGTGTATTTGTTGATTTTTAAAATGATAGGCAATATTGATCATAGGTTTTTTTTAAACCAAACCTATCAAGCTCAACGACTTACTGGCCCGCATATTTGCACATATAAATTTTCTTGATTATTTTAAGCAAGAAAATTTGATGTATAACTTTATAATTAAATATAAATATTGCATTTATTAATGACAGTTATCTTTTTTCATTAAACGTTTTTTTCTACTGGGCATATTTCCCTCAAAGATAAAACAGCTGTTTGGTTATGAAATATTTATAAATTGATATGTCTACGATAAGACTCTGGAAGAAATATCTGAAATGGAGAAAGTCATCGAGCTGTTGAAGAAATCCATCCTGGAGAAGGAAGCACCACTGCAGGCTGCCCAGACGAGATTGGTCACCAGAGTCAGGCGTCCCAACGTTGAGGCCTGTCGAGACCAACCTCACCACGAGTATGTTAATTATTAAGAGTTATTTATTGGTTTACAAAATTTTAAAATTTTCGTTTCATATATTCTTCTTTTTGTTACAAACTTTTATAGCATCAAACTAATATTTCTACTTTTCAAATAACAAATCACTAAGCGCTGTTGAAAATTTATAGATGTTTCATTAGCATTTAACATGCTCGTGTCCCAACAGGCTGGTTAGCGAAGTTTACGAGATCAACGAATCGGTTGATCAGCTGAGAGCCAAACTGAGACAATCTGAGAATGCCCTTCAACATCTGTTAAAGACGAAGCTCGCTCTCGAGCACGACCTTGACATTAAGAACAACAGCATCATGATTGACCGGGAGAAATGTTTGGGCATCCGCCTTAGCCCTTCGGTGCCAATTGTGGGCACCACCCTGCACACATATTACTAACCATTATTTCATATTTATATATATTATATATTTAGTAGATGTAATAATGACAACGGTAGGTTTTTCCTGTAAATTGAACTTGTGTGTTATTATAATTACCAAACTTCACTACTGCATGAGCAATTACTGTGTGCATTAGCAAATCAGTCCGTGTTTCATTTGGTTTTCTTCAGACATTGTTGTCTCAGAGGTAGACATGGGTTAGGTTGGGACCAATTTTTTTACACATGCGTCGGTTGGGTTGCGTCAGGCTGAAAAACGTTTTAATTAGAAAAACAATTTTAACTGTTGGTCAGGTTGGGTTAGAAAATTTAACTTTTTAGGTGGGTCGGGTTTGGGTTGGTGTGAGAAAGTGGTGGATTGGGTCGCCAAAATGGATCCATATCCATCTCTGTGTTGGCTATGTGTATCTGCTGCAACAGTCTGCTGTTTTTTATTACTCGAAAATTATTGGAGCTTATTTCACAATGAATTAAAGTTTGATTAGGTTTTAATTGAGTTTCAATGAGTTCTACTAAATGTTAGGATTTAATGATTATATTTGTGCACCTGCTTTTCACTTTCATTTCACGCCTACGCCCAACCAGGTAATTAATTGGTTTTCATTTACTTGGAAGTGATATTGAAAGTAATCAAAAAGTTACAAAGTAGAACTTTTATGTTCAAAGAAGTTTTTCATATGACAAATTTTACAGGTGAATAACAACACATGTGAAATGACCACACACAGAGTTGGTTTCCGAAATAGTCTTATGGTGCTATCCTCCCATTTCCATCTTAAGGTAGAGGGCCCTTTTTGTATATTCCTCTACCTCTTGATAACCTTTCGATGCCGGAACAGACGCCCTCTATGTCACCCTTGTCGAAAATCAACAAAATTTGATCGGTTCAAGTGGTAGGTAAACTTAAATCAATCGTTAAATTAATTTGATGTCGCAATCGATGTTCGTTCCACTAAAGAACAGTTGAGATCAAGTCTGACCACAGCGGATTAACGGCGTTGGTGGTTGTGGTTCCGATTCTAATCACAGTCGGATGCTTTGAATAAAAAATAGACTCGAAAAAAGTTTGTTGGCAGAGAAAAAAACAGTTCGGTTATAAAACTAATTTTTAAATTATTTAGTTATTTAAAAAAAAAATAAAAAAATATCACAAATTTGTAAACGACGACGACGACGATGATGACAACAACAAATATACCGAATGTTTTTTTCTCAAACAAATTAACGTCTCTCTTCTGACCATTCTCCGATGACTAGGACAGTGTCGCTACTGAAAGCCAAAACGACGGAATATAATATAATATAATATAATATAATATGATTATATAATATAACTCAGTCAAGTAGTAATAAAAAAAAATTACAGCAAGCAAAATATTAAATAGCAACGAATGCAAAAAGTGGTTACATAAGTGAAACGAACCGATACTTATGATATGAAACTTTTTCTTTACACTTTTTTTTTCGTCAACGTGGAAAAACGAAAAACATCAAAACCGAGTTTGTTAAAGCGGCTTCTGTCTAGCAGAATAATATATCAATGACGGTGATGAATATAACAACGATGGTGGCGGTGGTGGTGCAATGGTCATAAAAAAAAACGATGGCAGCCAACTGTAGGTTGTTGTTGGTGGTGGTGGTGCAGAGCCGGCACGAGATATCGTGTGTACCAAAAAAAAAGATGGCTTACACTACAGGCCAAATAGTAGTAGATTCTTCTGCAACAAATTATTATAACTCGAGAACTGTAATGTACACGTCAATAGGCAACTTGGCCTTCAAGTGCAAGTTTTCATTTCACTTCAGATAATAATATTACTGTATATCAAGATGTTTCATTTTTACATAGTTCATTGCAATACAAGTAATAATAATAATATTATTATTATTAATAATCATAATTACTATAATAAGTATAACACCAAACATCATAACGGATTTAAATTTGTACAATTTCTGTATATCAATTTTTATTTCACCGATTTGTTTTCAATCCCTGGTCGTCTCTCATCTTCAGAGACTTCAGAGCTTCTTTTCACCACAACTCGAAATTTTTCATTGTTTTTCTGTAACACCAGCACCAAAGTATCTGTACAAAACTAGTTCAAGTGCTGTCAGTAAAAACAATCATCGGCCGCTAGTCGGGCCCGCTTCGGAGAGAACCAGTCATCACATTTGAGGGGGTCCCCCATCGCGTCAATGCACAGCAGAGAGCTATTATTAGTCTGCTTTAATGGTTTGAGATTTTGCTGCTGCTGTACAAAGCCACTGTCTCTGTGACTTCTGGCAACGTTGCTAGGATCTAGAGATTCCATCTGTATCGTCTGGTTGGAAGGATTTTCTTGACAGTAGAATGTGCTTTTGATGTTTACCGAGTCATCTCTAGGTGACATGTAACCGTTAAATTGGTGAGCTCCGGATTTTTTAGCGATGTCGAAGTCCTGATATGGCATTGCCGTTTGCCTATGATCGAACCATTCAGTTCTAGACGGGGAGAGTCTAAGGTTTTGCTGATGCTTGTTGCCTGAGTGAGAAATTGATAAGTCTGCGTTGGTGGCGCCAGTGTAGGGGCTTCTAGGTACCATGCCGGTGTCCATGCCGGGCGAAAGAAGCATGCTGTTGACTGTTGTGTTCATGTGCGAAGGACTGAGCTGGAAATACTGCTGCTGTTGGTGCTGACCAGAATAGTTGTTGTTCTGTTTGATGCCACCGGTCGGAGACTGGAGATTTGAATTAGACGGAGAGTAGAAGCTGATGTTTGGAGAGACCGTAGACGATTCGGGCTGAACAAATTGTCCGGGAGAAGAATTGTGGCTTCTGGCCAACTTGGGTAGGTAATTGTGATTTGGACCGCAGGGAAAATCTGGCGGAGAGCTGACTATAAGAGTAGGCTTACCAGGAGACTGGCTGTTCTTAAAAGCATAGCATCCTTCATCTTCACATCCGTCGACTTCGTCCTTGAAATATTTTCCACCCGGAGGCAGCAAAGACAAGAGCGGTTGACCCGAAGAGGAACCGGGGTTGTCGGATGGATATTCGCCGTTCTGGTGACGTTTGATAGGGAACGACGAACGGACTGTAGAGTCGTAACCCTGGTATTGATATGTAGAGTTGGCATCCCTGCTGCCGGCTGTAGACTGGCCCAAGCAGCCCCCGGTCAGTGTGTACCTCGGTGCGGGCGTGCTCTCAGAGAACGATTCGTCGCGACTAAGGTGATGGCCGTTCGAGGGTTTGCTCTGCGTTTTGTTATAAGAGAAGCTCTGCTGATTGTAGAAAGATGTCTGAGGGAGAAGAGAGGGGGGCGGTGGGGTGACCGGTTCGGTTTTCACCCCCACCCCGATGTCGAAGCTTTCGTACCTCGGCTGGTTTTTCTTGACGGCAGAATCTGGCCTGAAATCAGAATGAAAAGTTGTAAATACTTGAAAACTTTAATAAGCGAAAGTGCTACTCAAATTTGACTCGGATCTTGAGATTCTTTGACATCTTACGTAAACACAAATGCTATTCTAAAAAAGAACAGACGCTATAATGTTTTTAGAAATTAAAAACTAATAAAAACGAAGCTATATAAATTTAGACACACGTCAAATCGCAAAGTAAAACACAGCGACAACAGGAAAATACTGAAATGTGGATTCTCACACACTTTGCATCAACGAAGAATAAATACTACTTGCATAACATCTATCAATCACTCATTATATAAACGCGTGTATATTTATTATTATTATAACATTTGCATTTCTTTAATTTATTATTTCAACTGAAATAAAATACAACGCAAATTCTTAACTTCGAAAACGCAAGGATATCATAAACTATAAGATCGCATAAATTATTTAGTATGGATATAAATACTGAAATAAATAAAAATTAGAGATTATACTATTGTATAATTGGTTGGTTTAAGAACGTACCTCTCGTTAATCATACCGGTATCAGCTTTTTGTATTTCTGCGACCAGATTGACGAGGCTCCTCCAGTCTTTCGACAGTTGTGCTGCCGCAGCTGGATCCGTCAAATCTGAAATAAATCAATAATCAATCAATCAATCAATCAATCGATCGATCAATCAATCAGTCAATCAGTCAGTCAGTCAATCAATCAATCCCTTATTCACTAATCCATACGTTTATCATGTGATCAATGCGACATTTATTCACACTCGCCATGAGGGCGCTAGAATGCGATGGTCCGATTGATCATGTTGACATACTAAACAATTTAAATCGGCAATATAAACAACGGTAGAAGCGATGTGTGGTATTACCATCGTCATCGTCGTCATCATCATCATCATAAATTCATCCTAGCTGATACTGAAATTAATTCAGATAATTATTTTCATATATTCTGTCTAAGTAAGTAGATAAGAGCAGATGGATGGCTAGGTGAGCGGAGGGTAGGGTCACCCAGGGGTAGGTAGGTTAGGGGTAGATGGGTGGTTAAGTTGGTGGGCCAAAAAACGAGTAACAATTACCTAGTGATGAATCACTTCTTTCTTCTTTGGTTGCTATGCCACCTATGACAAGGTTCTGAAAGGAATAAACATTAAATAACGATTTTTACAATATTTTATTAAAAAGATTTTAGTAATAATAATGTAAAAAAATCAATGAAATACACTAATACGGACAGTAATAACTATAGAAGCTCTTCATAAATCTGCAAATACTCAGTTGGGAACCGAGTACCAATAGGCAATAACACAAATCACTAAATCACCTCTATTTCTGTCTGATCCTTGGAAGCCAAGAGTTCTCCAAGTTTAGCGATGAACAACTCCTCGTTGAATCCGTCATCTGCGACTTCGTCAAAGACGTCGTCGTCGTCGACTTCTCTGCCGTTGGATTCGAGTCCTGTCGAGGCTGGTCTCTTGGAGGAGCGGACGTCGCAGTCGGAGTTGTCGTGGCAGCGGGCGTGGCAGGCGGGAGCGGAGTTGTTGTTAGACCTTCGGTAGGACTGGTGGAGAAGGTGAGGTCTTCTGTCGCTACTGGTATCGCGGTGCTGCTGCTGCTGCTGGTGGTGGTGGATGCTGCTGATGATGTTGATGTTGTTGTTGTTGTTCGTGTAGGAGACTGAGTTGTTGTTGTTGATGATGTTCTGGGTCAGGTTGTTGTTGTTGTTGTTGTTGTCGTCGCTGGTGCTGTTGCTGGACGTCAGAGACATCTGGGATTGGTTGGAATGTGGCGAAAGCTGCGAATAGTTATATTCGAGATTCAATGGAAAATTAACGATAGATTAAGTAAGATTCAGCATAAACATTTTATAAACGAGATTTTTTTAGAACGTTATCCAGACGCGCTTATTTTGACTGGATATGATCATATGATCATCTTGAGTTAGTTCCTTTAAGTTTCAATTTAACGCGGTGAGAGTCTACGCCACAGAACTGTAATGCGTTAACTGACTCGTTATTTAATCGACCCGACGGAAACGGCCACCTCGTGAAGTGATTCTCGAAGATTCGCGTTAACTCAAAGCAGTCGGTGACTAATAATAATAATAATAATAATCTCCTTTCTCTTTAATCGAACTCAGACAGTTCAAACGCATCTGGCTTAGCTGTCCTCTTTGGAGAACTTTTACAAAAAAAAAAGTTAGTAAAAGAGTAATAAAGAAAGAAGTCGATCAGTTTTTTTCATCTGCTGCAGCACCCATGTCTTGTTGGAAGGCATATTTTTAAGCTTTTTGTTCTAGTTTTGCAGTTCTATATATCAGCTACGTAACAGGTAACGATACCTCTTGTGGGTCCAAAACGTTTTAACAATATACGTACGCTTCACCGACGTTGGACGTGAATATAAATGCACGTGTAACTCTGATTTCTTTGTGTTATACGTGCTTCAGACGGTATTTTTTTACATTGCAGACACACACATACTGACACACACACACACACACATACAGACACACATACACACACATACACACATACATACAGAAACACACACACACACACGTACATTGCACATGCACACGGGCACGGATACAAGAAAAAGTGTGACCTGAAGTCGAAATAAAATTTGAAATATCACGTGTGATGTTTCGGGGGGGGGGGCATTCAGGTCGTCTGCCAATTTTAGTCATGACAGTTCTTACCATCGATCATTATTTACTACCATCACCACCAGGGCCACCGAGATTAAACTTGGGCTCAGGGCTCAGGGAATATAAGTAACCTGGACCCATTAAAAATGTTCAAGTGTCAGTGTGATCAGTTAGATAAATTGATAATGTATACAGTAATAATGATCACACCTGCATGTTATTGATATTGGGATAAACTGTCAATCTGTTTCTCAGTTCTGTCGTTTCCCTCGATTCTTCTTCCTCCTCCTTGTTATCCTGATCCCAAAAATGGTGACAAAAAAAAATATTTTTCATTAATACATCTTAAATATCTTACAAAGTAGAAGATGAGGTGATAAGAAGTTAAAACGACGAACTTGTAACTTAAATTTGTATAAAATAAAAAAAAACTCTTTTCATTTGCTGAAAGTTTAAAAAGAAAAAAAGAAAATTTTTTTAAAAACGCACAACGCCGCAAACACGAACTTTAACACACAAACAATACAAAAAAAGTTTATAAAAATATTCTTCTGTTAAAGTTACAAGCTTAACGTTTGAGTAAAACTCAGTTTTTTTACACACGAAAACATACTTACTTTAAAACAAAAAAGAAGTTACATTACTTTAAAACAAAAAAGAAGTTACATTACTCTAAAACAAAAAAAAGTTACATTACTGTAAGACAAAAAAGAAGTTACATTACTTTAAACAAAAAAAAAGTTACATTACTGTAAGACAAAAAAGAAGTTACATTACTTTAAAACAAAAAAAAAGTTACATTACTGTAAAACAAAAAAGAAGTTACAAAGACCTGCGAAGAAGAGCGCATATCTTTCCTTTTCTTTCAAGAATAAAAAAATTAGGCGAAAAAAAACCCACACAAATCTGGGGAAAAGATAAAAATGAAGGAAGGGAATAAAAAAATGGGAAACTCGACTTACCGGCAGACAAGATTCATCGCAGTTTTCTTCTTTGAACTCTTTCCTCTTCAGCATCTGTCGGAACAAACAACTTCATTGTTATGAACGACAACGTTCTCTGAACAACAACATTGTCGCTAATGACAACGACATTTTGCGAACATCATCAACATTGTTACCAGTGAAAGCAACATCGTGCGGATAGAAACATTGTGTGGATAGCAACATTGTGTGAACAGCAACATAATGTGAAATGTGAACAACATTTTGTGAACAACAACATTTTCTGAACAACAGCATTGTGTGAATAACAAAATTGTCTGAACATTGTTACGAATAACAGCAACATTGTTACAAATAACAGCAACATTGTTACAAATAACAGCAACATTGTTACAAAAAACAGCAACATTGTTACAAATAAGAGCAACATTGTTACGAATAACAGCAACATTTTTACAAATAACAACACCGTGTGAGCAACTACATCGTGTTAGAATTCAACTTCATTGTATATGCATGATCTTTTCTTCATAATAATTAAATGTTTTCCGAAAAATTAAATACAAAACGAATTGCTTTACTCCAGTAAAGAAGAAGAAGAAGAATAAATCCGACTCGTCATTAAAGCCGTATCGTAGTCCGTGAAAAGTCTTCATAAAAAACTCTCCGCTTTCAATGTTTACAATGTAATGTAAAACACATACTTTTACAACAAAACGATTTCTTTGGAAACAAGTTCTCGTTCGGTAAAATATAAACAACAACATCATCTCGTGATGGTGAGCCATCAATTACAGAAGGAATGCATTAAATTGTTCTTGCTCTTAGTTTTGCATTACTGTTTAATTATTAATTAACTAATTATTATTTAATTAATTATTGTTGCGTTGTCACGAGGAGAAGAATAATTAGCATTGTAGTGAACAATTATGGACACCTACGATGATGAGTCATGCTTCCGCTACTGGAGAAATCAAATGTGACATTACGGGTTGAGTCCTGGAGATGCCAGCGTGACTCAGATGGAGAATGGTCAGTCAGTTAGTCAGTCAGTCATTAATTAAATAATTAATTCATTCATTCAAGAGATGACTAACATCTATCATGTTCAACCATCAGTCTCCTTCAACGAATATTCATTCACTTACCAACCTGATTGATTCGCTTAATGAAAAAGCCACAACACACACAAACGCACACACAAACACGCACACATATACGCACACACACGCGCTCGTCGACAAAAAATTCAATTTAATGTTTAATATAATTAATTATACTCTTATTAATCCAATTAGAGATAATTAGCGAAATGAGCGGAAGATGATAAAAGAATGTTTGGAGCAGGCCAGGGATCGGTGTGGTAAATAAGTAAGTGATAGCGATGGAATGGAACGGGTTATGGTTTGGATTGATTGACATCTGATATTCGGAGGATGATGCAGCTATTAAGTCTTAATGGAATTCGTGCCGTGTGTATGTATGTATGTTCGTCTGTGTACGTGAGTCTAAGTGTGTGTGTGAGCGTGTGTGTGTGTGTGAGAGTGTGTGTGAGTGTGTGTGAGTGTGTGAGTGTATGTGAACATTGCGATTTGAGGCTTATGTGTTTATGTTTCACATGTGTTTCGATTGAATGTGTTTGATTTATGAGGAGCCCGAATTTGTGCGATGTGAAATTCAATTAAAAAATGGTTGAACTTGACCAGAGGCAAAAAAAATTCCATTTGACTGTGCGCGTTTATGTTCACATTATTGTTCACATATTATCAGCGGTATTGAAAACACATATAGACGTAGAGAACACATAAACAAAAAAAGAATAATGAACGTATACATTTTTTTAAGAAATCAAATAAATTAAATTACAGTTAACATAAATTACAAAAAAAATTTTTTTTTTTTTGAAAACTGAATTAAAAATGAAAGATTTTCAAACCCGACTGAACCTCGACGATGTCCTTATTTGTTCTGCTCTCGTGAGGATTGTTGTGCTCGGTGTACTTCAGTAGGACCTTGTCCATGTCGGTGCTGGCGAACTGGAAGAGCTTGTTGGCACTGTTGAAGACGATCAGGGCTATCTCGCAGTCGCACAGAACGCTCAGCTCGTAGGCCTTCTTCATCAGTCCGAACTTCCTCTTCGTGAAGGTCACCTTGTCATACAGTAATTGTCGTTACAATTATGGTAGTGGTGGTGAAGATGATGATGATGAAAATGACGACAATGCGGTTGATGATGATGATGATGATGATGATGACGACGACGACGACGGCGATGACGATGACCATGATGATGATGATGATGATGATGACGACAATGACCATGATGATGATGATGATGACGATGACGAGGATGATCATGAATGTGGAAAACGATGGCAAACAAGACAAGCATCTTCGTATTATTCAAAATACGCTTAAATGATTATAAAAGAAAAAAAAACTTCATCAGATCGTAGGCGGGAGATTTACGAAAATTTCTAGAAATGACCATTCAAGGAAAATCTACTTGCGGGGATCGACAAAGCTCTACTTAACATCAACAAACGAGTCCGAATTTAAAACTTTCAGTTTCCAAAAATATTTGAAATAATTTCAAATCCACCAGAAATAGACCAAAAATAATCTTTAAGAAGTTTAATTGAATTATGGTAGTGGTGATGACGATGACGATGATGATAACGATTATGATGGTGATGTTGATGATGATGATGATGATGATGATGATGATGACGATGACGATGACGATGACGATGACGATGACGATGACGATGACGATGACGATGACGATGACGATGACGATGACGATGACGATGACGATGACGATGACGATGATGATGATGATATGATGACTGATGTGGTGTGGTTGTGGTTTGCTGCTTTTTGTTATTTTTTGTTCGTTTTTAATTATTTTTTAAAATCATTTATTCCAGCACCAAGGACGTTTGTGAACATAGGCGCCCCACCTCGCTACGCCACTGATACAAATAACAAGATCAATGACAATAATAATAATAGTGACGCTAATATTATTATTGTACTTTCAAAAAATTTAATATGATTCTGCCGGGCGTTTGAATGATCGAAAATTGCTTTACAGAAGTGAAACTTTATGAAAAAAAAATTCTTCAATCCACATATGGCGAAAAGTGAGTGCACTTGTGTTTTGAAAATTGGGGGCGGAAGGAGACATTCACGCCATCACTAGTTTAAAAAATTGTAAAGATGATGAATGCGAAATGAGTTCATGAAAAAATTATATGCTAGAAATGCGCGCGTTCAGTTAATAAAAATCGAATTTGTAGCCAATTAACATACTTGTTAATTGGCTACAAATTTGTCATTATTAGTTAACCGTTTTTACTGCTATGAACTTTCTAACTTTTGATTTTTTGGAAGCAAAAAATCAAAAAAAAAGCTCATAAAGCAGCCACTACCACCAGCTAGAAAAGTTATCAATGTAATTTATAAAGTGTTTGCTTGAATCTAGAAGCAACAGATAGATAGATAAAAGTGCGTTCTAAAAGAATAAAAATGAGGAATAGAGAGAGGAACAGAGAGAGAGAGAGAGAGAGAGAGAGAGAGAGAGAGAGAGAGAGAGAGAGAGAGAGAGAAAGAAAGTGAGATGAATATGTTTTAGAAAAAGAAAAGAAAGAGATATGTACCTGTCTATTCCTTTCATCGCTGATTTGAGAAATTTTTATCTTTTTCCTACCCATCCCGAAGTTGGTTCAGCAGCTGGCAGACGTCTTCTTCCACCGGGTTCAGATATGCAAATGTACACACGAGCTGTCTATGGCGTGTAGGTAGGTAGGCAGAGTAGCTGCAATTTTTAAATTTAAATTATAGCCTACAACATCAAAACTTTAATAAAACAAATGGTTATAAAAAATAATGCGCCCGCAACGTTTTTCGTTGTATATGAATTATAGGAATATTAATTTATACTTTTTAAGGCAAAGTAAAAACGTTGTTTTTAAAAAAAATGTATTTTTTATGATGTAAAAATTATTTAAATTTATTTCAACTTCAATGCACAACTTTCAAAAAAAAATAAGAAGAAATTATAAGCACAATTTAATTAAAAGATTACGCTTTAAACCAGCTAAAGTGACAATAAAACCCTTTTATAAAATATATACAATCCTTTTTTTTGTCTTTCCGAGCACCAAGTCTGTGAAAAATCGCTAAGTGAGGCTATTAAGAAGACCTATCGCTATAATTGCTTGTTTCATCAATATATATCTGAAAATATTTTCAACTTTCAGCTCGAACAATTAAAGTGTCATTAAGAGGAGAGAGCTTCAACAAGAGTTGAAATTGATGCCACTTCAATTGGATAAGTAGGCGTCCTTCTAGAATGCTCTAATTTGAGAGAAAAATAAAGTTGAAATGTTCTACTTTTTTCTCTCTCGTTCACTTATATTGATTAACGTGATTGCCAGATTTGAACCAGTTTTTTTTATCCGTAGCTGCGGTTTATTATTACTATTATTAGAACCAACGTTTTAGAACAGTTGAATAGTAGAAACGGCTCTATAGAACGGAAAATCGCAGGATCAAAAAGTAGAACAGGAAATAGGAGGACAAGCTTTTTAGAGCAGAGGCAAAAAAGCATTAACATCTTATATGTTTAGTAATTTTAATTTTAATAATAAGTATAATATTAATAAATAATAATAATAATAATAATAATAATAATAATAATAATAATAATAATAATAATAATAATAATAATAATAATAATAATAATAATAATAATAATAATAATAATAATAATAATAATAATAATAATAATAATAATAATAATAATAATAATAATAATAATAATAATAATAATAATAATAATAATAATAATAATAATAATAATAATAATAATAATAATAATAATAATAATAATAATAATAATAATTATAATAATAATTATAATAATAATAAAAATAATAACAAATTGTAAATCTACTCATACTCAATACTTTTGGCGAAGGTAAAAGAGCAAACGATACTGGCTCAATATTGGCCGATACTTCTACAAGCGGACTGAAGACAATAAATCAGAAAGTAATTACTAAAATAAATTCTAAAATTAAAATTTAGAAAATTAAAATTTAGAAAAAAAAAGTTTTCAAAATAAATTCCTGTGGAAATTCACGTTCATTAAAATGATTAATGAGAAGGAACGCGTCGAAGTTTATCAGTTCTCTCGCGCGGCACGAGCCAAAGGAACAAACAGCAATCGTGCTTAAAACTTTTTCTCTACCAATTGTCAAAATAGAGATCATAACATTCAAAACCCTGTTATTAATTAGAAACCAGTTTCAACCGAGAGATTTCTGACCATAAATTTGTCATGATTTACTTACTTACTACTCAAAGGACTTTCGAAAAGCAGAATTCAGAAACGTTATTAATTATGTTTAAGAGGTTTCTAGAAGGTTTCTAGAAGTTTTATTAGTTTTCGTTATGGAGAAAAGCTTAGATGCCTGGATGTAATACTGAACGTTCTAAAACAGATTCGTATATACAGAAGTTGAATTAGACGGAGAACTGTGCTATAAAAATTAGAATCCCCGAACTCTGAGAGCTCAGAGTAACACCAGTCGTGAATCTATATTTCTCAAAAGGATGCCCGCATTAAACTTTCAATTTTTTTTCCATCTATGTATGTGTAAAATGATCGAAGATTAACTGAGAAAAAAGGTAGCTAGCTCAGTGATGGTTGAGTACCCACAAATACCCCAAAAAGAAACGGGCGCAATACCCCTTCCTCTGAATTTGGGTATTTGGAAAAAAGAGAGAAAAAATGACACAACTTAACTGGTTGGTTTGTTTTCTTCGGTTCAGCATTTGTTTGTTTGGAATTTAAAAAAACCAGCTTATTTAATGACGAAATGTTCAACTTCGCTATGTTGTTAATTATAAACGTGGTTGTACCAACTAAGCGATGAATAGCAATAACTCTTTTGTAGGAATTTGTTTGAATATTTCTTTCGTTGGAGAAGACGGTGGATATGAGTCGGAGGGAGGTGATGGCTGGTGGTGGGGGAGGGGTGATGGTACGTAGAAGATGGATGGGGGCGGACGATGGTTTGTGTGGAAAGAATTCAGTTGTTGAAAATAGACCCGCCGCTCTCCAGCGGTCAAAACCACCAGCGTCGTGAAAGCTTCTGGCAAATTCAAAAACTCCCCTCTAGAACCATCCGTGTCCATGTGCTGGACGAAAACAATCGATTAACTTAGAATCAGCGTTGTAGTACACTGACTTGTGTTCACTTATCTTAATGTAGAACAATATGATCACGAATGATTTTTTGTCACGATCTTCACTATGACATGAATTTTTCCTACACCTCCACTTTCGTCACCACCACCCCTATCATCATCATCATCATCATCATCGTCATCATCGTCATCATCATCATCATCGTCATCATCACCATCATCAGCATCATCGTCATCGTCGTCGTAATCGTCGTCGTCATCATCATCATCAGCATCATCGTCGTCGTCATCGTCATCGTCGTCATCATCATCATCATCAGCGTCATCATCATCATCATAATCATCATTATGATCATCAGCAGGAGCATCAACAAGTATATATCGGGAACGTCATAAGAACTGACGCCATAGCATGGAGGCCGCCATCTTGACTGATTTCTTTAGCTCTGACGTAAGCGGTGACTTATTAACATAATGTTTATCGAAAAATTTGATTCCTTTGAAAATAAAATATGAAAATCACTTCATTTCCCATCATCGTCGTCATCGTCATCGTCATCATTATCGTCATCGTCATCATCATTGTCATCATCATCATCATCATCGTCGTCATTGTCTTCATCATCATAATCATCATCACCAACATCAATAACATCATCATCATCTTCGTCGTCATCTCGTCATCATAATCATCATCATAATCATCATCATTCCAAGCACCATCGTCCTCAACGTCACCAAAAAAGACAGAATATATATATATATAATATATATACACTGTCTTAGGACTGTACCATGTACCAGGACAGTGCTAAGGGGTAGTAATGAGACCTAATAATAAGAATTAATATAAGAATTAGTTAATAATTAATAATAATATCAAATAATAGACTTTTCATCATCATTATCACTCCTTTACACCAGGTGTTTCAACAGCAGGTTGGAAATATGAAAGCATCCCCTCCAGAAGATCATAATTGGTTCTGGTTTTCTCTTTTAACTCCTCGTTTATCCAGGTTTGGAACTGACTCGAACGTTCCCATAAGGAAAAAAAAACAGCCTACCAGATTTTGTTTATTGTCCAACTGGAGCAGCGCCGTTTAAAACATAAAATGTCGTTTGTGTTTCTCCAAGGGCTCCTTAAGAACTCAGAACCTATCTAAAAAAAGAAAAACCTTCACGGGGGGGGGGTTGACCACCATGCTCCCCTTTCTTGCCAGCGCCAACGGCGTCAAAGGAGGAGAGAGGCAATTGAACCAACCACACACACACACACAAACACACACGCGCATACATACGCATACAGCCGATGCAGCAGCAGTACAAACACAAACGTAAACAACAGCTGAACGGGCCTTATCAAGCCGACGTCATCACCTCTGGCTCCTCCTCCTTCCTCCTCCAGCCTTCTTTCCACTATCAGCAGCATCATCGCTATAGTCATCATCCCCCACCACCACCACCACCACCACCACCACCAGGGTTTTCACCATTATCGAATTTCCGTCATGCTATGGGGACATTGAGAGTTTCGGGCTCTTTATTCCCATCTAGTTAGATCATCATCATCGTCATCATCATCATCATCGTCATCATCATCATCACCGCTGTTGGATCTATGTTGTTGAGTTACGTTACTTGTTGTTGTTGATGATGATGATGATTTGGTCGTGTTTTAGAGAAAGAGTGAGAAAGAAAGATAGAGAGAGAGCGAGTGTTGTGAGCATGCCTCGAGAAACTGAGTTATGAATCACTCGCGAATTCCTTCGTGAATCAGCAACTCAACTCAACTCAAACTTCACTGGCTGCCCACGCCAGCGCCGCCGCCGCGCCAAAACTTAACAACAGCACAGGCACCCGAGCAGTGCACATATACAACAACAGTTGTGTTGTTACGCAATTTAGGAGAAATAATAGTACACAGCTATCTGACCTAGATTCTATTTTTAGCAGAGACGAGCTAAAAATAGCAACGGCCGTGAACTGCATCGAGGAGCGCTCGTTTGTACGCGTGCAACAGCAACAAGACAACATTTTGGTGCTGGAAGAGGTGAGGCTGGCGTTGTCAGTAAGATGATGATGATGATGATGGTAATGATGATGACGATGACGATGACGATGATGATGATGATGATGATGATGATGATGACGATGACGATGACGACGACAATGTCGATGAATAAATTTTGTCAACGCAGTGTTCTATAGTACTGGACCAGAAACTCCTTATGGTGATGGCCACGCCTATAAAATAAGTTAATCATACTAGCTTCATAGTAATGGGCTCCAATTCGTTCAAGATAAAATTACCTGATAAACTTAGGAAATAATAAAAATGAAAATAATCACTTATGGTTGCTTATACCTTATGTTTTTTG
>OZ022246.1:23830508-23856387 GCA_963978895.1 Erpobdella octoculata
AATATGTTGATACTGTAATAAATACTAATGATTGTAATCTTTAATGGACAAAAATTAGCTAACTTTTCCGAACTTGGTGATCATAACTAAATACTATTTATCTGCCCCATTAACCAGCATTCTATCCAAACAACTGTTGCAGCCCTACATAACCGGACTGCAGAAAGAATGATGTTCATGAAAAAAATGTCTGAAATGTTCATACTAGATTTCAATAAATGTATTAAGTTTGAAAACTCCGGGTTTGTATCTAAGTTTTTTGAAACTCGTGATTCGGGTTTTAATTTCTCAAAACACCGGGTTCGGGCTGGTTTTTTTAATTTTGAAAGTTCGGGTTTTGCTTTTTCAAAAGTTCTGGTTCGGGAATAAAAAAACCGGGTAGTACTGAACTTCGGGTTCGGGTCGGGTACCCGTGACATCCCTAGTTATAATACAATATGCGTTGTTTACCTTTATTCATTTTTTTTTTGAAAACGAGAGAGAGAGAGAGCAAGACTTGCAAATGGTCTTATATTAGATTGGCGGTTATGCTTGGTCAACCTCGTGATACTCGTCTCCATTGTTAATGCGAGCTAATTTTAAAGATTCTATCTTTAAACACACACTTGACGAATTCTATTTATTGATTTAAAAAAAATTAACTTATTCTGATATGAAATTATTTTTCGTAGTTTTGTTTTTCTAATATGCGTGGGTTATTAAACTATTGTGTTAATCGTGAACAATCCCACTCAAACTCTTTAGCATATTCAACCATGGTTGAATTCAGCCATATTCTATCGGATCACACAAATGATGTAAAGACTTTGTAACACCATAACACACTGTCATGCACATTTCCAGAACAAGACCTTGTTTAGAACAAAATTGGCCAACAGTTTTAAAACCTAAGACCAAATACATATAGAAGTTTAAAGGTCACTTTTTAAAAATTCGCTCTCAGATAAAAATAATCATCGGAACACACACATACACAGAGAGATACACATGCACACAGAGAGAGAGAGAGAGAGAGAGAGAGAGAGAGAGAGAGAGAGAGAGAGAGAGAGAGAGAGAGAGAGAAAGACATTTATGGACTGACCACAAGAGTGACCTTTTGAAAAACAAAATCTTGTAAAACGTTTGTCTTTCAGGTAAGAAGAAATCGGCAGCTTCAAAACAACATTGAAACACTCTGGCGAAAATAATTAATTAATGTTCAATTTAAATCGGTACTTTATTAGCAGCCTTTAATTTCAATATTTTGTGACATTTTCTAATAACAAACTCTTTACTATTCATTGCAGGTTGAAAGTTTTGTAGCGCCATCTCCTGGGTAATGTAACAACGCAACAGCAGTTTTTTGATGTTCTCATATTTCTGCCGAACAATAATTGTGCAGCAGTAAAATATTGACCAACCATTCTCTTTTATTTCCTTTTTTAACTTCACAATTTTTCATTGCTGACAAGCAAAAAATGCTGTCAAAAACGATCAAGAAGCTACAGTGTTGAAACTTCATTACCATGATGGTGTGGTTTCGTGGGCTGTCTAAATCAACAGAGGCCGAATAAGTAAGGAAATGTTTTACTTCCCTACTCGCAAATTAATCAAGAAAAACTCTGCAATCATCAGACATTTGGACCACATTTAATATAATGAGAATAATTTTCATTTATAAAATGAATATTTTCCTAATAATTATTAAAAACGAGGTTTTTTTCAATTAAATTACCGAGGTGCCGACATTTTTCCTAAATAAAATCATCTAATTAGCCAGATTTCTTTCTCTGGAAAATTCAACCAGCTGTTCTCTGAATCCTTCGTTGGTTAGGATGTTTGGACGATCCATAAGGACCTGTTGGACGGCTCTTAAGAGACTCAATCCAGTCCTGTCGACGACGTAAGCCAGGCACAGTGTTATACTCCTGTTCATGCCGAGCTCGCAGTGGACGAGGGCTTTCCCGCCGCTGTCTTTAGCGGAGTCGATGAAGCGCTTGGCTTTTTCATAGCAGCCCCTTAAAATAGGAAAAGAAACGTTGTCCAGAGTGTCGAGTTCTAAGTAGGATTTGAGGTTATAATCTGTACCGGAGTAGGGGTCAGAGTTGAAATCGGTGTTGGTGTTTGAGAAGAAGTTATCATCGGCTGAGTTAATGTTTGAGCGGTAAGATCTATTACGACGGGATGAATTCAGGTATGAGGCTGGTGGCGACGAAAAGTTTGAAGATGATTTTGGCGTAATAGAGGAGTAGCTTGCCGAAGAAGAGGAGTAGAGTCTCGGAGATGAGGATGTCGATGATGAGGATGAAATTGATTGTGAGGATGGCGGCTTAAGAGTGCAGCCGTAAGAGAGGTTCGTTTGATTTCTCCACGGAGCTAACGGAGCGCAGTTGAGAACGTGTGTGATGCCGAGCCTACGCAGCAATGGAATGTTGTGGGCGTCAATTCTGCTGCCTGCAGTTTTGAAGAACCGTTAACAAGTATGATTTTTTGGGATTATTAAATGACAAAATTGCTACTATTAATTTAATTGTTTACTATAATTAATGATTGGAATAAAACTCAATATAAATATGTAAAATCAACTAGCCACAAAATAGATGGCTGGTCAATTCAACTGGTCCGCGGTTGATCCTTGCCGACTTTCCTCCAGCGAGTAGATCGTTCAGTCGTTCCAAGCACTTGTCCTTGCTCTTGAGAGTGTGGCTCAGTTCCAAGTATTTGGCATATCTGTCCATATGCCCCGACATACCTATCTTGAGTGTTCTGTAGTGGCAGTGTTTCATGGAAAACAATTAGTTGGAGTTTTTAACTAACAGGATAAGCAGTTTACCTTACAATTGAGCATCGTTGGTCTTTAAACGCAAACTAATTAGATAATTAACTCTTCATTAGTTATTTTTAGTTTAAATTAAATAGAGTCGTATTGGAAACGAAAATCATTTACCTGCTTTGGCGGGCAGGATAGGCCAAAAACAGCCACGTTACGAACTTTTCCCTAACCTCTCTACTTAAATTTCAGGAAAGGTTTCTTACCATGAATACTGTCAGCCAGCCCGTCATAGTAAATGATCACCGCAATAAACTATATAACAACTATATTAGATCATTCTGGCTTATATATATCGAACATCGTGCATGCAAAACTGGACTAAGACAACTAAATCACACTTACTGTCAAAACACCTTGGTTTTTTAGCCTGCTGTAAATCAGTAAACATCAAATAAAATAACAAAAAAACAGGAAACGACGAGATGAATTTACGAGAAAGAGCCAACCAACATTTCCAACCTGTTTCTATATTTATATACCTGCTGGCTTTTCCGCGCACAACATAAAAGAATCGCAAACTAGCAAGCCTATGTTTGGCTCGGAAGTTTTTAAATGCATCAGGTCTGGTGCCTGCAAGTTATATACCAACTGGAAAGTTTTATATTACTTTAGCGGGCTGCAGCAGCTGATGTAGAATCGAAAAACGAGAGAACGTAAGAAAAAGAGAGGGACACTTGCATGCATACAATTTCATTTTAATTATCAATTTTTTCTTTTAAAAAAACTTTAACCTTCCACTGAAAACAATAAAACGAAATTCGATCGTTTTCTCTGGAAAAGTTCCTTAGCTGACAACTTGTGAATTAAAAACTCTTACTAAGAGGGCTGCGAGCGACTGAATTCCACGCTATGCCACTAAAAATCGGATTTAACTTACTTCCCGCCATCTGTTTGAACTGAGACTCGGAATTTATACTTAATTTTGGTGACAATAAATTCTATCAAATTTTTGGCGACACCAGCCAACCATCGCCACTAAACTGAATCGAACCTTTTGAAGTTAAAATAAATCTTCATGCTCAATATTTTCGCAAGAATGAAGCTATGATGCTCATAGGCGCATGTCTACGATGATGTTTGCACAGTGATGCAGAAAAGAGTTTGGGCGTTCCATACTACGATATCTATGGGATGTTCAAACCCCAAACTTTGTCCAAAAACCATGGAATAACAAAGAAAACTAAAAAATTTAACACAAAATTTAATAGACTTGGAACAACTGTGTAAATTATTACCTAATTATTGCAACATTCAACATCAATAGAACACTCAAAAAAGAAAGAAGAGAAAACTGTAGAGCTCAATACAAAAATTGGTAGAATTTTGACTGATTTGCATCAAATAAAAAACCGCAGCATTTAAAAAAATATAAGTGATTCGTGAAAATACTTTCGGTCATTTTTATGTTTTATTGAAATTTTACAGAAACTTGTGCGAATAAGCTTTTCCATATATAAATGCAGTAGATGAAAACACAAAAGAGAACCCCGATGAGAAATGTTGTTAACAATTTCTTACGTTCATCGATGACCGACCGACCGGTTGATTCCATCAAGATTGCACGTACGAATTTGTGTCATTCGAATATTCTTTTTAAGAAATTCAATTAATGACTACAACGGAAGCGAAGTTTAAATAAATCATCTCAAATCAAGCGTATCGTCTTAAAACATTCGATGTTGCTGCTGCGCTGAAGTTTTGTTTTGCTGTTTGTAGGTTTATGACGGACGGGGCTGAAAAGTGGTGGAGCTCATGAAACAGAAAGATGTTCTCTTCGGATGACATTCCAGCACTTGCACGGCTACGAAAACTCTGGAAAAAATATCACGTTCAAATAAGGTTTTATAATTATTTACCGACAAATGAAAAACAAGAAAATTCTCAAAAACTGGAATATTAAAAATTTTCATCGTTGCTGACACAATTTCACACATAATACTAAGAAAAAAAGTTGATCCTCTACATGGAAAAGTGGTTTTGGCATTGCCACCTCACATCACCATGAAAAGAAAACAAGTTGATAAAAATCCAAGTCTGAATCCATTCCAACTACATTACAATTTGCATACCTTCATCTTCTGAGCTTTTCATCTTTCCACGGTCAACGTGACGCCGTACACATCCCCGCCAGCCTCGGTCAAGCGGGCTGCAAACCCCTGCTCCTCGCATAACTTCAAAAAGGCATTCAGCTTTTGGTTTGGGACACCTAAATACGAATGAAACTATTAATTTTGAAATAGCTACATCTATTCTATATCTTTTCTAATACTAAAAAAAGATTAAAAAAAAAACAAATAGGTCATCCATACCTTTGGGAACAACGGCCACTACGTTCCCACCTCCTCCGGCACCAGTTATTTTAGCAGCCATCTTTTCGGAGCCAAGAAGTGCAACAGCGCGATCGATTTCACTGTGGCCGACGCCCAGAGCACAGAGCAGGTGGTGGTTGACTTCTATCAGTCTCTGTAACAGATTGACATTCTTCAAGTGAGTTTATATACATACACATGGGGGGGTGCCAAGAAAGATAATAAAAAAGAGAATGAAGCTGTTTAAATCAGGAAATGTAAATAGGTAAAACATAATCAAATCGATATAGAAGAAGTGTTTCACCTATCCACATACCCTGCCTGATGTATATGTAAAAAAAAAATCCACAAGAAACTTAAACAAACAGCATCTGCAACTTAAAATTACATCTAAACAAATCTTCGACTTCATAAACAAATCAACTAACATTTACAGGAACGTGGATGTCCTCCTTTCCTTTTCCCAGCAAATCCTCAAAACTGTCAGCGACGTGGCCGATGGAATCGATGAGGGAGTTTCCTATCGCTGGAAACTGTAGGAAATTTCAATGGGGAAAAAACAATGCTTAAACGAGTTTAATTCCATTTCAAATTAAGCAATCTTCAAGTGATTAATAGGACTTGAGTTCAGTTCTTCTCAGAAATATATTTAGAAACTGACAGCATTTTTTAAAATTAGAGAATCAATTTATGTATAAATATTAAATAATATTTTCTCCAAGATAAACGAATAAATTTGAATTAGGAAAACGTACACAGTAAATCTCCCTCACACATCACACTTACTTTTGTCACAAAGTCCTTCACATTTTGGACCATCAGCTTGGTCTGCCTCGGCACCTTCGTATCTACCACGACCAATCTCAATTCGGGAATTCTGGAAAATAAGAAGATCGATTACGAATCCATATTATTTCCATAAAATCAAAACAACTTTGAATGCTGATTAAAGATTAAGTGTAAAGAGAAAATTTAAAGCAACAAAGTAAGTCAAGCAACAGCTAAAATTGAACCAGTAGGTAGGTCTAAGGTTCAATTCCTGGTACAGAGCACCAATCCTTGCTTAAGTATACTTACGACAATACTGTTACAACCACGAGAAGATGAAATAACTCTCTAAATATAATAAATTAAACTTTATTTAACAATTATTAATTTTTCACATTTGCTGTTTGGCTAAAGTTAGAAAGCTAATACCTTTCTTCAGCTCTGGATTGACCATTCTGAAACCATATGGCACCACCTTGAAAGAAACAAAAGAAAACTCAAATGTATAAATATATATATATAA
Organism: Erpobdella octoculata; assembly: GCA_963978895.1. Lineage (NCBI taxonomy): Eukaryota > Metazoa > Annelida > Clitellata > Hirudinida > Erpobdellidae > Erpobdella > Erpobdella octoculata. Next base: position 23,836,921 of record OZ022246.1, read on the forward strand.
ATAAATATATTTGGAAAAGAGCCAGGTATCTGAACTTAGTAACTGTGTCACACCTCACAGGCACTATAGACAACTGTCACTACGACACTGAACTAAAACAATTAGGTTCGTAGTCAATTCGATTCTATTTACAGACTCAAGAATGACTGCTGCCGCCATTAGAAATCAAGTTTTAAACACCGTGTTAATAAACTACAATAAGTGATCTGACCAGCAGGGTTCAGCAGACAACAAATTAAAGTGAAAAATATTCGTTATCCGACTTCAAACAGGTATTTCGATAGCGGCCATTAAACACCGCGACGACGTACCGTAAGTGGCTACCGTGTTGTCAGCACCGGAGGGTTTCCCGTGGAAAACCTTTTCGGCCAGGTAGGCATACTTGTTGATTACCTTCTGGTCATCGCTCGTTCCTTCTAAAATCAAAATAAAAATTTTTATTACAAATCATCATGCTACAACACTGGCTTATGACCTAAACCAATTAATTTATTTACAATTGAAACCTAAATCATGAAAATGACTATTTATTAGATACATTTTCTTCACCTTCAGTAATCAGACCGGAAGCAGCTAGCAGGGCCGTTGCCAAGGAAACAGAAAAAGCAGCAGAGCTACCCAGACCAGCCCCTCTGGGTAAATTGCTCTCGACGATTAAGGTCATACCTGGCAGAGGACTGTAGAGGTCAAAATAAATAAATCAATAATTAAAATAAAAATATATATGGCAGAGATCTAGAGAGGTGAGAATGTATAAATCAATAATTTAAATAAAAATAGAGTGATAATTTGTTTCTTGTGTTGTTACAAATTATTCAATTTACATGCTAAAAAAACTGTCACATAATTTTATATATATTTAAAAAAACAAATAACACATTAAATAACTCAAATGACATTTCACTGAGACTTTGTTGGTCTCAATGTGTTTATGGGCAGATTTTCACCCTGCTTTCGCCTCTAAAAAATCATTATACTGTAACAATAACAGAACATACGAGTGCAAGTTCTGGCTGACCACACTAACAGAATTCAAACTGCCACGGGGGCACAAATTACTCACTTCGCTCGATACGTAACCGCAAGCAGGAAGAGGAAGCAGACGAGGGTTTCGGTCTGTCCGTCGGAGACGGGTGACGGATTGGCGAGAAGAAACTTTTTGATCGTTCCCGCGAGCTCTTCGGCTTGTTCTTCTGTTATTTCTTCGGTCTGCGGAAGGTCTGGAAGAAGAAAATTGCGTTAAGGATGCTTTAAGAAAACTAAAAGGATGCTTGAGTAAAAAATAAAAGATGCTTTAAGAAAACTAAAAGAAAGCGAAGCATTGATATTGAAACTGAAAAAACTTAAAGAAATAAAAATAATAATAATAAAGCAAAAGAGATTTTATTTTCTAAACAGAAGAAAAATTATGTATAAAAAAATAAATACTAATATAGCAGAAATTACCTATCCATAGGTCCATAACATTCGATGAAAAAAAGTTAAATAACCTAATTTAGACAAGAAATCTTCCATATCAGAGCAAGTCCAATGCCAAAATTCACCAGTACCTGATAAATTAAAACAAATTTTATTTAGATTACTTCACAAACTCAACTGATAGACTTAAAAACTACAGTCAATTCAAAATTTTACTCCAGATAAACTAAACTCTGTAAAAAGCAAATATTAAAAAATTAAATGGCTCATTATTTCAATATTGCCGGCCATGTTATGATAGCTATACATGAATGACATTGGTCTAATAAATTTTATAGTTAAATTTGAAGAAGGCTTGCTTAATTTCAGCTAGGTAGAAAAATCATAAAATTTATCTTACAGCTTTTAGAACACATCAATAAAAACTCAAAAAAGTAAAATGTTCATTTTTTCCTTCATTCAAAAATTCACATAAATAATAACCATGTGTGGTTAGCATTTCATCAATCTTTCTGGAATACTGTTCGTCATTTAATGAGAAAAATTTTATGTTGTGTTCTTTGGTAGACTCGATGGTCACGTCGGTTCTCAGACCGATTCCTAAAACCAGAGCTTTCTGAATAATATAATACATAGGCTTAATTAAAAAGTTAGCAAACACAAAAAATGATTATTTCCATGGAGTGGCAATATATTTATATAAGAGGATCGGGTGTTAATGACACTGTGCATTGGCAGAGTGTGCCCAAAACTGAATGCTGACTGACTATTTTCAATACCACAAATTGCTATTCACACTGCAAGCCTCAGAATTTTTTTAAAAGTTGTTTTGTGTACAAAAATGTTTACCCCCTAATTAGCCAGCTTCATAGCGTCTTCTACAGCCGAATACTTCGAAAACATAAGCATTAGTGACTAATGATTAGTCACATTATGAACCTTCCCAGCCCTCATTTCCTTTCTGAGGGATATGGACTCCAGAGCATGTGCAAATTATTTCCAAGTATTCTATCTTAATTAAGATAATTAAAGATTTTTAACGTAAGTTCTATAACATTTCTAAGTTTTTCAGTTGTTTTTGAATAAATCAGGCGACAGTCAATGGCCACTTCTGTTAATTAATTTGACCATGCGGCCACGAAACACAATTCAAATTTAAATAACCAATAATTTAAAAAAAAGTTATTGCTACTCACCTTTCCGTACAGAACGGCATGTTCACCAAAGAGAATTACTTTTCCAGGAGCAGACGCCACAATTCGTTTCCACATTTTGTAGTTATCGTCGGTGGTACGGTTATGGTAAGGTAAGGGTAAACTACTATAGGAATGTTACGGCAGGTAAGGGTAGGTAAAATGAAAATGGAACAAGTCCACCGCCGGTACGAAATAAAAACTAGTCGCTGCAAACTCCACCTACAATTTTAAAGCTCCGCCTACACATTATTAAAAGCAAATAGGTAATAGCGCAAAATTAAAAGTTGCATTTGCTATTATGAAAAAATTAATTAATTAAAATATTTATCCCATATATATCTATGATTTATCCATATTCATCAACACACAAAATAATTACACCATGTCTAGAAATGTACAGAAGTTGATAAAAACCAATAAAATTTATTTTTTAATAAAAGTATCACTTGAAAAGTGTTTAAAAACTAAAATAATTTATAAATTTATTGAGATAGCTGACAATTTAGACATCAAGACTCTTTTGAAACAAATAAAAATGATTAAAAGTGGCTGCTTCTTGTTGACACGTAACGGTTGTCTGCTGAGTACCGAGATTCAAACTTTCAGACCTTTTCGCTTGGTGTAATATTTTTTACATCGATTTAAAATGGAGTCAACTGACGATGACAAACCGAAAAAAGCTTTAAATGCTGATGTAAGATAATAATGCATTGTTTTGTTTTATTATTATTATCGTTATGAATATTATGAAGACATTTCTCAGTGATTAAGATAATAAACTACTTTTTTAATTTAATTATTTAGAATCATGTTAATTTTTTTGAAAACTATCTATCTGGTCTAGAAACAAAAAGTAGAGAATGATATGAAAAGCTACTTCTAGCTTACTTAGAAAATTGCTAAAATTTTAATATGCAGGAAAGGTTATGATATCAAAGTTTTACAACTTTTATTTTGGCAGTTATAATGACAGCAGCAACAAAAAAACCAAGATTTTGTATACTTCTAAAAGTCTACTTATATGAACTTATTTTCTTTAATATATAACAGAAATAAGAAAGCAATATAAAATATATAAACACCAATGAAATTAAATAATGTACTAATAGAGTAGAGACTTCAGACTCTAATGTCAGAACAGCAGTTTACTTGAATTAGTAAAAGTTTCTCACATTATTCCAGTTCTCCATTTTAGTGCTGTTAATTTGAAACTGGTCATTTTATAAATTTAAATCTTTTAGATTACAAGCCTCAATATTGTTGATAGTCCATAGACTAAGGAATATTTTTAGTTCTGTTTTAGCTATTTCTTTTAGTAACTATTATTAATAAGTTTTTTGGTAAAATAATTATTTGCATAATAAAAGTATGGCACTATTACTGATAATTCAATAATACGGATTGATATTATTGCATTTTTTCATCAAAAATTTCAAGTTAAAATTTTTTAATATTTTACTAGAACATTACCTACTCCTATTCAAAATTTCGCTACAATTTCGGAAAGCGATGCACCTTCTCTGATTATGACACGGAGGCTCTCATCGACATTCATCCAGATGAAGGTGTCAGAAAGAGATTCAAGAAAATGGAAAGGATCGATGTAGGGGTGGATGCTTGTCCTCCAATGTCCTGCAAAGAGGTGATTAAAAGTATCATTTTGAAAATTAGGGTCCTTTATCATGGCTGGTTAGAAGCAGTTGTTTGAGTGGATTATAATTGATAATGTTTTCAGTATGAAATTCAGGACTTATGGCTTATTTGGTCAAATTAAAGGGTCATGCAAAATCAATGATTTGGCAATGTTTAAGTTTATAAATTGATGTTTTTTTTTGTTAGTCCAATCAGTTTTATTTTCTTTTAATACAATTCAAATAGCTGTTGATATTCTTCTTTATACTTTTTTGGTTGAAACATGAAGATTAAAAGTTTTTATTGATGTTTAATTTCATTTTTTTTTAATAAACTTTATTCTACTTTTAGTTTTTTAAATATTTAGTTCTTGATTTGAAGGTAAAATTACTCAATTTATTGACGAAAAATCGTGTTATTACATTCAGATAAATACATCGCATATCAAGTACACAACGACAGGTGTCAACCACGTGGAAGGAGGATGGCCAAAGGACATCAACTACCTGGACCAGGAGCAGACAATCAGGTACCGGAAGAAGGCAGAAAGGGAGGAGTCGTACATTCCCACGATGCAGAAGTTGTGCAAAGTAGAACTGATAGCTCGCCATTTAAATTAATAAATTAATTAAAAAATTTTTTATTTCTTTTTCTGTTTCTATTAGCAACTTTTTTGTTTCAATGCTCCAGTTTAAGTAACCTTGATATTTAGGATTCCACCGAGTAGCATAACGATGAAAATGTTGACCATTTGTGGAAGGTTACATGGGTTCAGATCCCAGCTCATGCATGCTAGTCTATTATTATGTAGTCAGATGTTAGTTGTTACATGCTCATGCTTGACTTGCTAGAGGTATGATAAAAAAAAAGGAAATTCAACCTAGAATATTCGCAATACAATGGCAGATTATATAATCGACAACTTTAACGAATATTTGTATTAATTTTTAAATTAGAATAAAAAAAATAAAAAACAAAAAAGTTGGCAGATGAATGCATCCAGCAGAACAACTCTCTCGACATTTACGTCAAATATTTCTCCAAAGAGCCTGCCATCGACTACCATCCAGAAGTTTCCGCTGTCGTCTCCACCACCCTCAGGCGTGTGACACTATTTGTTATTAATAATTATGCTATTTTTAATATTTTTCTTATATTAATGTTTGACAAATTTAAAGTGGCGTAAGTCCTAAAGGGCTTGAAGGCCAGTGAACAGTATATTCTGGTTATGTAATTATTCTGCACGAATTTTCTATGCAATATAAACTCGTTTGCATTTTAATGCTGACTCCTTGGTGAAGTTTAATTTAAATTAGCGATAATTTATACAGAGATCCGAGTGGACAGAAGAGGGCAGTTTCATGCGTGGCCTGGCACCCGTTCGACAACACGGAAAGGCTCGGCATTGCTCAGTGCGACCTTGACTTCAAGGAGGTGTTGAAGCCCTGCTACGACAGTTATATATGGAGGATCGGTGGGCCAGAATATTTAAACGTTTTACGAATTTGAAATGTGAATGTGCTCCTTATAATGACTCTACCCTTAAGCCAACAGTTTTTTCTTATCTTGCCATTGTTTAGCTAACCTGCATTGCTCTTAATAATAAGAATAATTTGATTGATGCATGATGCATTGGCCACATTGATAGAGATAGTTTGGTGCACGATGCATTACCAAGTGCATTATTATTATTGTTATTGTTATTGCTATTATTAAGTTTTGTACTTTGCTCAAATATAAATATGTTTTAGGTAAAGTTTTTTTTTCTGTGATATAAAGACATATTTGATTGGTATCTCTGTAGAGAACCCTTTCCAGCCTGACATAGTTCTAACGGGTACCAGTCCCCTGCTGTCCATGGAGTACAACTATAAAGACGTCAATCTGGTAGCTGGGGGTCAGCACAATGGTCAGGTGGCCTTCTTTGACCTGCGAAAGTCAGGCAAGCCTGTAGGATTGACGGACAAGCCCGTGTCGCACCTGGAGCCCGTTTATTCCCTTATCTGGATTCAGTCGAAGACTGGGTTTGAGTGCTTCACCACTTCTAGTGACGGGCAGGTATGTATGTATGAATGCACCTGTCTGTCTGTCTCTCTGTATTTTTGGCAGATTTTGTGTGTATGTGTGAATGTTATAGTCATACGTGTCCAACACTGGATGATGTAAAAAATGCAATACGTTTCTTATTAAAGAAATACTGAAGCTTTGAATGTATCAATGGTGATAGTGATTGTGATGTAATACAAGCCACCACTAGAACATAAATTATGTTAATTCAATCAATGAAAAGGTTCTGTGGTGGGACATGAGGAATTTGTCGGAGAGCACCGATCAGATGTGCATCGACCCCACGAAGGCCAACGATATAAATATTTCCGAGGGAGGCATGGCCCTCGAATACAGCACCAACGTCGTGAGCGACAATTTCAAGTTTGAATGTTTATTAATTGCTAATAATGGATCGCTACTATACTATAGGTTGCAACGAAAGAAGTGGGCTGGGTTGACTGTCATCAAGTCCATCGTGAAATTTTAGATGAATCGTTGCTATCGAATAATTATCTCTTATTTACTACTTATAACTGGTTTTATTGAGCGATAACTATTGACTACAATAACACGCATTATAAACATTGATCTAATAAAAATATACAATAGGATTTATGTACGTGTATTTTTGTTTATATTATATAATTTAATAATTATCAGCCAACGAAATTCATGGTGGGCACCGAGAGGGGCAACATATATTCCTGCACCAGGCGTGCCAAACAGCCCGGGGATAAAATAGGGCAGGTCTACTCTGAACACTTTGGTCCCGTGTATCTGCTTCAGAGAAACTTTTTCCTCTATAAAGTATTCCTAACTGTTGGAGACTATCATGCTAATGTTGGTTTTTTCTGCTAGATTTGACTGTAATATTATTGGTTTTATATTAATATTATTAATATAATTATTATTATTTATCGTGTTAATCAATTTGTTTATTTATCAATTGTTTTATTGTATACAAATAAACTTTATATAATTTAAAAACCTAATAATGTTGTAATCGAGTTGTTAATTCAATGTCAAAGATTTGGGCAGAAGACTTTCCACACTCTCCCATCTGGAAAACTCCGTTAGTTATTTATATAATAGCCTAAACATTTTTGTATCTTTCCTAATGTATTTTTAGCTCGTTAAAATATCAGATCTAAATTAATTGAATTTGGCACATCTCGATGAAATTGAATATTACGCGTTACGATTTATGATGTAATAGCGTCTGCAGTGTAAAGTGACGTAATGCTTTGTTTGGCAGCATGTACAACAGCCACGTGCTGCACGGGGGATGGAGCCCACCGCGACCGAGCGTCTTCTTCCTGACCAAAGCAGATGGAACTTTCGACGTCTGGGATCTCATGTACAAGCAGAAAGGTCCGGAATATTCTCTCAAGGTTGTTTGTTAGCTTGTTTGTATGCTCGTTGATTTTGAATGCGCTTAAGTGATTATTAATTAGATTGTGGCTTTCTACCTTCTTTGCATAATTAGTTGTATGTATATATATATATATGGTGCCAGAGTAGAGTAGGCTATAATACTACTATACCAGTCATGGCTTTGTACCTGCATACTGAATGAACTATTAATTGAAAAAAAGCAGAAACACCAAGCTTAAACAAATTTGGGTCTTGGGGCAAAGACGTCCCGGTCCTGCCCACCTGCCCATGTACCAGCACCTAAGCATTCAGCACATATATATATATATTTGCAGCTGTGTGATAACAGACTCCACTACATGTCCGTCCAAGAGAAAGGAGAATTTGTAGCCGTGGGTTCCGAAACGGGGAAGACTTACGTCTTGCAAATGAGCAGTGAAGTTTTTGAATATCAGGGTAAGGAAAAGAATTTCTTCATGTCGGTTAGTCTCTTATTTTTTTTTCTTTTTTTTCTCTATATTATAATAAATTTCAAATAAAAATAAAATAGTGTTTGAATGTAAAATTTTAAATACATTTATAAATTCTTATTTTTTTAAATTATACAGATGGTTGAAAGAGAAAGTCGCCGAGAGAAGTTCCTGTTTGACAAGGAGAAGGACAAGAAGATGGCCAAAACCCATCAGACCATCAATTTCAGTTCTTTGGTGTGTGTGTGTGTGGTTTTGTCGTCTTATTGTATCTCACGTCCTAGGTTGTTAGCTAAGCGTAGCAACCATATTAGCTGAGTTTCATTCCAATAACTGGCTTAATACCACCTGTTCATAGGAAAGCTTTCTCTTTTTCCTATTATAGTAAATTGACACCTGATCATCTGCATTATTATCATTATTATTATTTATTACAATTAATATTTTATTAAATATATTATTATTCGTTGTGGCAATATTAGAACTAATTGTATTGGTATTATGACTCATGGGACGGTAGTTGTTGATTTTTTTTGGTTAGATATTTAAGTAATAGGGACTCAATTTGTAGTTCTATGCTGACATCGTTATCCTAAATAAATTCAATCATTTGTTTGCGCACGCACGAAATGTTGCCTCCAGGTGGAAAAGGACATGAGCGAAGTTACCGAGCAGCTCCAGGAGACAACGGAAATGTTCTATCAGACTATCGAAGAGGAGCTAAAGAAGCTGAAGGTGTTTAAGAGAGCATTTGAGGTTGTGGCGGTTGATGATGATGATGATGTTGAAGTTCATTATTATTATTATTATTACTAGTGGTTTTGCCCGTCCCAAGGACGGATGTTTTAAAATTATGATGAACTTTGGATACATTTTTTGGATTAATATATGTTTATTAATTATTTTGTTATTTATTTATTTATGTATTTATTTCATTCTTTATTTATTTATTTATAATATTACAATGAAAACATTGTTTTATCATTCCAAAACCAATGAAAAGAAGAAAAGAGATTAAAATACTAATAATTTGTTATATTTTGAATTAATTTAATTAAGGCAAATATTTTTTAATTTATTTAATTATACAAAAATATATAAAAAAATTATTTATATAATTATTTATTATATATAAGTTAATTTGCCATTGATAGTCACACAAAAACGTCTTACACAGACATGGGCTATTATATATATTAATTATTAATATTTAGTGGTTGTTGTTGCTGTTGCTTATGTTCTCTTCATTAAGCTACAGCTTGCTTGGCTGGTTTTATTATATATATTATTTATCATAATAATTGGTCTAATATGTTAAATCTACCATTTATTATTACTTTCTCTTAGTTAGGACAAACAATAATTTTATTACAAAATCCAAACTAGCCCGCAGCCAGGCCATGGGGAGATACAAACGAAACGAAGATCCAGATAAACCAGGAACAGCTGGGACCGGACGGACTTGCAAAGCAAAGAGTAAAAGTCGTTTCCATGCCTGACGACCAGTCACTGCCTCTCTACCGCAACGAAGGTCTGGCCAGCATGGATGCTGCCGACGTGCCGGACGGGGTAGGTGTCTTAGATGTTTTCAGTGGTACCATGAAACAGTGGCGTAGCGAGGATATCTGGCGCCCGGGGGCAAGCTATAAAAAATACGCCCCCATCTTCCAGTGCCTTCCCAATTGGACGACCAAACCGAGGAGACCGAAGGCGCTCGAGCCATATCCTGGGCTCGGTGAGCCCCCTCCTCAAGAATATTTTGGAAATCACTTGTGTGAAATAGTGCAAATATACAATTTGTTCATTTTACATGATTTACATGTTCAAAATGGCTAAGATTTGGTGAAATTGTTGTCCTTCCTTTCGTTTTTTGGCGCCCCAAAGCCTTGCGCCCGGGGGCACATGCCCCCGTCGCTACGCCACTGCCATGAAATCGTTTATGGCTCTACTTATAATCTCATTTAATATACAAATTTATTATTTCATTTATTTTTATAATTATTGTTATGATGTTTTTCCTTATTATGGTTTTCTTCTTATTATTATTATTAGCATTTTGTGTTATTGGGACCATCCTTATCAATTTTTATTTTATTTAACATAATATTTTTATATAAACATTTCATCTCCATTGAAGCAAGAAGATTACTGTCTCGAAATGGGTTCTTCGTTGGTTACTACAGGGAACACCTTGGGCTACGTAAGTTACTACTGACTTCTTCAAAGTTTTTCTCTAGTTTTCTCTGTGTATACGAATTAAGTGGTGTTTAAAACGATTGCTGAAACTAGTATATACATATATATATATATATATATATATATATATATATATATATATATATATATATATATATATATATATATATATATATATATATATATATATATATATATATATATATATATATATATATATATATATATATATATATATATATATATATATATATATATATATATATATATATATATATATATATATATATATATATATATATATATATATATATATATATATATATATAGACTCAGGGAGATTGCCCGGCTACAATTCCACCTAAATCCGCGGTGGACTTTGACATAGAAGAGTCGATAGCGGCGTGTGAAAACAAAAGGCCGACACTGACGAGCTTCAAAATGAGAAATAAGCCGTCGTGGATCGGGGAGAAGCGACTCGACCACAAGTCGTTGACTTCTGCCGTATCTCTCTTGGAAAAAAAACTCCTATCTGAGAAAACTAATTTCAGTCCCGATGGTTCGATTGCCGTACCGAAAGATGAGACAGCGGCGGCGGTGTCGAAAGATGCTTTCGTGGATCAGGCTTTGGATGCCGGCATGAAGGAAATGTCAATTGCCGATCTAGAGGTGCTGGCGGAGAATTACGGTATGGGAGCGTTGGGGTTGGCGAAACTTGATGGAGAAGATTCAGAGCTTAACAGGATTGCCGGGGAAACTAAAGTGAGATATATTCGTAGATATTTACGTTTGCATTCGTATGACTGCAAGTGTCTTTAATGACAGATTTTATGAGATTTTGCCTGTTAAATGACAGATTACATATTACCATTACCCTGTAATTTGCTATGGCGATAGATAATGGTAATGACTAAGGTAGTAACGATTGTAAGATAGTTGAATTGACTGTTCAGATAACGAGAGTCCTGGAAGATATGTACGCACTGGACACCATGAAGGAGATGCGCAGCGCCGTCAAGGTACCCGACTCGCAGATTGACGACGTCGGAACGAAGACCCCGAAATCGTTGTTGGTTTCCCGTACTACTCTGAAGGGAGAGTCGCAGTACAAGCTGGAGAAGAAGCTATCGGAGCGACCGCCGTTCTCTGGCGAGAAGCTTGTCGATCGTTTCGTGGTAAGGGAGGTGCACAAAGATTCGGCATCTGGTAAAAAGAAGAGTAGAGAAATCAGGGGAAAAGATGATGATGATGGAGAAAGATCAGAGGGTAAAGTGAAAATAACTGATAGAGAAAAAGAAAAAGAAAGAGAAAAAGAAAGAAAAGAAAGAGATAAACTAATTAAAGAAAAAGAAAGTAGAGAGAAAGGAAATGTTAAAGATAAAGATAAAAAAATAGAGACAGCTTTAGAAAGGGGAAAAGGTACTGGTAAGGTAAAAGAAATAGCCAGAAACGAAAGCATCAAAACGAAATCATCGGCCACGTTGAAGAAAGCGGAGACAGCGATCCAACCCGAAGAGAAAACTAAACAGTTTGCGTTGTCAACGACCGAGATTCCACCGGCGCAGAAAGAGGAAAAAGAAAAAGAAGAAGTAGAAGAAACATTCTATGAAGACGAAGATGAGGAAGAGATGCTGGTAGAAGAAGATGAAAACCACGAAGAAACGTTTGATATGGTAGCCATAAGTCAGATCGAACAGAATCTGATGGAGGAAATCCTCGACATAAAGACAACCCTCGGCATCTTACCCAGTCGTGAGGAGAATGCCGGCAAGCAGGATACAACTGGATACTTGGAGTTTAAAACGGATGCAGACTTGGTGGGGTCGGTCGACAACGTCAAGCAGCCGGATAACGTCGGCAAGATGTCCCCGGCTAGGCCACTGGTGAGGGCACCGTCGATGAATATGGAAGAGGAAGCTAGGAAGGTGTTCAACACGTCTCTGAGCTCGGCGAAAAGGATTTCGACGCTGAAAGATGAAAAGTCATGAACTGATAAATAATCCGATTGTTAATTAAGTGGTAATTAAGTTGTTATAAACTCCTTGCATAAAATTGTTAGTGATGCTGTAGTAGGATTTGTTGGCTCACACCCATCTGTTATATTTCATATTTTAAGCGTTTATTTGTTTTCTTGTTTTGAAAATATTTTTAATCTATTTAGTTTGTAAAGATTTAAATAGACATGGTTTAAAGGTTAATAATCTGTTGATGATTCCGAGAGCGAAGTGGAACGTGGTTTGAAACCTAGGGGGACGCCTGGCGACCGGTTTATAACTTCGGTCAGAAAATTGTTACTTGTGGTGGGACTTGATCTTGAAGACTTGAAGTTTGTACATTGCAGGTGGCAGGAGCATCAGAGTTTTATCGAATGGGATTTTTCATGAAATTTACTTTTTGTGCTAGCTTTTGAATTGTGCCAGCGATGTAGATAGATATTCATAGATCAAAGTATGACAGCCATTTAATTTTTTAAACTAAAAATAAACACGGATGAAAGCTAACTAGGGCTGTGGAGCACGGGAGGACATGCGCAGATAGATACCTGTACAGACGGATGTAGTCGACAGTGTTGGTTGGTACTCATTTAAACTGCCGGGCCAATTTCCGCCGATTACTTTAATTGAAGGAAGCTTAGGTGGCTCGAAGGAAGTGCTTCATTTATGTAGCTCTTCGGTATTTATATTATTAGTTTAAATATAAATACACTAGCTGGGTTACCCGGCGTTGCCCGGGGATTTTAAAGGCTTTTTATCGTTTTCTCTCTGGCTCCCGTTTCCTTAACCGCTTGCTTTCCCGTTCCAGGTCGATTTCTCACTCCTGGTCGCATTTCTGCTCACGGTCGCTTTTCCGGCCTCGGTCTCTTTTACTTTTCCCGATCCCGGTTGCTTTTACGCTCAAGCTTGCTCTTCTTTTCACTCTTCCGTTCCTCCATTAAATTTTAGAGCCTTCCCAATGTGGCTTAGATGGGCTGTAGTGGAATGCTGTGCAGTCATCAAAATTGATCTGTTCTCTCGTTAACACTTTGTTATTTGGTTTGCTCGTTTAGTTACGTCTGAACTTCCTCAATTTTAATTAGTATTCTTTAATGTATTGGTTCCACTCTGCAAGTGTGATCTTCTGCAAAGGCTTATTATGATTGACTAAAGCTGAAAAAAAAAATTGATTAGTTAACGGCTGCAATAATGTTAAAATCCGCTCATATATCTCAACAGGTTATATTTTTTTAGATGTTCTTAGTTTTTAAGTGTCATGTCTACAGAACGCTACATGTGGCATGTTAATAAATGTTGACCCGTGGCTTTGAAAAATGTGATATAAAACACAGATTGAAATAAAACATAAAGTAATAATAATATTAAAAACCTTCAAAGCATTAACTTAATGAATTTTCCGAGAGTATTCTGTAATCATCAATTTGGAACAATCGAAGATTACCACTTTTATTTAGCAAATGATGCAATTATAAATTGAACAAAACAGCAGCAGATTGATAGGCTGGCTTGAGAACTTTGTTCATGATTTTGTTGAAACACAAAAATACTGCACTTGCTTTTATTTCTTTCAAATGTCATGCACCTCATATATCAGTGAAACTTTTACAATAAATTGATGTTGCATGTAAGATTTTCTTTGAAATGTAATTTTCTAATTTCCTCTGAAAATTAAAAAATAAAATAAGACCGATAAATTAATTCATAATCTTATAGTCATAACTACTCGTGAATAATAATGGTTGTAATGCCATCACATATAAAAAAAACTTACCTGCCCAAAAAAATTTCTCATTTACCGATAGGCTGATAGCAAGCTCGTCAGTTTAGGAAACCATGATGAACAATATTAGATAAGGAACAATTGAAGTCAGAAGCCTTGAACGATAAATATGAGCAATGAATTTAAATTTATTTTTCCAATCTGCAACTCCTTTTTGCAAAACACAAATTGTTAGAGCATAATGATAATCTTATAATAATTAATAATAATATAACATAATTAAAATTAAACACGTGCAATGCAACAAACGAAACAAATTGAAAGATACACAGTAAATCATGATTTTAAAAACTAAAAACAAATTACCAAAGCTTTGCCACTTACTTTTGAATGGGAGATATGAACAATGAATTTCTAATTTGATTTAATTTTAATTTGTTAAGTCTGGAACTCTTTTTGTGAAGCACAAAATATCTCTAAATAGAAGAAATTCCACCTGCAATTTATTGATTAGTCCTGAAAACCAAAGTTATCTAGATTTAAAAGATAAGTTGCTAAAATCAAATATAAAGTTTACCGATAGCAGAGCTGTCGTATCGGAGGTTCGGAAGAGAATCAGGGAATGAGCTCTATGAAATCAAAACAAAGGTATCCGGCGGCACCATAGATATCTATGGGCGGCACTAAACAACACACATATTTATTTAATTTAATAACTCCGCCTTGCTAATTGCGAGCCAGTCCCAAGCCTGGAGAAAGGAGGAGGGAAAGGTAAAAAGGATCAAATTCTGATCCACGACAGGAAGTACTCAAGTGCTTCCTACATACAGCCATTAGAGTCTTAAAACACCTGGTGTAAAGGACTATAAACTATTATAAAAAAAAAAAAAAAAAAAAAAAATTTAATTTAATATTTATATTTAAAACTTTTAAAACTTAAGAAAAAAAATATTTTGTATAATTTAACTATAAATTAATTTATTTTTATTTTGTAGATTTAAAAATTTACTCCAACTTACTACCGCTGACCAAAACGTTTTTTGTTCATAAAACATCAACGGAAAAACCAATTTATTTAAAATTTTACAGGAACCACCGCTTGAATAAGCTACATAAGTGTGCCAAATTTCAATTAAATCGGTTTGGCCGTTTACATTTTATTTCCGAACAAACAAACAAACAAACATTTCATTTTTATATATAAGATAGAATTGTTAGAATGAAAAATATAAATCATGAACTCAGTCAATAGGAAAAAGATATATATATATATATATATATATATATATATATATATATATATATATATATATATATATATATATATATATATATATATATATATATATATATATATATATATATATATATATATATATATATATATATACATATACACACATATATATATACACATATATATCATATATATATATACATATATATATATATATACGTATATATATATATATATATATATATATATATATATATATATATATATATATATATATATATATATATATATATATATATACATATACATATATATATATATATATACTCCAACTTACTACCGCTGACCAAAACGTTTTTTGTCCATAAAACATCAACGGAGAAACCAATTTATTTAAAATTTTACAGGAACCACCGCTTGAATAAGATACATAAGTGTGCCAAATTTCAATTAAATCGGCTCGGCCGTTTACATTTTATGTCCGAACAAACAAACAAACATTTCATTTTTATATATAAGATTTAAAATCTATTTAGCATAATTATTTGTTATTTTCATTTTTTTTCTACGTATCTAATAGATGAGATGAAGGAGTGAGATATGGATTGTGAATTTAAGAGCGATGTATATGTACATATGTATTTATTTGGGTTCCTTGTAAAAAAAAAATGATAATTTTATAGCTTGCTCTTTTACTAAACATTCGACTCACTTCCGTGCGATTGGAGAGATTAATTCTAATCTCGGACAAGTCTTTTCCCGTGCGCGGTGCTTTTGCGATCCAGTCTCGTGAAGGAAATAAAGTAGGAAATAGAGGACAGGACAAAAACGAAAAATATAAAAAATAAAAACCTATGAATAAAAAGATCCGAATCTAGATCGAGTTTTTGTGCTGGAAACAAATAGGCGGAGAATACTCTTAGATTGAATGATTTTGTTTTGAAACTTTTGCAGAGTTTTCTCTATGATTTTCGACGGGCGGGGTGAGTGTCGCCGCTGTCGCAGCAGCTTGTACCACAGCTTCCGCTGCTGCTTGTACTACTACTACGGTCACCATCTTTCTCTCTCTCTCTCTCTCTCTCTCTCTCTCTCTCTCTCTCTCTCTCTCTCTCTCTCTCTCCATCTCCATCTCCATCCCTGCGTTTTATTTCCTACGTCCGGCTGTAAAAACCACGCTGAAACCTTAATAACTCGGCTCAACGGCGGTTTGACGTTTTGCCATAAAAGTCATTTATTATGTTAAATTCACGACCTCACCGGCCGGGAGACATCCACCACCACCAGCACCGCCACCCCATCACCGAAGGACCGCGGTGGATGTGCGGGAATGCCCGTTTTTATTAAATTTGCAGTGTTGTGCCGGTGGCGATAAATTTAAATGTTTGAAACGACGCGAGATTCGCCTCGCAGAGCATTTTTCATTTAGCTTTTTTTTTGTTTCACTGGTTCTGAAGCTGCGTGCGTTTGTTTGTATGTGGTTAGTTTGTTATTTTTTTGCAAGTCGTTATTTAACTGTTTAATCAACTACGTTGAGAAGAGAAGGAGTGTAGTGTAGATGGAAGTGAAAGAGGTTGAGGAGATGGAAAACGTTGCTTCTGAAAATCAGTACTATCTTGAATTACTTTAACTTTGGTGTTATTTAAGCCAAAGGAATTGATGAATCATTTCCATCTCGGTTCGTGTATAAATCAGTTGCTGGAGCCAGTCTTTCTTTCTACCACCCATCCATCACCAGCACCCCGAGTCTCCACTATCCCGTGTTCTCCATTAAACATTT
The DNA here is from genome assembly GCA_963978895.1 of Erpobdella octoculata. Classification (NCBI taxonomy): domain Eukaryota; kingdom Metazoa; phylum Annelida; class Clitellata; order Hirudinida; family Erpobdellidae; genus Erpobdella; species Erpobdella octoculata. The sequence goes on from OZ022246.1 coordinate 23,853,985, forward strand.
TAAGAACGGCCGCCAGGTATACGGGACCTCACGTGACGTAAACGATCGGCCATACATGTCCTCTCCATGACATTTCGCGGCGGGAAAACGCCTTCCCGGTACTCGGTGCTCTTTTAAGTGTTATGGGAGTTTTATCGTTTCGATCGGAGAGGTTTCGCTTTCGTTATTGAGTTTCCCGAAAAGATGTACCCGTTTAGAAAAAACGGAAGCCCAGAAGGAAATCGCCGCCATCTATCAGCTTTGTGCTCCTTGCATCTTAAAGTATCAGTCGCTGGCTTGCTGGATCAATCAACTCCGTCCCGACAAATCCACTGCTGAATCAATCAGAACATCATCAAACGATCCTCTTCGGCCCAGCCTTTAAATTATTATCATAATATCCTGAATCGTTAGCTCACCGGCCGATCGGTAATTTCATCCTAAACTCCGAATGCTCGTGTTTGAACAGCCACGTCCGGTTAAGCGAACTAAAAGTGTTTCAGTTTAGTTTCCAATCACGAACGGCTCCATTAGTCTATGTAACTTGAGAACTGTTTGCGTTCGTTTTCCGAGTCCTTCCTTCCTTCGTTTGTGTGTGTGTGTGTCTGCGTGCGTGCGTGCGTGTGTGTGTATGTGTGTGTGCACGAGAAGGAAACTGTTTTCTGTTCAAACTGTTTTCGCAACATCTGAGAGGTTAGTGAGGTCACGCAGTCTTAGAAAAGTTAGCGATTTAAGTTTTTGTTTTATATTTAATATTTTAAATACCAGCGCACCTATAATGATATTTCGCCGCTTAGATGTGGTTGTAACATCTTTACATTTACTTAAACGTTCAATAAGCTAAACTCTGTCCATTTTGAAAAACAATCCTTTTATTAGATTTACAGTTTTAGGATTTGTTTCTACCTTTTTATGGAATTTTCAAGGTCATGAAATTAGACGGGGGAAGGGAAGGGGGGATAAAACAAGGAGGAAATGAAACGGGGGAGGGGGTGGAAACGATAGAAGAAAAAAACCGTATAATTTAAATAACTCGGAACGTTTTCAGTTGGTCTATTAAGCAAGCACAAAGACTGGAAAATAAAAGGATCTCATTACGCTTTCAAGCTTGCGGACAATTCGTGAACATTCTGGGAAAGTTCTCGAGACCGAGACGATGCTACTCGAGAAATCGCAAGACACAAAAAAAAAGATCTTTTTGTCTTAAAAAAGAGAGAGTCCCATAAGAACGAAAAATTCGAAAATAAAATGTTTCTTTTTTTTTCGTTCTGGAAAAAGAGAAAAGCTATATTCTATAAAAAATCCGATTTATTGTCCTCGAGGTCGGCATGAATTCTTCATAAACAAGATGAGAGAGATTGTCTCACGGACGGCTATAGATAGATAGAACCGTTCAGGGCGCCCTGCACAATTGATGTCACATCATAAGACAAGAAGAAGCAAAACTGAAACTGGAAAATTTTCACCGCAGCAGATTTATAGGAGAGAACGGAGAGGGAGAGAGAGAGTGTGTGAGAGAGATGAAGAAAGAGAGAGAGAGAGAGAGAGTCCGTATCACGATACAGCTTGAGTCTAAAGATTACCACTTTTTATATCGTTAACGAGCTGACATTAAAGCTGCATAAAAATTCAAACGGCCCCTATTTTGCCTAATGTGTACCCCCCCCATACTCTTTGTTTTGTTTACCCCCTCCTTTGTCCATGAATGGCGTACCTGCAAAGAAGTCATTGTCGCTCACAAGAAACGCAAGCACTCGCGAATGCAATGGCGTTAAAGAAAATTATGCAGATGCTATTTGAGAGGCAAAAACTTTAGACCAGATAAAGATGGGTTAGGGTTAGAAATATTTTTCCGTCCTACCATTTAGAATCATCATGCATGATGCCGATGCAAATATATGTTCATCATTCATTTTCTGAAATCCTTCTCAACCCTTTTTTTTGGCACAATCCTCAACTGAAACGAGAATTATACCAGACCCACCCAATAAATTTTTCATCAAAATATAAACACCGTAGAAGCTGTAAGTGACAATAAATGTTTGTTTTATTCATTTTAATATGTAAAACATTCCGAAAATCGTCAGTTCCTATTTTCAAAATCAAGAACAGATTTTTCAGACTAAAAGCTCACGAGTGTACTTAAATTCTGACCAACCCAACCCAATCACTGGGTCGACCTATCCCATCTATATGAAACAATGTAGGGACGAAAGATGAAAGTTCAGGGTATTATTTTCAGAAAGAGAGTGAGAAACACAAGAAGAAATTTTATGCCAGCCATCTGGGTCCGAATTTTATCCCACGGCGTGCTCACAGTAAGAAATCGAAGTGTCGAATTCAGACGCCCTAATCCCCCCCGTACCCCCTCCTTCATCTTCCCTTTCGACCCTCCTCCCTTCTTCCAAATCTCAAACTTAGCAT
>OZ022246.1:23856587-23889087 GCA_963978895.1 Erpobdella octoculata
GGGGTTTCCTCCTCCTCCCTCCCCTCTCCCTCTATCCCTCTTTCTTTCTTTCTCTCTCTTTCTTTCTCATTCTCTCACTCCCTTGCTCTATGTGTGTGTTTGTTTATTAGTAATTTTTCCCCCTTCCTTTTTTTTCGTTTGTCTCCTCTCGCACCATTCTTCGCTCCCGCAATTACACCCCATCAGCGTAAATCCTGGATTAATGGCTGACCTAAGAAGCAAGCAGGCGCTCTCACTTTGTCTACAACGCACACCGCCTGCGTACGCCGCCGCTTGCGCAATATCATTGTTGTACGCTCGTTTGCTGCTTTGACGTACCGCCTGGAGTTCCCCGTGTACTTCACTCCCGATAATACCCCATCGGGTACTTCACTCACATTAATACCCCATCGGGCGTTGCGACACTGCTTGTGTAATAGGCCGGTTAATGTTTAGATTTCAATTTTCATTCCAGGTATTGTTGCGTCTCTTCTTGCCTTTTTCTTTCTACGCGGATGTCTCCGATCTTACAGGTGATGTTCGGAAACGCACTCAGCTTTTATTTGATTGGAATGATGACAATAACAAGTCTTGTCCGACGTCTGTCAATATACCGTTGAATCTCAATGATGATGATGATGATGATGATGATGATGATGATGATGATGGTGATGGTGATGGTGATGGTGATGGTGATGGTGATGGCGATGGCGATGGCGATGGCGATGGCGATGGCGATGGCGATGGCGATGGCGATGGCGATGGCGATGGCGATGGCGATGGCGATGGCGATGGCGATGGCGATGGCGATGGCGATGGCGATGGCGATGGCGATGGCGATGGCGATGGCGATGGCGATGGCGATGGCGATGACGATGACGATGACGATGACGATGACGATGACGATGACGATGACGATGACGATGACGATGACGATGACGATGACGATGACGATGACGATGACGATGACGATGACGATGATGATGATGGTTATGATGATGGTTACGATGATGGTTACGATGATGGTTATGATGATGATGATGATGATGATGATGATGATGATGATGAAGTCAGTGGTTGTGATGATGATGATGATGATGATGATGATGATGATGATGAAGTCAGTGGTTGTGATGATGATGATGATGATGATGATGAAGTCAGTGGTTGTGATGATGATAATGATGTTGTGGTTTTTCTTTTTATGTGTGTTGATATGAAAGCCACACGTGGATATGGCGATATGCCTAATTGAAAACTCAGAATTTAATCAAAACTTCTAAGATTATAAAATATCTCCGATTGCTGGGGTAGACATCAGACATATGCTTATATATATATATGTGTATAATAATATAATGTTTATATGTGTTTATAAATATATGTACGCCTTCTAACGATCTTGCACGCGATTGTGCACTTGCTGTCCGCAACCGACTGCACTCACTTGCTCACTTATCCACCCATTTTCTCACTCACTCATCTACCCATAGATTCACTCACTCACTAACTAAATCACTCATCTACCCATCGATTCACTCCTTTCTTGAACGCTTCTAACGCACTCCTGCTGCTTCATTCAATTACTCATTAACACACAATTTTCAATCAAATCCACTCTCTCGAATATACGTATGCATCTACTAACAGATTTATGCATATATCCGTTTATTTATGCACCCTCTCATCTACTTACCTACACTCCGCTCTAGCCTAATCAGCCGACTTGGCTGTTTCGTTTATGCGACTTGTTTCATTCCAGACACGATCGCTCTATTAGTTATTTTCGGGCCAATTTTTCATATTTAGAGAAACGGCCTGCGAGATTGAGAAGGAAGTAGTCTATTATAGATAATTTGATTCCACGTGATGATGATAGTGATGATGACGATGATGGTAATGATGATGATGGTAATGATGATGATATAGTGGTAGTGGTGGTGATGATGGTCCCATTAGCTTAGTTATGATGATGGTTACTGATGCTTTTTAATTACACTAGCCATAACAATATTTCCAGTGGAAACACACACGTGGTACTACATCTAAAGACAAGAAGAAGAAAAAACGACCCGAACCGATTTAAACACACACGTATGAATACATCTAAAGACACAGACCGACATATGAACACACACGTATGAATACATCTAAAGACACAGACCGACATATGAACACACGTATGAATACATCTAAAGACACAGACCGACATAAACATACCGACATGAACACACGGGACGACAATGACGCAGCAGAATAAACGGAGCTAACGGAACGAAAGCTGTAAATCTGATCACAGCAGGAGACTTCGACATGTGTTTGTAACTCTTAATCAATGTCAACCTTCGAGATGTTTAATGTCATACTTTTCTTTCTCCTATATTATTGTATTGTAATAAATTTATTGATTTCACGTTTAAACATCTATTAGCTAGGATTGTTTAAATGAGGGAGATATATATATATATATATATATATATATATATATATATATATATATATATATATATATATATATATATATATATATATATATATATATATATATATATATATATATATATACATATATATATATATATATATATACACATATATATATATATATATATATATAATACCTCTATACTGTTTTGATATGTTAAAGACAGTATTGATCATCTATGTTTATCTCACCATGAAAAACCCAAGTTTACGAGATGATAGCCTGAGAATGAAACAGTATTTACATCAGTAGAGCTCGTTCGCTTGTAAGGCAATTATGATTATTATTTTCATCATCATCATCGTCGTCGTCGTCTCCTGAATTATTGTTATTCTTATCCATATATTATCCAGCATAGAAACGCTTCTCCACTTGCTAGCATACCGCATAATTTTCTGTCACAATCATCATCATCGTCTTCGTCGTCGTCGTCATCAACATCGTCATTGTCACCATCATCATCACCATTATAAGCTTTTGCAAAAAAGATGGCTAAACGATGGGATTGGTGGACAGACGGATCTATGATGGACGGATGGCCGAGTGGACGCATGGAAGAGCGGACAGGAGAATGGATGGAAGAATGGATGAAAGAGCGGACGCAAGGCCGGAAAAAGAAAGTGCCGATGACATTTATAAGCTCTAATAGTCATCAATAAGATTTTTTTTCTTGCATCTTATAATGCGCACACATATGTTCGTCGATGGGAAAATGACCAGCGGTGTGTGGTGAATGCGGGAAAGAAGAGGAAACAAATGCAGTGACGTCACGTGTAAATCTGACGAGCTTGCAGTCTCGGCGACAGCAGCTTTGGCGACGACAGCTTCGGCGATGGCAACCTCGACGATACCAGCTGAACGTGGTGCTCATGTTACCATAGCAGTAGCGCTTCTTGATTTTCAATTTGGATTGGCGCAGTTTTGTTTCTGACGTCAATGGTGGTCCCTCTCATTGCGACGAGTTAATTGGAACTGCCGATGAGGTACGTTTTGAGGAAGCTTGTCTTACGCCGATGTTGGATCAGGTGGAAGCGACGTTTCAAGTTTTTCGACACTGAACTGAACCACTTTTTTGGTGAATGATTGAGCTATTATATGAGGTCGGCTTACAAAGAATGATAAGTTTGTTTGTAGGGAGTTGCAGTGATGTAAAATATATTTGGCATTACGGCTGAATTGTTGAGTAGATGATTTGATGTACATATCAGTCAGTTTAGTAGATAGAAACATTAACATCTTAGTGGATAAACTATGGTTGAGTGTACAAATAAATGGTTGAGTGTACAAATAAATGGTTGAGCTTATAAATAAATGGTTGAGCTTATAAATAAATGGTTGAGTGTACAAATAAATGGTTGAGTGATTTAATAAACACAGTAAAACCACCATTAAACTGGACTTATTCCGCATAACCGAAGAGACGAAATATCAGCTACAAATACTTTTTAATTTCACACGAGCATACATGTCATTGTACGTGTCTATATGAAATTATTCTTTTTGAGAGATTCAATTACAGAATTTTGTTTACCGCGAGCTGTCATTTTCAGAGCTGCAAAATTATGCCTAACTTTAGATATTCACAACCTGTTGTGAGCCAAGCTCTTACTGCGGGAGTATGTGTACAATAGTGTATACATACTTACGTACACCGTGTTTACATATTAATAAATAGATTATACAAATAATTAAATAAATTGTTATTTATTTGAGAGAATGAATGAATGGTTGAGTAAATAAATGATTAGTTGAGTGGATGAAAAAATTAGTTCATTAGATACATATTTGATTGATTGTATGAATAAATGGTTGAATTGATGAAAGATGGTTGATGGAATGAATGGATGGTTGAATAAATGAATATAAAGTTTCGCTTTTTTTAGTTCTTTCTATCTTTTTGCGAATCCTTTTATTAGGATTTCTTACACTCTGTTTCTTCCCCTGTCTTTATGTTTCAGTTTGTCTGTCTCTCTTTGTCTCTCTCTTACCTTATCTCATTCCCCCTTCTCATCCATTTATGAATATGAGTAGCACTGCCGCAACAGCAGCAGTAGTAGTAGCAGTAGTAGTAGCAGCAGTAGTAGCAGTAGTAGTAGTAGTAGTACTAGTAGCAGCAGTAGTAGTAGCAGCAGTACTACTTATTTATTACTAATATTTTGAAGATTTTTGTAGGGATCCGATCAGGTTTAGTGAGTTGATCATTTGAGCTTTCTAACTATTGATTGGTTATTTATTTATTTTACAATTGATCATTATTATTATTATTATTATTATTATTATTATTATTATTATTATTATTATTATTGTTATTATTATTTCAATGTTATTTATTTGTATTTATATTTTTGTTTTCCGTTAGCAATTCGTGTTCCTTTTGCTATCTTTCGCATCTATCTCTACTCATCTGTCCGTCTTTTTCCATCCACTGCCTTTATTTCTGTTTCTTTTTTACTCGTTTTTTGTCCTTTTTTTTCTCTCCCACTTTCCATTCTTCTATCCTTCCTTCCATCCATCCATCCCCTAGTCCGTCATTCATCTATTTTCCATCCATTTTCCATCAATCCATCTATCTGTCTACCTCTTTATCATCTACTCACCCGTTGTGTTGTTCGTTCTTTTTCTTCCCCCCCCCCCACACACACACATCTCCACCCGTAGTCAGAGTGCATACTCAATTTGTTCCAAAATGTTTGAGATTCTCATAGAATGTGTAGAAGAGAGGGAAGGAGGGGTAGGGGACCAGGGCAAATATTTACCCATCACACGTCACAAAACCTTTATTATTTCCAATTGCCAGAACTTTCAAAAGAGCTGCCGGTTTTTTTTCTATATTCATAAAATAATATATTCTAAAAAAATGAGGAATAAAAAATCGCAACAACCGGCGTTGGAATTAGTTTTTTTCTGGTTGTGTATTATGAAGTATCGGGTGGTCCTTATCTCTTTCTCTCCCTTTTTCTCTCCCTTTTTCTCCCTCCCTCCTTTCCTTCCTCCTTCTCTCCCTCTCTCCCTCTCTCCCTTTCTCTCTCTCTCATTCTGTTTTTTTTCTCTTTCTTTTTTTTTCACTGTTTGCAGTTGCAGTGTAAATTTCGAAACACGAAAACAGAACAATGCAAAAGGAAAAAAAACAAAACAATAAAAAACAAAATAAAAAAATAGAAAGAGTGAGAGCGTAAAAGAAAGAATAACGTTGACCAACCAGCCAGCCAGCCAGCCGGCCAGTCGGACATAGCAGCAGCGTATTTGGAAACGAGAGGCGCATAAATTCCTGTTTGCTACTTTTTTTTGGCGTCGCCTGATCTGGCGCATTAAGAAATTGTCTCGCTGGTTGATATTTTCGAGCGGCCGGCCGCCTTGGCGCTATTAAATTATTTACATTTTGTGTGCTCGCTCAATTTCAACAGTCGAGTTCCCAGAGGGGGATCAAACTTGATGAAACCATCTATAATGCAATTATCATTCGTACGCTGGCGTTGTGGCGTTGACTTGTTAATGTGACAGTCGTGTTCGTCGCCACTTCACGCTGTTTTTTTGTGTGTGGTCAACGGCTATCCAGAACAAGCCGGCTAGCTACAGCGATGCACGGCTAGGCTAGAAACGACTGATCTGGAAACGGCTAGCTGCGCCGCGCGAGTTATTTTGCTGTAGTTTTTTTACATCGTGGCCAGAGTTTTCAGGGACGCGTATATTTTGTTTTGAATTAACGTCCTCATTGACTGAGCCAGTTTGGACGAGGGTACCTCTGAAAGACAGCGGTCTTCTTTTTTTATTTCATTAATGATTGTTGTTTCATGCCTTACAAATGGGATGCTCCCTGATAAAGTATTCAACAATTTCGTGCCGATTAACGGTTGCGGAACAGTAGGGAATTGACCATTTCCTCCTCTGCGGGGAGCGAGTTTCGAAATTCTCCCCCCTCTCTCGTTCCCCCTCCCCCAAGCGTCCCTCTACCTACCTCTGATGTTAGCATAAATATCGCACTGCAGCATATCAACAGGATTGTTTTTCTTCCGCCATTTGTCATCTCAAATCATTCTCTTTCTGTCCGTCTATCCGTCCGTCTCTCTGTCTTTCTTTTTCTCTGTCTCTTTTTCTGTCACCCACTCTCGCTCCTGTCGTTTTTGCCGCGTCACCGCGGCACAAGCTTTTCATTTGCTACGCTGATGATCGTTAAGTTTGATTCGCGCCATAAAAAGCATGCCCCTGTCAACGGGGCTCGGTCGGCGTTTCCGAGCGCTTTCACTGGCGCTCGTAACTGACGGAATTGTTCCAATATAAACTGCACCCACCAAGCTGGCTTCCTGTCTATGTCTGTCCACTGCTCTCTCTCTCTCTCGCTCTCTCTCTCTCTCTCTCTCTCTCTCTCTCTCTCTCTCTCGCTCTCTCTCTCTCAATTCAACAGGAGCTTTTTTCCCGATTGTTTGTCAACCCATAATTCAGCCGCCTTCAATGGTCGTGCTATCCAGTTTGTTAATAATTCTCCTGCAATAAATTGGCCGTTTTGCTCTATAATAGCAGCTAAAAACAGCAATGGTGGTGATGATGATGGTGGTAATGATGATGATGATGATGATGATGATGATGATGATGATGATGATGATGATGATGATGATGATGATGATGATGATGATGATGAGGATAGTGATGTTGTTGATGATGATATAATTTTGGTATTATCACTTTTTTCAGTTAAATGTGTGTGTGAGAGAGAGAGAGAGAGAGAGAGAGAGAGAGAGAAGATGTAAAATAGTTGGGACATATTTTTGCAAGACGACACTCCACCGGGGTAAAACGACCACCCCTGTCGTTACTATCTGACTGACCTCAATTGACCTCTGAAAAGAATGCTAATCACTTTTTCACTCTTCCTTCTCTTTCTACTTTTCTCTTACTATTGAGATCGTTCATTTATTTTTTATGTTTCTTACTATCTCGCTCTTTTCTTCTTCTTCTCTCTCCTTCTGTGTGTCTGTATCTCTGTCTCTCTGACTCTCTTTGTTTCTCTGTCTTTCGTCTTCTTTCATCGTGTTTTCTTTCGTTCCTTTATTTTTGCGTCTGGTCCCGATGACAAGCGCCCTGGTCGTAAAACAGCATCAAATCTCCTGACATCTTCTCCAATGGTTTCAACATCTGCTTTGAAAGAAAAGCCTTGTGCTACCATAAAAAAGCCACCGTTACCCAGCTGTTTATGGTCTACTAGTCCATTTACTTTTAAACGATAGCTGGAAAAATTGTTTTCTCTCTTTATGTGTTTCGTCTCTGTATTTATTGCTGTGTATGTCTACCTAGGTCTGTGTATTTATTGCTGTGTATGTCTACCTAGGTCTCTGTATTTATGGCTTGTGTGAGTCTACCTACGTCTCTGTATTTATGGCTTGTGTGAGTCTACCTACGTCTCTGTATTTACTGCTATGTGTCTACTGATGTCTCTGTATTTATCTTTATGTGTACTTATGTCTTTGTATTTATGGGTGTGTATGTCTACCTATGTCTTTGCTCGTGTTGCTATGTGTTTGTCTACGTCATTGTATTTCTATTTATGTTTCAGTATTTATTACTCTGTTTGAGTTTTACTAGTTTCGTCTCTGTATTTATGGATGTGTGTGTGTGTGTTTACCTACGTCTCTGTATTTATGGCTTTGTGAGTCTACCTACGTCTCTGTATTTATGACTGTGTATTTATTGCACTCTGCGTACTTTCCAACTTGTCATTCTGTTTTATTATCTTCTTAAGTCTCGCTCTCTCGTACTCTTTGTTTGTCTTTATTTTTATTTATTTCATTTCTTTTCGCATTGCCTACCTGGCGTTCTATTATTCATTTCACAATAAACTTTTTCTTTTTTTTTTCTTTTTTGAATGTTTGCTGTTCGCAATCGCAATTTCTCGGCAAGCCAAGCAGATTGCAATCGCAGCTCTCTACACAGCAGCGCCAAACAATGCAACCTCAATTCTTTTATGTTTACTTTTTGGCTCCTTCTTAGCCGTTCCTAGCTGCTAAGGTGAGCCTAGTTATGTATGTGCGGTAGCCAAGAATCATCACTGCTATTTAGACGATCTAGCGTCGTCTCACTCACTAGAGATTATCATCTAACACAAACGACCTCAGTTAGTAAGTAATAAACAGTTATAAACCATCTTTTGCAAATCCCAGCTAACAATCCGTCATTTCTCATCAGCCTTGCTACTCCTTTCCTAACTTTCCATGCAAAATGCATGCTTTTCCCTAACATTTTCCTACACGTGGTCCCAACCATTTTTTCTCACTTGTTGTTTCAAACCATTCTTCTATCTTGTTGTTTCAAACCATTCCTATATCTTGTTGTTTCAAACCATTCCTATATCTTGTTGTTTCAAACCATTCCTATGTCTTGTTGTCCCAAACCTTCCAAATCTTTTCCTACAAAAATTGCACTTTTTTTTAGAAAAGAGTCAAGAAATATTAATAAAAAAATGTTTTGTTTTCCAAAAAACTGTTCACTAATTTGTCCTAAGTTTTGTTTTGCATCGTTTTTCCATTCACCATTTAGTTTTTTCGTTGTCTTTTTATCTTTGTTTTTTTCCAGTTCTCTCTATTTTGCGGCGTAAGGAGAAATTCAATTACAGTTTCTGAGCCATTTGTCAGCTCTGGAACTACTTACTCCAGCGGGAGATATAGTTCGCAAGGGCTGAAACGAATAATGAGACGAAATTTTCAAACCAAACATTTTCTTCCTATGCATCTCATGTTTAAAGATGATAATAACAATAATAATATTTATATAAGTTTATTTTTTTATGATATTTTTGGTAAAAATAATAAAAAATGGTTAAAAATCACCTTTGCAAAATCTTTTATTTTTCAGTTTAAGTTTCAATTGACCTTCGATAGAAAACGGAGAAGGTCAATAATAGCAGTATTTCACCAGCTAGTCAACAATGAAGATGATTTCAAGGACTCGTAAAATCAAGGAAAACGCTGAGATGGAAAAAAAACTAATGGGAAGGGGACAGAAAAAGAGAAAAAGAAGAAAAAGAAGAACAGAAAATTTAAACAAAAGAAAAAAAGAAAAAAAAGAGAACACACATACCTAAACTCTCACACGAACGTGATGTTGCCTACGAAAAAAGTGTTTTGCGTGGCCGATGTAAATTTTTTTAAGAGAAAAAAACAAAAATATATTTGTCTCTTTTCTTTTTTTTGTTTTTTAATTTTCCCTTCAATTTCTCTTTTTTGTTTTTTTTTCAGTTTTTCCACCTCTTCATTTATTTCTTTTGTTTTTCTCTTTTTTTATCCATTTTTTTCTCTCGTTCTCTTTGTTATGATTGCTTTTCAGCACCCACCTTCATCAAAGACATGCAAATCTTCGCATCATCAACACCTCGTCTTATGCTCTTTCTTTTCCAATTCATGCTCACTCACACCCAGCAGAGGCAATGCTGTTAACAACTTCTTCCACATCCGAAAAATTCTCATGGAGAAGTTGAAACTTTGCACTTCTAATTTGAGCATTTTTTTCCATGGTCCTATAAACATTTTACAATTTCCATATCCTGTAACTAATTTTTAAGTTTCCCATTGTTATGTACTTTTTTTTCAATTTTCCATGATCTTCTGAATGTTTCTCAAATTCTTCATGACGCTGTAGAACCTCGTTAATTAAACCCCGTTGTAAATTTTATTTTCTTCCCCCCTATCCATATCGTACCTGAGTATAAGTGGGTTGTTATTCTTTGCTTTTTTCATAATTTATTTTTTGGCATTTGACAGGGGGCCGTTCGGGTTTTGTCTACCCCTCTCACGAAGCCTGTTAATAGCAAACATGACTGAAATATTTTTCACAAAAAGTCTTGTATTTATTTTGTCAACATTTCTTCAGTCACAACTTTCTTAATTATCATTTCGATGCGATCTTTGAATTTTCAAAGCCGACAGTTTGACCGATCGAACATCGCCGAACTGACAATCGTGTGCCGTTTCTCTTTACCTCTGTCTCTGTCTCTGTCTCTTTCCTTTGATCTCTCTTCGTCTGTTTCCTTCTCTGTGCTTCTCTGCTTCTTATCAAAGCAGCTCAAGACGAGTCCAGCGGACGTTTATTACTGCGCTGAAATTGATTGACCGTTCATGAGAATTCCTCCAATATAAGTTCTATCTTAGAAGGCAGCCAGACTGGAGTTTTCTGTTTTTATTTTTTATTTATTTTTATATTTTAATACCACCCCTCAATGCAAATAGCAACTTTCCATTCTCGTACTCGACTAATCAACCTCCATCTCTTCTGTTTTACGGTCTGGTCTAACCATTCGGGCGGGCGGGTGACCATTCGGGCGGACGGGCGGGTAGGAAGGACCCCTTGTGCCGGGCTTGCTCTCATTGCTCCCCGATGTACGCCTGGAAGCATCTGGGCTGGTGTAATCGAAGGTAATAAACCTCGAAAAGCGGTTATGAAACTACCTTTTGTGTCCAGTTTCGAGCGTGCGAGTTTCTGTGTGTGTGCGCAGGTTCTCGCGTGTGTTGTTCTTTATCTGTGTGTTTATCTGCTGTGTCTGTGTGTATGAGAGAGAGAAAGAGAGAGAGAGAGAGAAAAAAAAAGAGAGAGAGAAAGAGAGACAGGCAGATGGAAAAAAGCAGAAACAGCAGGAAGAAAGCGGTATGTCTTTTTTATGTTCGGGATCTGATTGTAATATTGGCAACAATGTCGAATAATAATAATAATAATAACAATACAGCCACCTCTCTTTCCTACAGTTTTCATACTGTCCTCTTGTAATTACTTCTTTGCTCTGTTATTACTCTCATCTTGTTTCTCTCTTTTTCTTTTCATTCTTTCTATCTTTCTTTTTCCTTCTCATTCTCTCCCTTTCCCTTCTTGTTTTCCACATGCACGAATGTTCCATCAATTAAAACGTTTTAGCTTCACGATGACGTCTTGTCGTCTAAAACTTCTTTGTTTATTATGCACTTATTAATATTATTATTGTTATTAAGCATTTATTAATATTATTATTTTTATTACGCATTTATTAATATTATTATTGTTATTACGCATTTAGTAATATTATTATTGTTTATTATGCACTTATTAATATTATTATGGTTTATTATGCACTTATTAATATTATTATGGTTTATTATGCACTTATTATTATTATTATTATTATTATTATTATTGTTATTATCATTATTAGTATTTTTATTTGTTTGTTTGTTCTTTTCTGCTTTTGTTGAGTGAGACTTTCTTTCATTCCAGCGGGTGACAAATGGAGAAAGCATTTAATCTGTCAATGTCACAACTCTCCAATGGGCGGCCTCCTCATGTTTTCAACAATCTCCGTGTTTCCATTATTTTATTTATGATTGTTAATCATTTTTTTTGTTATTTCATTTTTATTTTTTTTTTATTTCCAATCATTGCTAAATAGCAATAAATGGAGGAATCTCTGTTTTGTCTTCTTTTCTCTCTATCTCTTTTTCTTTTTCCTTTTTTTCTTCTTTTTTCTTCTTCTTCTTCTTTTTCGTCTTCTTCTTCTTCGTCTTCTTCTTCTTTTTCTTCCTCCTTTCAACCCATATATGGAGACCGGGCCATGAAAAGTGACCATTGTATTTTTGATTGCATGGCGCGTCTTTCAATGCCAGCATCGTTCGGTCATCTTCGCGCTTATCGTCCGCATAACAGGCATCATTTCAGACGCTTATCGGCCATTTTTTTTCGCTCATATTTGCGAATATCTGTTTTTTGTTATTTTTTGGCAAAAATAAATAAATAATAAGTTTATTATTATAAAACAAAGTCATGTAGAAGGAAAATGAGAGATAACGAGGAAGACAGAAAGAGAAAGAGAGCAAGAGAGAGAGCAAGAGAGAGAGCAAGAGAGAAAGGGAGAGAGAGATTGAAAGAAAGAAAAATACAGAGAAAAAGAGAAAGAGACAATGATATAAAAGAAGAGAGAAGATGAGAGATGGAGAGATAAATCAAGAGTAGAAAGTGGTAACCATTTCGTCGCTGTGCATTTAAATTAAAGAGATGGTTAGAGAGAGAGAAAGAGAGAGAAGATGTTTATAAAAGAAAGAGAGCAGCTCATAAGAGCTACTTCACCTGCCAGACTGAATGATGGATCGAACATGGCCAACTTGCCATGGACGGCATAGAGAGAGAAATAGTGTCGTAGAGACCACGAATTTTATGATAGAGTGAACAAATGATATTGAAAGACAAAAGGAAAGAGAGAGGATGATAAAACGAGAGAGAGAGAGAGAGAGAGAGAGGGACGGATAGAGAACGAATGGACTGATAATTAAAAGAAAACATGACCAAACAAAACCAACGGTTCTTATGTATATATTTGTTAAACAAATAAAAAAAAAGAAATTGAAAGAACTTTTATCTCCTGCTCGCATTAATGCCTTCAAATGAAATCTATTAAGTTTACGATTTGACGGGGTTTTCTTGGTTTGTCTGTCTGACGAATTCGCCGGGAGCTGTCAGCCATTGTTGCTGATAGTAATAGCAATTGATAATACTGAATTCTATACCTAACATCATCATCATGATTGTCATCTGTATTATAATTGTCATCACCACCACCATCATCATCGTTGTCGTCATCATCGTCGTCTTCATCGTCGTCATCACCGTTCTGAAAAAATTAAGTATAAAAAATAAATGACGAACTAATTTATTCACTCCGTATCATCGTCAGTTCAAAAAAAGTTATACACAACTGCAATTCTGCTGTGCCTTGTTGGCTTTCCACATGAGACAAAATTGGCCGATGATGATTATGGTGCTTCCTGCCAAGACCCGTATTAGTAGTAGTAGATAGAATCCGTTGAATGTCCGTGCGAAACTAAGTGAGTAGCTTTCAGGGTATTCCGTACAAAAAGCTTCAACCCAAAACAGTAGAAAAGGTTACTAAACATTACAAAGCAATACAGAACATTACAAAGCAATACAAAACATTACAAAGCAATACAGAACGTTACGAAGCAATACAAAACGTTACAAAACAATACAAAACATTAAAAAGCAATACAGCTCGATACAAAGCAATAATACCAACAGAACCGCTTAAGTGCATCATCGTATGTTTCCTTCGTTGTTTGAATGTTTGCACAGTTTGCTGTATTGAACGTTGAAAATACACTCTGGAAGTTTTGCTTCGCGAGTTTCCAGTTTTTTTATATTTCCATTTTTTAAATATATCAAATTATATCATTTTTTTTATCTAATTAGAAAGAAATTTCAGTAAATTACGTTTTGCACTTCTTCGCGAAAAATCTGATCTTTCTAGTCTATCCCAATTCCGTATGTGTGTAGGTGTGAATACCATGCATCTAACTTTTTGATAATATTAATAACTTTCTTTTTTTATGGTTTACTAAAATTGAGTTTTATAAAATTATTTGGCTTAAAGCACTATAAATTATAATACAATAAATTTATGCTTAATTATTTCAACAGGATCTAAAAAACAGTCAGAACTTGTCGGGAATACACTGTTTCAACTCTCACGTTGACACTAGTAGTGAGTTCAAGTTTACTATTATTCTATTACTTAAATAACTAAATTGTCATTATTATCATTATTGAGTAAAATCGATATATCGAGAATATTTAATATATTAAAAATATTGGTTGTTCAACGTTCAGTAGTATTGATTTAATTCAAACTGATTTGCTTTGTAATCTCAGTTAGGTTCTGTTGCTCAATACGGAGTTGTGCTGCTTTGTAATGATTTGTAAGGTTCTAGATGGTTTTTTGAGATTTTGTATTGTTTTATGTGATTCATTGCTGTTTTATGGGGTTCTGTAATGTTTTGTGCGGTTCTGTATTGTTTAGTGAGGTTCTGTATTGTTTAGTGCGGTTCTGTATTTCTCTTTCATTTTTCCATTATTGTGGATGGCTTAACGTTAATCGCCATTAAATGGGAATCAGTTTTGAAAATGTTTTGATACTCATCTTCTCGAATTAGTCTCCTATTGTGTCCTCGATTGTCATTTACATTTCCTCTTCGTGGAAAAATATCAGCCGGTTGGAGACGATTGGAGGTATTGAAATGACGCGTTTGTGTGTGTGTGCGTGTGTGTGTCCGTCAGTGTGTGTGTATTTTTATTTATGTGTGTGTGTGTGTGTGTGTGTAGAATTTGGTACACAATGACTTGCATACGAAAGTACATTAATCATGTTATTTGCAATTGTAAATCTCTGTGACAATTCGCGATGGCTTGAAACAATGTGATAAAATGTGATAAATTGTGATAAATTGTGATAGAATGTGTTAAAATGTGATAAATTACGATAAAATATGATAAATTGTGATATAATGTAATAATAATTAAACGTGATATTGTGATAAAGATGCGATGATCCAAATGGTAAATTATGAATAAATTATGATAAAATTTGATGAATTGTGATACAATAAAATATATTCTGGAGATTTAGTTAATTAATGTAGTTCTTCATTTGCTTGTTATGTAATGTTGTGTTACCATAGAACTTTTTTTGACAGAATTTTGCTTATTATCATCACCATCACCTTTGTCTTCGTCGTCATCATCATAGTATTGTCATCGCTATCAGCGTCGTCGTCATCGTCAACATCGTCGTTGTCACTTAGCTAAACCATCACGGCCACATTAACCCCAATAGGTCAATCACTTTTTTTACATCTACCACATTTCTTTCCTTTCATTCTTCTACATTGCCAGTGAAAATCGATCGATAGCTGCTTCGATTGTCCCCCACAAAGATGGATGGATGGCTACAGATTTTTTTTTTTATTTATTTTGTTGTCATTTTTTATTATTTTCTGATTGATTGGAAGTATTAAAGAAATATTTTTCCCTTGCTGTCGTTGGAGCTGTAGCCGATGAAGCTGACGCTTCTTTGTTATCGACGTTTACATCATAACCATCATTATCATCACCATCACCACTACCACCACCATCATCATCATCATCGTCATCATCATCATCATCATCATCATCATCATCACCACCACCATCACCACCATCGCCATCGTTATCGTCATCTTCATTATCATCATCATCGTCGTCGTCGTCATTTTTATCACCATCATCATCATCACCATCGCCATCACCATCACCACCACCACCACCACCCATCGTCATCGTCATCGTCATCATCATCATCATCATCTTCATCATCATCATCATCATCATCATCATCATCATCATCGTCATCATCACCATCGTCATCGACGTAATCATCATAACCAGCATCTCAACTATAATATATTCTCTTATTGTTTTTGCCCTAGGAGCGCCCGATGTTGCACGAACACGTGTCAGCTGGACAGGGCACGTGATGTTTCCTCCAATTCACCCCGATGCACGGATGCATGCATTCACGCATGCGTACAGCCCGCAATATGTGAATTCCTAGGACGGATCAAGAGTGTTTATATTAATAAAGCAACAAAGAAAATTGCTTTTAAATGAACAAAAACGTAACAACAACAACAACAACAACATTCTTTGTTCGTCATTAGAGCATGTCGCCGTTTATTCGTTCGTTCGTTCGTTCGTTCGTGACGTGTCATTAATAATGACATTCTCATTTTTCGATGTTTCCATAGTGGCTTTATTGGCCTTTTACAGTGGTAATATATTACCGATGCTCTCCCTTCATTGTTCGTAGATGCCTCCTCCGAACGTCGGGACAGGAAAAGAAAAGAAAGAAGAAACAGAGAGAACAAAAGAGAGGGAAACACAAGGAGGAAAAAAGAAAAGAAGAGATAGAGATAGAGAGAGAGAATTAGAGCAAAAGAGAGAAAGAGAGAGAGAGAGAGAGAGAGAGAGAGAGAGAGAGAGAGAGAGAGAGAGAACGAGAAACCAGGAAGCGGAAGAGAGCATTATTTTTTTCTTCTCTTTGATACGCAAGGGATGTCCATTGGTCGGTCTGTAATCTTTTATTCATATTTGATTGTCTCCTTGCAGACATCGTCCAATTCATCAGGCCCTTCTCACGGAGCTTGTGATGGGAAAAAACCAGCCAAGGATGCGACACTCGGACAATTGATAGTCCCTCCCCCCGATCGTGCTGTATGGTCTCTCTTACAGGGGCATGCCAGAGACGTCTGAGGGGGTGTAGGGCTGGGTAGGAATGTGAGGGTCGGTAATAAATTGTGGTCATATATATGTGTTATGAAACTAAAATAAGTTTGAATCCTTTATTGTGTATAAAGCTGATGTATAATAATAAAGATAGGATATTGAAATAATATTGTGAGTTATAATATAATTACGGACATTAAGCTAAACTATCCAATATTGATTGTCTAATGAACTTGTGAACTTTGGTGACCAAAAATTCATCTAAAAATACCGGTGGGCTGTAGCCCCCAAAAAATTAAAGTGTGTGCACGGCCATGCTGTGTATGTGTTTGCGTGTTTGGATGTATGTATGTATGTATGTATGTATGTATGTATGTATGTATGTATGTATGTATGTATGTATGTATGTATGTATGTATGTATGTATGTATGTATGTATGTATGTATGTATGTATGTATGTATGTATGTATGTATGTATGCATGCATGTATGTATATGTACGTATGTATGGTTAAAAAACACTAGAGAAATATAAAAGAGTTGATGACGTCAAAAAGACTGGCTTTCAAGGAGGATGCTATCGAGTTAAATCGTTGAATGAGAAGTAGGGAAAGAAGCATGGAAGTAGAACGTGATTGGGAGAGAAGGAGAGAGAGAAGGGGAGATAATGAATGGGAGAGACTGACAAAGAGCGAAGCACGAAGAAAACAATTTGGAGAGACTGGGAAAGAGAAATATGGAGAGAAAAAATAGGAAAACCCGAAAAAAGAGAGAAAACAAGAAGAAGAGAACGAGGAGTGAAGATACGAGAAGAAAAACTGGGAAAGCAGAATGAGCGAAAAATGAAATTTTTTCAGAGATATTCATCGTGTTACTTGAAAAATGAAACAAAAATGTGAAGAAAAAACGAAGTGCAACAGAAAAATTAAAAAGAAAAACAAGAGGAACAGCCAGAGAGACAACAAGAAGGACAGCAAGAGAGACAACAAGAAGGACAGCAAGAGGCACAACAAGAACGACAGCAAGCAAGACAACAAAAGGCACAGCAAGACTGACATCCTCTCATCACTTATTCAACAGCCGCTCGAGACTCGTTTAGCTGCACGGCTTAATTCGCGGCAATGCCGTGTGGCTAAGGCCGGCTGTGGCTCTCTTGTCCTGTCGCTTGATTATAAAGTCGAAGGAGTGATCCGGCCTCTCAATGGTACACGCTGGTCATGATACTCTTTTTATTTTGTTGTTATATTTCTTATTTAACTTATTTTCAAAAATATTAATTTTTTTTTGTTTTTCTTATTAAGTGTTCATTTTTACTGCTTGTTTTCATTGTCGTATATTTTTCAGTTTTTTTATAGCCGTTTTTTCTGCGTGTGTCATTTTTATCTCTTCCACAAGCGATGCGCATACGCTCGCACCATCAACGACTCGTGGATGTGGTAGGTGGGCCGCAGTTCTACCTGCGTAATGTCCTTGTTTGGTTACATCTGTTTCCATCTTAGTACTCGGTCCGTACTTCCACGGCCCTTCAAACCAGACTGGAACGACTCTCAGTTCATCCGATAGACACGCACCGAGGTTGCCCGCATCGATATTCGTACACACAGAGGCCACCGTTGAACGGTTGAACCAGTACTGAAAATAATGTTGTCTGTGATACAACATATATTTTTTTTATCGGGTTTCAATTTTTTTATAAGAAATATTTGTAAAATTTCAAGAGTTTTTTTATATATATGTATATATTCCTTGTTTTCCTACATCTTCTCTCTTCGTATCTGCATGTCACGCTCGCTCACTCATCGTGTTTTGCTATCGGCTCCGCTAGGACTGTAAACAGACAAGTTCGAATTTCAGTTTTTTTATTTTTTCTTTCCTTCTTTTCCATCTTTGGTGCACTTCCTATTCGTCGAGCAGTCCATCCGTGCTGGAGTTATAACTCCAGCTGTGTCTTTGTTAGATGTACCCCTTCTTTCAGGATCTTCATCACGTCGCTACCCTTGTATTGCTGGAAATTGGTTGTTTGTTGATCAAAGATCAAAAAATTAAAATAAATAATTTATTCAGAAAATATAAAAAATGTCGTCTGTTTTTTTTAAATTGAATTTTTTTTCAAATGTCATTTTTTAAATAAAAAAACATTGACTGAACACATGACCTAGTTAAGTTGCTGGCGAATCAGAAAACATTTTTTTGAAATGAATAATTAAGTAGGTGATGGAGAAAAAACAAATTTTTGTTGCTGAAAAATAAAAATAGTTTTCTCAGGTTTTTCATGCTTTTCATGGTTTAAAATTTTGTTGAGAAGCAAAAATTATTGCATGGATGCTGAACCTTTCTGTAATCATTATCATCATTACCGCCACCATCATCATCATCACAACTGTCACACTTCCTGCTAGTAGTATCACTACTGCTTTCCCTGTCACCTTGTTCACTCCAGTGACTACCATGTAGACATTAGATTTTTTGCGACCCATCCCGACCAGTCGGAAACTCGACCCGATCCGCGGCCTGTTTCATAGGCCAAAATTTAGGGCCCAGTCCGTCCCGTTTTTACGGGCCCAAATCCCCTATAGTTGGCCAAAAATATCTCGATTCGGCCCGTTCCTGTTCGGTGTGACTTCAGGCTCGACCCTTTTTGAAAACCCTAAAATTCACGGCCCGATCCGTGCAGTATTTTAGTTGACATGAAAACAAAAAATGCCAAAAAAAGAGAGTGAGAAGAATAAAAAAATATTGAAAAATGAAAAAAAAGAAAAAAAGAAGAAAAAAATGTGAGCATTCTTTTGGTGTTTCAAGATTTTGCCTTCTCGATCGATCTTGTCCGCCGTTAAATTCGACTTCGCGTGACTGAAGAAAAAAAACTCTGCAAAAAAAAGAAAAGAAAAAATGGGAAAAACGAGACCAAACGCGCTCCTTGTTACATTAAATTTTCATGCCATTAGACGTGTTTGATCTTTTGCAACATCGCTCCGATGCTTTACGCTACTTTACGTTGGCTTTACAGCCTCTTTTCATAATGGCTCTTTTACACGGAGCTGAGACTCGGTGTAAATAATGCGTAATTCAATTTGGACGTTCAGTGTTAATTTAGTTTCTTTAAAAAAAATTCTGCGATTGCAATGAAAAAATTTTCAACCGCTTATAAATCTAAAAAAATATTTTTTTTTCTGCAAATTCAATTGACCAGAATTTCCAGCATTATTACGATTTTACATTTTAAAGACACGCAAGCAACGATTTCACCTTCATTTGCGATACTCTCCAAAAATCACTCACAACAGCTTATTTTTTTTACGCCAGTTAACTGTAAAGAATTACAATACTTTACAGTCGCCAAATCGTAAACATGTAAAGAATTACAATACTTTACAGTCGCCAAATCGTAAACATGTAAAGAATTACAATACTTTACAGTCGCCAAATCGTAAACATGTAAAGAATTACAATACTTTACAGTCGCCAAATCGTAAACATGTAAAGAATTACAATACTTTACAGTCGCCAAATCGTAAACATGTAAAGAATTACAATACTTTACAGTCGCCAAATCGTAAACATGTAAAGAATGACAATACTTTACAGTCGCCAAATCGTAAACATGTAAAGAATTACAATACTTTACAGTCGCCAAATCGTAAACATGCTACACATCGGCTCCACAATAATCACTGACTTATACAGCAGAATTCGGCTGGTTTACGGCTGGTTTACGGCCATATTTTCGTCTACTTTCTAGCCGGTTTTATGATGTTTCGCTCGCTCGTTAATGTTCTTTACAGGCAGCTTCACTCATTTTTCTCGGTAGATTTCTCTTTTTTCTCGTTTGTGAACAAAAAAAAGTAAATAAATAGAAAAAAAAACAGTTGATATCGTGAAATGATGAAATGGTGACCCTAACGAGAGAATGGTGAACTTACACCATCATCATTATCTACACTATCATCATCATCATCATAATTAGCAGCTGCATCATCATCATCGTCGTCGTCGTCGTCATCATCATCACTATTGTATTTGTTGATGTTATTGTTGTACTGTATAATGTTTATTCCGATAAACTCACAGAAATGACATTATGTGTATCAAACAATCAAATATTTGTACCACTCTAAGAACTATAATATGATTTATATTTAAATAAGTAATTATTTAATAAATAATAATAATAATAAACGAATTCCATTTTTACTTTCATCCGCTTCAGAACTGTTCCACATATTCGTCGGTGATTTGAGTCCTGACGCAGAGACGCAGCAGTTGAGAGATGCCTTCGCGTCTTTCGGTCAAATTTCGTGAGTTTTTCATCTTTTTTTCTCTCATTTCGTTCATTTTTTTTGCTTTTAAATCGCATTTATTATTAACTATCAAGCTTAGTCGGCGTTGATCTGGTTTTGTTTTAGATGTTTTACTTGTTTTTTGACGATTAAACGAGAAATAAAGCACTAATTTTCATTTTTAATGACTCAAAAATCTTTTTCCTCAATCAGAACTACCTCCATGCAAAACTTTACTCAAACTACTCCAGCAGTTCTGATTTGATAAACAAGCACAAACAAACGCACATGGCATTTTATATATATTTAGATAGATCGAGTAATAATTTTATTTAATTTACCCTGATGAAATTTATTAATTAAAGGAATTTTATAAAAAAATTAAATTTTGTTCAGTGCACTTTATTTTTTTTAACTTAGAGCACTTTTTCAGATATTTTCTTCAAAATCGTTTCTTTTGCTTTTTAAATTTATTTTTAGGTGACATTTTAAGATTAAAAAACTGTCATATCTTGAATAATATCGATTTAAATAATTACTTAATAAATTGAAATTAAACTAATGTTTTTATACGAAGAGGAGATAATTCGACATCAAAGAGTCGGTAGGTTCGCAATAAGAGTAAACAAGAGTCCCACTGCTTCGCTGAAGACGACGTTTAACTGCAAGATTTTAAACAAATCTTTTTTAAATTCAAAGAATTAAAAGATTAAAATAAAATAATAAAACGTTTGTATAGAGAACATTAAAAATGTATACAATAATTTAAACTGTGAATTAAAACGAGGGTTAATTCTTGCGAGGCCAAAATTAAAATTCTGCCCAACCATATATCCCATTCCCTACGGTAAAATCCCTCCACACCACACTTATGTTTGCTGTTATTATTATTATTATTTAGTTTGTCTAATTGCGTTAATAATATAAACCCGATTTTTAACAACTTTTTTTTCATATTCTTATTTCAGTACGTCTCTGAGTTCATTAGTCTTCCCTGTTGTCGGTTCACCTGTCTCCTTGCATGTTTGCTTGCATCCTCGTCTATGTCATCTTTGATTTCTCTCTTTAATTTCTTTCTCCTTTTCTCTTCATTAAACTTTTTTTCTCTCTAGTTTTTTTTCTTCTTTTTTTTCATTCTTTCTTCACTTTCTCGATTTCTTCTGTCCGTTTGATTGATGACATCCGCTTTTCGATCTGAAATTCTGCCGCAACAAAACCGCAGAAAAACTGCTCGCCTGTCTCCTGCGCACGCTTCAATTACCGCAATTGCCTCGAGTATCTCTCTCTCTCTCTCCCTCCCTTCCTTCCTCTCTCTCTTCCTCTCTTTCTCTTTCTCGCTCTCTTTCTCTCTCTCTTTCTTTCTTTTTTCTCTTTCTTTCTTTCTCTTTCATTCTCTCTCTCTCTCTCTCTCTCTCTCTCTCTCTCTCTCTCTCTCTCTCTCTCTCTCTCTCTCTCTTTCTCTCTCTCCCTTTCTTTTTTTCTATTTTAATTCCGCTTTTTTCTCTCTATCTCTACTTCATCTCTCTTCTCACTTTCCATCTTTTAGGTTCTTTCTCTTCTCTGATTTTATTTTTTTATCTCCCTCATGAAACATTTTTCACTTTCTTGTTTCTTGTTTCATCCTTGGAGTATTTAGTTCTACTTGATTCACTGTTTTCATTCGAATGAAGTTTTTTTGCTTTGATTAGAAAAATTTTGAAAAAATGAAAATAAAAAAAATCGAGGAAAAAAAAATATTTGCAAAAACTTGCAAAATTGATGCTGGCAGACTGTAACACGCTTTTTCCAATTATTGTTTTGACCAATAAAACCGGAATACAAAACTATTACACAACAACTCTACAACAACAACAACAATAACAACAATTCTACAACAACAACAAAATAATAATAATAACAATAACAATAACAACAACAACATCAACAACAACAACAATAACATTCTTTTTCCTCAACGACAACAACGCCAGTTCAATTTTTCCAGAAAAGTCACGTGGTAATATAACAATCGACCCCATCACTCTCACCCTTCCATCCTTCTCTTCCTCCTTCCTCTTCCTCCCTCACCCTTCGCCCCTCTCACCCTTGCTTTGTTATTTGACAATAAAAACCATCACCTACTGTAAACTCGAATCTAAATCTTTTACTTATATTATTCCATCTCACTCTCTTCCTCTTGTACTCTTCCTCTGATTCTTCTTTTCACTCTTCTTCTCACTCTTTATCTCACTCTTTCTCTCACTCTTCATTTCATTCTTCCTTTCACTCTTTCTCTCACTTTTACTCTCACTCTTTTTGGTGGTAGTGATAATGATGATAATCGATAAGTTTTTGACCTGAGTTGAAAAGTACAAGAAGGGAGTTATGGTGCGGAGAGAGGTGGAATGGGGGTTACTGATGGGCGTGTCTTCAAAGGGGAGAATGAGATCTTCTTTTTCTCTCTTTCTCCTAACATTCATTTGTTTTCTAAGGCACTCATTTTGTTTACTTATTGCATTATCTCTTTTTTTTTCTTTTTTTCTCTATCCTCAATTTTTTTTCTCGTTTTTCTTTTTTCACTCTCCTTCGCTTTCTCTATTTATCTCTTTCTCCCTCTTTTTTTCTTTTTTTCTTTTTTCTTTTTTTCTCGATAGTTCTCTGTTTATTTTGATTGCTGGATTTTATTTTTTTAATCTTTTTATGGTTGTTTTTTGATGTTTAAAGAGTAGGAAGTTTAGAAGAGAAGTAGAAAAAGGGGACACTATTTAGTGTTAAAAATTAGTTAGAAATAGTCCGTGATCACTCGGAGAGAATAAGCCGTGGTCATTTGGAGAGGATAAGCCATGATCACTTGGAGAGAATAAGCTGTGATCACTTGGAGAGGATAAGCCGTGATCACTTGGAGAGGATAAGTTGTGATCACTTGGAGAGGATAAACCGTGATCACTTGGAGAGAATAAGCCGTGATCAATTCGAGAGGATAAGCCGTGATCACTTGGTGAGGATAAGCCGTGATCATTTGGAGAGGATAAGCTGTGATCACTTAGAGAGGATAAGCCGTGATCATTTGGAGAGGATAAGCTGTGATCACTTGGAGAGGATAAGCTGTGATCATTTGGAGAGGATGAGCCGTGATCAATTGGAGAGGATAAGCTGTAATCACTTGGAGAGGATAAGCCGTGATCACTTGGATAGAATAAGCCATGATCACTTGGAGAGGATAAGCCGTGGTCACTTGGAGAGGTATGTGCATCAGCATTCTACTAGCTCTCTAAATGAGATTCAACGTGGGCAAATGGAAAAAAACAATGTTAGGAAAACAATTGAGGGCAAAATTTACAAAGCAATATAAGGAAAATTAAGATTGAAAGACAAAGAGAAAAAAGAAGAGAAAAAGAAAAGGAGGAGAAAAGAGAGAAAAAGACAGAAAGAGAGAGAGAGAGAGAAAGAGAAAGAGAGAGAGAGAGAGAGAGAGAAAGGAGATTGTGGAAGAGACTCTTGAGGTTAAAAAGATTTTTGATTCATTGCTCGTTGGGTGAATTTCTTTTCAGGATAAAATATATTTATTTATAAACCTGACCAAAAAAAAATTTAAACCCGTCCCTACCCATATATGGAGATGTTCGCATGTATTGGACCAAGCTAGTATATTTTATTTCTATTTCTCCCGCTCTTCTCTTTATTATTATTATTATTATTATTATAATTAATATTAATAATAATAATAATATTATTATTATTATTATTATTATTATTATTATTATTATTATTATTATTATTATTATTATTATTATTATTATTATTATTATTATTATTATTATTATTACTATTACTATTATTATTATTATTATTATTATTATTATTATTATTATTATTATTATTATTATTATTATTATTATTATTATTATTATTATTATTATTATTATTATTATTATTATTATTATTATTATTATTATTATTATTATTATTATTATTATTATTACTATTATTATTATTTTTTTTCTTCTCTTCCTTTTTTTCCTTCCGCCAAAACCTAATTTTTTTTTCTGGTTCGATGGGAGATTGACAAGTTTGAAAAATGTTTATAAAAATACGTCACAGCTGAAACAAGCAAGAAAAGAAAACAAAAAAACCCGGAAAAAGTGGTTAAAAATAGCAGAAAAGAAAGATGAAGAAATAGAGAATGAAAGAGAGAGCCAGAGAAAGACAGAGAAAGAGACAGACAGACTAGAGCTAGACCGAAACCGCTTTCGGTTTCGGCACCGAAACCAAGCTTAAAATCTGTAAGGTTTATGCCGAAAACCTGGCAGAAAATACACCACAACTGAAATTTTACATAAACTAGATCAACCGAAACCTAAACCTCTAATTGAAACCAATTTTAAGCCTGGTTTCGGTGCCGAAACCAAAACCGAAACCGGTTTCGGTCTAGCTCTAAGACAGACATACAGACAGAGAGACAGAGAGAAAGAAAGAGAGAGAAATAAAGAGAAAGAAGACAAAAGTGAGAGAAAGTCGTTTTATGTGTTGCTATGATTACTGTTTGAAGCAGTTTTGTTCTCTTTTTATACTGAAAAAGCACAAAAATAAAATTAAATAAAAACGAACTAAGCCATAAAAATATAAAATAAAATAAAACAGAAACAAAGCTATAAAAATATAAAATAAAATAAAAAACAAACAAAGCTATAAAAATTTAAAATAAAATAAAAAACAAACAAAGCTATAAAAAAATAAAATAAAATCAAAAGAGAAATGTTCGTCGAGGGAATTTTTTGTTAGACGTTGCAGTGGATGAAATTTAATTGAACTGAAAAGTAGACTGGGAGTTGATTAGATTTTCGTACTCTTGTTGTTTGTTAATGTTTTTGTTGTTAGTCTTTC
Source organism: Erpobdella octoculata (assembly GCA_963978895.1). Lineage (NCBI taxonomy): Eukaryota > Metazoa > Annelida > Clitellata > Hirudinida > Erpobdellidae > Erpobdella > Erpobdella octoculata. The sequence continues at coordinate 23,882,250 of OZ022246.1, forward strand.
TTTGATGTTTTTTGTTGTTGTTTTTGTTTGATGTTTTTGTTGTTAGTTTTTTTTGTTGATATCGTTGTTGTTGTTGTTTCTCGACATTGTTGCTGTTAGTTTCAGTTTCTGCTGTTGTTTGTTGATGTTGTTGTTTGTTAATATTTTTGTTGTTTGTTAATGTTTTTGTTGTTTGTTAATGTTTTTGTTGTTGTTACTTGTTAATGTTTTTGTTGTTGCTTGTTAATGTTTCTGTTGATGTTGATGTTGTTGTTTGTTAATGTTTTGTTTTTGTTGTTGTTGTTGTTGTTTGTTGGTGTTGTTTTCGTTGTTTGTTGTTGTTTTAGTTCATTGTTGATGTTTTGTTTGTTTGTTGATGTTGATATTGTTTTTATTTATTGTTGTTGTTTTCTTTTAGTGTTTCTGTTTGTCGTTCACGAATGTCTCATGGAAATCAACAATTAGAAAGTTAAATTTTCTGTTTTTTTTTTGTATTCAATGTCCATCATTGTAAAAACGTCGTTTACGATTATAAACTGCCCAAGCGATTATTTGGTTCCATTGAAAATTATATTTCTAATGGAGGCTTGCATTGAATGCTGGTTTGTATATGGAGTGCGTCTCCATGTAAACAAACCGTTACAATGGTCGGTAACAATTACAGAGAGCAGTTATGAATGTAATGATGGCGACAGTGATGATTATGATAGGGGTGACGACGACGACGACGACGATGATGATGATGATGATGATGATGATGATGATGATGATGATGATGATGATGATAGTGCTGATGATAATTATGACTATAATATGGTGATGACAATTGTTGTTCTAAAGATTCAGAGGAATTTATAGCAAACTGCGTATTTTATTTCTTTTATTTATTCTTTTTATATTTCTTTCTCTCTCTCTCATCTTTTTCCTTCTCCATTCATCAACACGAGAAAATTCCAGACGATTCGGAAATAAAGTTTCGCTTCTCGGACGAGAGAAAATATTTTTTTTCCTTTTAATTAATTTCTTTCCGGATTTTCGCTAGTGAATTTCCTAAATTTTAGGCTCTTGGGTAATTTTCCTCACGGTTATTCCACTTGACCACCCAGCCACTAGACCACCCACCCACTAGACCACCCAGCCACTAGACCACCGACCCACTAGACAACCCACCCACTAGACCATCTCCCACTAGACCAACGCACCCACTAGACCACCCACCCACTAGACCACCCACCCACTAGACCAACACACCCACTAGACCACCCACCACACTAGACTAGCCACCTACTCGACCACCCCCGTTTTAGGCAGTGCTCAGGAAAAATGAAGAGAGCTTGCTATCGACTTTGCATTATTGATTGATGCTGACCGTTCGTACTGGAAGATGACAAAAAGTAAATGCAATAAATTATAAAATAGATATCAATAATAAAGGAATAAATAAATAAATATATTGTAATAAAATTACAATAATAAATAAATAAATAATAAGATAGATATTAATAATAAATAATTAGATAACTTAATTAATTTATTATAAAATAAATATTAATAGTAAATAAATAAATTATAAGATAGATATTAATCGTAAATAAAGAAATTAATTACAAAGTTATAAAAAAATATCAATAATGAAAGAATATAAGATGATTGCTATTAATAATAAATAAATAAATAAATTATAAGATAGATATCAATAATAAATAAATTATAAAACTATTAATAATAATAAATAAATAAATACAATATAAGATAGATATCAACAATAAATATGCTAGATACATGATAAATATATGATGAGTTATTAAATAAACTAATCAGTACATTATGGATGTATATATAAAAAAAAGTAAAAGAAGAAAAAAACATCCAAATACTCATCTGATGGCGCCAAAACAAGAATACAAAAGACGCGTTTGTTACGATCACTGTGCTTTAGCTTTCGCTTTTCGTTCGGTTTGGCGACGTTGAATAATGGACGTCATTCGCTGGCCGGCCGTGCAGCCCCCTCGCGGGTCCAGAACGGGCTCATCTCGATCGGCCGAGTTTCCGACTCAATTAGCTATGGACGAAAGAAGAAGTGGGTGTTTGAGTATGTGTGCATGTGCATCCTCTATTCAGTTTCTATGGGTTTGGATATCTTTTTAATTCCTTCTCTCTCTCCTCCTTACTTTCCAATCTTCCTGTCTTTTAACTCTTTCTATTACTATTCTTCTATCTCCTTCGCTCAATCTAGTGTCTGTTTTTCTTTTCCCCTTTTCTATCTCTCTTTCTCTTACTCTCTTTCTCTTTCTCTCTCTCTCCCTCTCTCTCTTTCTCTCTCTCTCTCTCTGTCTCTATCTCTATCTTTATCTCTTTCTGTCTCTCTGTCTCTATCTTTGTCTCTCTCTTTCTTTATTTCTCTCTCTCTCTCTTTCTCTCTCTATACTCCTTATTCTCTTTCTTTCTACCTGTCTGTCTCTTCCGCCTATCTTTTATTACCGTCCTTTACTTCATTCTTATCTGCATGAACATCTTTCCCCATTCCTATATACATACATATTCCCTCCCTTATCAACTCTCTCTCTCTCTCTTTCTTCAAATATTTCTTCCCATCTTTCCCGTCCCATCAAAACTTTTTTTTTCTTCAGCGTCCTCAACCTCTTTATTATTCTTATCATTTGTTTTAGTTTCGTTTTTCTTTTCTTTCGTTCTTTTAATTTAATTCTATGAATAATTAATTTTAATTTTAATTAATTTACTTTTTACGGCTGATCAGGCTGTTCCTTGTTTCCATAGAGCGCAATAAACAGGAAATGCAAAAACGAAAAAAAAAACGAATTTATTTTAACGATTGAAGGAGTTATTTGTTGTCTCCTCTTCACTTTTTGTCGGAAAAAATAAATTTTAAATAACAACAATCATGGTGATAATATATATATATATATAATTAAATTCTGGTTGCGATGACGATGCTGATGACGAGGATGGTGATGATGATGATGATGACGAGGATGGTGATGATGATGATGATGATAGTCATGATAATGGTGATGATGACGATGCCGTTGATGATGATAGTGGTCATTATGGTGATGATGATAACGATGGTGATGACGACGATGATGACCGCAGTGACGGAAAAAATATGATGATGATGATGATGAAATTGAATATATAATTATAATCTTTGAGCGCTCCGTTTATCAGCATGTTTTCCAGGTAAGACAAAAAGATGACGGCATTAAATAGCTAAAATCTCGAAATTTTTCCGGATTATTTAAAGGTCATTTGAGGGGCGGCAAGTGGGCGGGGAGAGGGCAGCCATGGAAAGAAGTGGGAGGTGACCCATTACGTAGCTGTCGTGGTCATTCGTAAAAAATTAGGCTGTTTTTGTTGTTGTTGTTGTTGTTGCTCGGAACAGGAAGTGTCAGATGTGTGAGTTACTGGAACGACTATTTTTCCCAATCCGATGAGTAAAACTGTAAAATGTGTTCGACGTCCGACGTCCGTTGTCGCGCTGGAAATGTAATCTGGCCGACCAAAGATCATACATCAGGACAACTTGGCAGACAAAATGGCGACAGGCGTTATTTACAGTCTTCGGCCGGTCTGAGCGCGAATCTAACAAGCGATTTTCCGCGGCCCCGCCATGGTCGGCCCGACTTTGTTGACCGATGTTCTGCTGGATGAAGTTGTTGTTGTTGTTGTTTTTGTTGTTGTTATTCTTGTTGTTGTTGTTCTTGTTGTTGTTATTGTTGATGTTGTTTTGTTGTTGTTTGTGTTGTGGACGTTTATTAAAAGAACATATGAAAGTAATGTTGATGATTTTGACAAGTTGATGATTTTGACAAGTTGGTGTGGAACTGAGGATGAGGCTGGTGAGTGGGTTGGAAAAGGTAGGAAGAAGAGAAAGAGAGAAAAAAAAAGAAAAAAAAGAAAGAGAAAAAGAGAAACTAAAGACTTGAATTTCTCTTTGTGACTACAAGTCACTTATGTTTCAGACAATTATCTATTCATTTTCATTGTCTCGTTTTAGCAGCCTCATGTTCAGTGAACTTGTATAATATTCTAATATTCTCCTATTTTGTTGTACAAAAATATTATCCTATTTTGTTGTACAATAATTTTCCTCTACTTTGTTGTACAAAAATATACTCCTATTTTCTACAACGTTTTCTTTTCTAAATTTTTCATAATTGTTTCTTGTTTTAATTTCAAAAACGATTACATTAATTTCAGTAGGGCGCATCCTGGTTTAAAGAAAAACTAAATGGCAGTTTTTTTTAATGTGTACGGCATTACATTGTTCTCAGTGTTAATGCTTCCTTTCTGAATGACAACTCAAACACACACACACACACAGACATTTCCACCTACACATTCCTACAGAAGCATAACTGAACATATTCGTACAAAAACACAACTGAACACATTTGTACAAACGTTTACGCCAACGTCCGTACACCGTCCGTACTACGTGCGTTACGCAGCGAGCCAGGCAGTTCACGCACGCACAAGCGTATACACACGCATACACACACACCCACACCGACATACTCGCACATTGGAATATATTATATTGCTGGAATAACCCGTATGGGACTTAGGGATTAATTTCAATTAGATGTAAAACGTATTTCCGGTTTATGGACAGCCCTTGATAAACACGGGCTCTGTTTTCATAGCTGCGTCGTCAGTTCCATGTCTCTTTCACTGGACCGATCAGTTTGTATCCTGTGTCGTCTGTGTGCCTCCGTGCGTGTGTCTGTGCGTGCGTTTGCGTTTGCGTATGTATGTGCATTTGTATATGTGTGTTTGTTTGTGTGTGTGTTTGTGATTACTATTGTTGCTTTCCAAGTTTCAAGTGATAAAGTCCACCCATCGATATTTATGTTGACTACTGATATCGAGAGAAAGAGAGAGAGAGAAAGAGAGAGAGAGAGAGAGAGAGAGAGAGAGAGAGAGAGAAAGAGAGAGAGAGAAAGAGAGAGAAAGAGAAGATAAGAAAAAGAAATTAAAAGAGAGAAAGAGAGAGAGATACAGGAGAGAGAGATTTTAAGTATAAGGTTAAGGCGGGAATGGAATATGTAAAGTGAGCAAAATTTGGAGAGAAAAAAAAAGAAAAAAAGCAAAATTGAGAGACGTTTGTCATCATGTGTTTGTATCTTTCTATCTTTTTCTACGTCTGTCTTTATCTTTCTATCTCGTATTTTCTCTCTCTCTCTCTCTCTCTCTCTCTCTCTCTCTCTCTCTCTCTCTCTCTCTCTCTCTACGTTTCTTTCTTTTTTTCTCATTTTCTTTCTCATATGTTACGTGTGTAAAAATATGTTATGCAAATTATGCAAACGTAATTATTCTCACATTTTTATATAAATCGATCAATTGGTTTCCTTGAAAACCAATTTTCGTTTATATTTTTTAATTCCAAAATACCGCTATTACATGACGACGACGACGACGACCATGACGACGATGATGATGATGATGATGGTGGTGGTAGTGATGGTGGTGGTTGAAGTGGTAGTGGTGGTAAAATGCTACTGACATCTCATCGCATGCCGCATAACATTCTAGCATTCTCATCTCATGTATACTATACATCCATCGCATACATTCAGGTAAATGACATTACTTAGCGGGCGATATCGATCGACAGAAGAGATATGGTGCGCCCGATACAAAACTCTTTTGTTCCCACCGACAATGGCCGGAACCATTTTCTTTTCTATTGTCGCCGACGACGACGATGACGCACTCGGCCTCCGAAACGGCTTAATGACGTAATCATCATCATATCCGATGACTCATGTCATCTCCGCTCCGACTAGCAGCCGTCTGAAGCTAATCGGTCTGAATTTTTAAAGACATATATCTTCTTTTTCTTACGGGAGTCGTTTTATGTCAAGGCCTTCCTGGATCTGGGAGCTGTCTACGTTCCGTTGTGGCTGAAGTCCGGTTGGTGGGCACTGCGGATCTTGCGGTGCAATGTTTATTTTATTCCAGCTGAAGTGCTAATGATTTTTTTTGTGGACAAAATGTTATTTTATTTATTGGTTATTTTTGTTACGTAATATTATTATTTCACGTTGAATGAATTTTTCTTTGAGTGTGCGAATTTGTACAAGATTGTTATGTAAAGGTGTGTACAATTGTACAAGATTGTTATGTAAAGGTGTGTGAAATTGTACAAGATTGTTATGTAAAGGTGTGTACAATTGTACAAGATTGTTATGTAAAGGTGTGTAAAATTGTACAAGATTGTCATGTAAAGGTGTGTACAATTGTACAAGATTGTTATGCAAAGTTGTGTGAAATTGTACAAGATTGCTACCCACGTAAAGGTGTATGAAATTGTATAGGTTTGTTGTGTATGTCTGTGAGTTTGCTTGTGTGTCTGTGAGTTCGTTTGTACGTGATTAGATTAGCGTGTGCGTGTGAAGTTTTTCATCCGTCGACGATTTCACTTCCGGATAAAACAAAATTCTTCCGGAAAAGTTAAAAAAGAATTTTTGTTTTGTTTTTCTACCGCACTAAATTGCTGAGTTTGAAACGTTAGAGATGTTCTTTATGATGGCTGCTGACCTCTTCCGCATTGTTTTCCACCGGAGAGAAGGAGAAGGAAAGAAGAAGAAGAGAAAGAAGGAGGGAAAAGAAGAGAAGAGAAAAAAGTAGAGAGATGAATAGAAAAAAAGTAAAAGAGAAATAGAAAAAGAGAGAGAGAGAGAGAGAGAGTGAGAGTCACAAAAAGAATTAAAAATTGTAATTTTTAACAAATACTTTGCTTATTACTTTCTTGATAATTGCTAATACTTTTTTTTAGAAATAATATTAATAGTTATAATAACTATATAATAATTTTTTCCATTCCCTATTAAGT
>OZ022246.1:23894087-23936587 GCA_963978895.1 Erpobdella octoculata
AGAGAAGAGAAGAGAAAAAAGAGATGAGCAGAGAAGTGAAAACTTTAGTAGCATCAAGATAATGAGTCGAATCCAGCGATCGGGAGCAGCGAACTCAATGTATATCAGACAGCTAACAAATGACTCACACCTTGGACTTACAACCTCAATGTTATTTTTCACTTCACTATGCTAATTTCATGTTTCAGTCCGTCCGTACGATTGTACATCCATCCGCCTATCCATCCATTTTCCACCCATTCATCTGTTCATCCATCTATACATCCATCCAACAGTCAATTCACATCCATTTTCTAATCACCCACCTATTTATCTATCAATCCATCCATCTATTTGCATATTTATTTATCAATCCATCCATCTGCCCATTCTTTCATCCATCTATTTATCCACCCACCAATCCATCTACCTATTTATTTATTCACCTATCCATCCAACCTCATATCCATCAACGTATCTATTCACCCATCCACCTCTTTATCCATCTATCTAACCATCTACTTATCCATGCATCCATCCATCGATTCATCCATCCATCCACCTATCTATCAATTCACTTATCTATCCACCCACCCCCCATTCATCCAACCACCCATACATCTACCTATTTATTCCAGCTTTTTCTTTTTGATATTTTCACTAAATGTTTTCCACTACAAACGGTTTTTTTTGTAAAGTTGTCTGTCTATTGGCGATAATATTAAATACGAAGTTAATTACTTTCCTGACTAGGCTGCATAAAGATCATTAGCCGCATAAATATTGCATATGGTTAATTACAAGCTGCCATTCGATGCGAGCAGTGAATAATTAAACGATTTACACGTAAAGAACACATGTATTGTGCCACGCAGAGATGTTTATTTACTTGTAAAAACTGCAAATATCCAGTAGCAGCAATAATAAGAATAAAAATAAATAATAAACAATAATAATTATATCATGTCTGAAGATATTAATTTAATTATTCATCGGCTAATCTTCTCCTCTTTCTTCTTAAATCACCGGGGACACGCAGAAGAATCAATGGACCCTATTTTTAACCTTTCTCGCCCCCATACCCTCCCTTCGACCTCATACTTCGTCAGCTTTGACGTTAACTATCGCTGCTGATACTTCAGCTACTACAGCTTTAAACTTTGACGTCAGTTTAGTATTAGAATATTCGGAAAAATAATATACATTTTTAAAGGTTTTTTTTTTATATCAACTAAAAATGCTTTTATGACTTCAGAGGCGAGCGTTGGCTCATGAAGTCACTTCGTCGGCTAGTGCTTGTCGCAGCTGCAGTCGGTGCCGTACTGCAGCTGTAGTTTTCGCCGCATCGTCCTCGGAGCAGTGTGATATAGCTTCAACTTTGACTTTTCACTCATTAAAAATTACTACCCGCTCGCCCGTCTATATTGCTGTTTATCCTTGTTTTTTCTTTTCAAGAAAAATATAATAAAAAAAAACAGAAAAAACGCTTTGGAATTTCTTTCTGAGCCTCCAGTAAACTACACGCTCTCCTCTGCCCATCTCTGAGATTAAAAATGCATTACATGAGAGAACATTTTTTTCCCTCTCTCTCTCTCTCTCTCTCTCTCTCTCTTTCTCTCTCTTTCTCTCTCTTTCTCTCTCTCTCTCTCTCTCTTACTCTTTTTTTCTGTGACACTAATAAATAAAGATCCACCCACGCAAGTTAATAAAAATAGAAAGTTTTGATGAAGAAGAAATTCAAATAGAGAATTTCATTTCGTATGGAATTAATTCTCTCTAGCTAGCGTTTTTGGCATGATAGCAAACATAATGTTCTTTTGCTCTTATCCTTTTTCTGTCCCTTTGTTTCATTCTCTGTTTTTCTCTCTTTCTCTTTCACATTCACTTTCTCTTTAGTTTTTTTGATTATTTCTCTGTCTTTCTCTTTCTCCATCTATCTCTATTTCTCTCTTCATTCTCTAATTTCCCTTTCACTCTCTCTTCATTCTCTAATTTCCCTTTCACTCTCTCTTTCACTTTATTTCACTTTTCTCTCTCTCTCTCTCTCTCTTTCTCTCTCTCTCTCTTTATCTATCTATATCTCTCTACACTCTCTAATTTTCCCACTCTCACTCACTTCTGAAGACGTTCACGGAGAAGCATATGCACGCCATCTTGATATTACAACTTGATTAATTCATTCTTCATTGTCCTCCTCATCATTAATTACTTTCAATTACCATAATGATATTATTCTCGTCATCATCGTTATCATCATCATCACCATCATCATCATCATCATCATGCTCAGCATCGTCATCATCGTTATCATCATCACCATCATCATCATCATCATCATCATGCTCAGCATCGTCATCATCACCAACATCATCCTCATCATCATTATCATCTCTCATTTACAGCTGACTGTGCCCAGCGTACTGCCTTACATCAGATTTTGATGGAATTCTTTGATGATTTTTTATCATTCACCTTTGAACTTTGTTTATTCCATTTTATTGAGTTTTTTAAATTCAAGAAATTCAAGAAAATAAAAAATCGTTCTGTTTTATTCAGTGTCTTTTGTGTTTTTATTCATAGTAAGTGCTACCAATGGCTTCATATAGACTCATGTACTATCATAAGTTGAGCCGCGTTGCATACATTTTAATATTAAATTGTTACCTAACATAGGAAATTGGAAAAAATGCATTTAAACTGTCAATACTACGTTAATAGGGTTTTGTATATAAATAAACACATAGAAAAATATTTAAATGATATAAATGTTTAATAGTGCTTATATAGACAGGGGGAGAGAGAGAGAGAGAGAGAGAGAGAGAGAGAGAGAGAGAGAGAGAGAGAGAGAGAGAGAGAAAGAGAGAGAGAGAGAGAGAGAGAGAGAGAGAGAGAGAGAGAGAGAGAGAGAGAGAGAGAGAGAGAGAGAGAGAGTGAGAAGGAAGTGGAAGAGGATTCAACTGTTACTTGGAGTTTTATGAGTGTTTATTCTCCTGGAATAATTGGAATCGTCATGGACTAAACCACACGGGTCCCCTTCTTTTTTTTCCAGTCAATTTTGTCTCAATTCCACCACTGGGGAGCCAATAAACAATAATAAAAGGAGACCAAGATATGATATGATGGCAAATTCCGTTATCTCAGGTTAGGAGATGGATAAGAGAAGAGGTGTGTCTAATGCCAAGTAGAAAAACTGAATTGTCCGTCTGTCTCTCTTTTTCTTTCTCTCTGTCTCTTTTTCCTTCTTTATTTCTAATTTATATCTTTCTTTTTTCATTTTGTTTATATCTAGCTTTTCTAAAACGCTTAGATGTGTCAAATGCTTTTTTAACTTGTACGTATGCGTATGTATATCATATTATTGTATTTATATTACCCTAATATTTTATTTTTAATACATTTATATTGTATTTTTATTCAATATTATTTATTTAATTACTTTTATTTTACCAAATTGATTTATTTATTCTAACATATCATTTCATGGATACCGCCAAATTATTTTATCATTACTGCATAATTGTTTCATTTAATAACAAAAATAATTAACTTCAATACTCTAATTAAAATGTTCATTTAAATGCAATATGTGAAATAAAATCATTCTTTTGAATTTTTTATTATTTTTAATTGATGCGGTCATGAAGACTGCTTGTTCACTGAGCGAAATGACCTTAATTTAATAACCAAATTAATTATTATTTCTTTTTTAATTAATTAGCAAACAGTTGAATTTATTCTCTGCAACAAATTCTCCAGTTAGCTGTAAAATGTTCTTATTTCCATAAATTATTCTCACAAACGAATGGGCCCAAGTAATCTCCCCGATGTAACATTCCAGTGGTAGGCAGCCTGGCGGTGCCAGGTGCTGGCAGAGTCGAGGGAATCGGCTCAGGAGTTCGATTCCCTGTGATTCATTACCTCCCTCCTTCATGCAGATGCTCCTGCCTAGTTTATAGCCCTTCCCCTCCTCTTTCGTGCCCCGCATTTCTAAGATGAGTGGGGCCTCCGTGTGAGGGGGTGTCTGGAAGAGAAGATGGAGTTGTTTGGGGGTTCTGGGTGGAGGAAAATTATTGGAACGATATTATGCTGCAAGATGGCAGAGAAAGAGAAAGAAAGAAAAAGAGAAAAAGAGAGAGAGAAAAAGAGAAAAGGAGAGAAGTGTTAATAAAAATCGAATGTTGGTCAGTTTGAGTTGGACAAAAAAATATGTTTGCGTGGTTGTTTAAGATTTCATCTTGTTCGCAAGAGTTGTCGGTGATGAAAGTGATGCCGGTATGGTGGTGATGATAGTGGCTAAAGTGGTGATTGGTGAGGGTGATTATGGGGGAACTAGGGGCCATGATGACGATGGTCGTCGTCATGGCAACGACAATAATGACGACGATGCCAAGTGCGACGGAGGCAATGCATCAACTGGAGATTCCAATGACGATTGTATATGCTGGTGTTGTGGTATTGATGATGGTGACAATGTGGTGGTGGTGATGTCGTGGTAATGATGATGATCATAGCAGCTATGGTGGTGGTTATAATGATGATGATGATGATGACAGCTATGGTGGTGGTTATGATGATGATGATGATGTCTGCTGCGAATTTAGTGACAAGGATGGTTTTAATGGAATGGTGATGGAGGTTATGAGAAAGTTGATGGTGAAGATAAATAGTTGTTGATAAGACTGGTGATGATGATGATGATGATGACGATCATGATGATTAATATTATTATTACTATCATTATCATGGTTGCTGTGTTGATTATGATGGTGCATTGGTGATTTATAGCTGACTGTGCACGGCGCTGAAGTGGTTGACGGATGGCAGCCATCGCCAGATGAACTGGCTGTGATTTGTAATAATTCATCCGCTAATTGCCTCGATCACACCACGATTCTTTATAATTACCATGATGATATCCAGCCGTTCTTTCTTTGCGTCCAGTCATACATCCGTCCATTCATCCCTCCGTCAGTCCGTTCATTCGTCCGTCCGTATTTTTCTTTGCTCATTCATTTCTTTTTCGTCCATCCATCCGTCCTTCCATCTATCCATCCATCCATCCATCCATCCATCCATCCATCCATCCATCCATCCATCCATCCATCCATCCATCCATCCATCCATCCATCCATCCATCCATCCATCCATCCATCCATCCATCCATCCATCCATCCATCCATCCGTCCGTCCGTCCGTCCGTCCGTCCGTCCGTCCGTCCGTCCGTCCATCCATCCATCCATCCATCCATCCATCCACCCACCCATCCATCCACCTACCCATTCATCGTGGTGGATATATCCATCCATCCATACATCCATCAGACTGGTCACCAAGGATAGCAGTTCTTCACCGAGCATGATTGAGTAACTTGTAACTCGAGAGTATGACCAATTGCAAAGTCATTTGTTTGCTTTTGTCTTACAGGAATGCTGTTGTCGTTTTGTGGTTTTTCTTGTTTTGTGGTTGTGTTCGTGTTATGCTGTTTTGTTCATGTTATGCTGTTTTGTTCGTGTTATGCTGTTGTGTTCGTGTTATGCTGTTTGTTCATGTTTTGTTATTGTAATCTTGTTAAATTGTTTTTCATTAAAAAAAAATTACAAATTTAATTTTTTGTTTTTTGAAAAAAGCTGTCTGCAACAATTTTAATTTATTTATCACCAGGATGCAGAGAACGCCATCAGCAAGATGAACGGACAGAAAGTCGGCAGTAGACCCATCAGGACCAACTGGGCAGTCCGCAAGCCTACCTCGGCGGCCCAAAAAGAAAGTAAGTCGACCGTCCTTGATGGGGTAGGAATGTTGGGTCCGTAGTAATAATTATATTTGTTTTTGATTCTATTTAGATCTTCAATGCATAGAAATATGGAGAGATAATAATAAGCAGTATCATCATCATGATCATCACCATCTAATAATAAGCAGTATCATCTTCATGATCATCATCATCGTCATCATCGTCGTCGTCGTCATCACCATCATCATCATTATTATTAATCATCATCATTAGCATCATCATCATCGTCGTCGTCGTCTTCGTCGTCGTCGTCATCATCATCATCATCATCATCATCATCATCATCATCATCATCATCATCATCACCATCATGTCATCATTATCATCATCGTCGTCAACGTCGTCTTCAGCAACCACGTTGAACTTTGACCTAACATGACAATTTCGCACGGAAATGTACGAACGGTAAGGAAATGCGTACCTTGCATAAACACCAATCAGCAGATGTTACGCCTTTTGTAAAGGTAGCAACAGTAATTATAATTATTATTACCTGGCCGAGGTAATAAAGGTATTGGCGGTGCGGCACATTTTTGATCAGAATTCTTGCTCATTATTAAGTTTAGCCGGTAGTGTGAGTGTAATTGTATGTATCTGTATTTCTGTTTACTTGTAAGTTCCTGTAGCTATTGGCTTTTACACCTTTAATTGAATTTCTATATATCCATGTGTAGAAATAATAACAATAATTATTTCTAATATTATGCTAATTTAAAATGTTTTTAAGTAAGTTATCATTTGTGAAAATAAGTCGGGTGCATTGTAGTTTAGTATAAATAGATTTTTATTACACCATTGAAGCTTTATTTTTAATTAAATGCTCTTATAAGATTAATTATTATTACTGATTATTATTATTATTATTGTTTTTGTTATTCAAAATTATTACATTGAGATGAAATTGTTGAGAAAACGTTCGCATTAAATTCCATCCGAGTTTCAAAACACGCGCTCATCGCACCGACCTCCAAGATGCCGACCGACCATCACGTAATGATAGGAATTGCCCGTCACGTGACAAGATGAGAAGCTGTACAGGCTCGTGCCCCCTCGTGCCCCCTGGTGCCCCACTTTCAATATTTCATCGGCCTCTGAGCGTACGGACGGACGTTTATGGATCGATAGATACTCGGGCAGGGAATAGTGAGTGGCTGAACCATTTGCCCCCGTAGGTTATAAGGGGGCGAACGAGAAAGGAGGTGCAAATGTCTCCAAAACTTAATATACTTCAATGGTTTCTTTTGTTTTTTAATTTTTTTTTATTCTTCTATTCTACTGCTTCGTTAATTGTCGTTTATTTTAACTTTTTCTTTGTCACTCTTTCTGTGTCTTTCTGTTTCTCTGTTTCTCTCTCTCTATCTTTCTTTCTTTCTCTCTCTCTCTCTCTCTCTCTCTCTCTCTTTCTTTCTCTCTCTGACTCTTTCTTTCTCTTGTGCACTCTTTTTTAATGTTTCACTTTGTGTTCTCCTCCTCCTCCTTTTCTTCTCCTATCGCGTCTTCATGCAAACACAAAGAATGAATCAATTACCTACTTGCCTCATCTGTCTTCATCTTCCTTTAGAGGAGATGCTAGGAAAAAAACTGGCTGCTCTCTTTCAACTATTTACCATTCTGTCTCATTCCTTTCTCGTATTCATCTTTCATTCCCTCTTTCTCTTATATATATATATATACTTAACATATATTATGTACATAATTGATATATAATTTATTTCATTATTCACATTTCCTATTTTTTAATTTATAGAAAGAACTGGTTTTCATCATCATATTTTCCCACATTTTTATTTCATTTGTTTTTAAATTTTTTCTCATCTTTTCATGTACATTTTTTATGCCCAACTTTTTTTTCTTTCTTGCCTTTCCAGGTCAAACTGACAGGTTCTGTGGGTTGACCCGTTTGGGTCACGTGTGATGAAGTGTGTGTTAATGTGCGTATGTGTGCGTGTGTGTGTTCGTGTGTGCGCGTACGTTTCGTGTCTCCTCCTGCCTGATAGCTGCCATAATTCAATCAGCTGTGTTCGTCATTCGGAATAGATTTAAACTTTTAAATATACTTTTTTTTTCTTTTCATTCCATCATCTTACTTTCATTTTCCTTCTCTCTCTCTCTCTCTCTCTCTCTCTCTCTCTAGCTCTCTCTTCTTTTTTATTCATTTTCACTTATTCTTTCCTCTCTCTCCACTCTTTCTTTCCCTTCTCATTCGTCACCATTTCTTTCCGTCACTTTCTTCTCTCTTTTTCTTTCCACCACGTTTTCCGTTTTCCGCTCGACGGTTTTTGAGCCGTCATTTTCTCCTCATTCCAAAGGACAAAATATTTTTATTGGAAAACTGACAGCAGCGGCTTTAATGTTTGCGCTGGAGGTCGCTGCGGTAGCAGTTGTAGCTGTACTGGCTGCTGTGGTGATTATCGTCACGGTTTCAGTCGCTATGCCGGTGGTGGTGGTTGCGGTCGTAGTCGCTATAATGGTGATAGTAGTCGTGGTTGTGGTCGCTGTGGTAATGGTCGTTGAGGTTGTGGTATTTGTGGTTGTTGTTGCTGTGGTTGTGGTTGTGGTTGCTGTGGCTGTGGTTGCTGTGGTTGTGGTTGCTGTGGTTGTGGTTGCTGTAGTTGTGGTTGCTGTGGTAGTGGTCGTTGAGGTTGTGGTTCTTGCGGTTGCGGTCGCTCTGGAGCGGCTTGCGGACGTGAACGAGAAGCAGCGGCGGCGGCATTGTATCTGGCGAGAAAGATTATTGTCGGCCGTTATTACGCCCAGGACGACGGACGCTGAGTTTTGCACACTTCCAACATATTGAATTGAACCTGACGTGATCGAATTACCAGTCATCCTTTCTCAGTCTTTCAATCCTCTAGGCTTATCTACTCTTTTCTCTCTATTCTATTTCACTCTCTCTTCTCCCCCTATCTCTCTCTCTCTCTCTCTCTCTCTCTCTCTCTCTCTCTCTCTCTCTCTCTCTCTCTCTTTCTCTCACTCCGTCTCTCTTACTCATTCTCTCTCTCCACTAAAGTCTTCCAGTTTTCAAACTCCTATGGAGCGTGGCAGATTCAGATGTGCATATCATCAAAGAATCAGATTTCTAATACTGAAAAGATTCTCCAGACTTGCGTGAAGGTTTTTTTTTTCCTCGATTTTGCGTTCTCTCTCATCTCTTCACGTCAATAACGTTTCTCGTATTCTTCTTTTTTTAAAAATCTAATGCTTCTTTTGATCATCATTATCAATGTCGTCTTCATCAATAACATCTTCATCATCATCATCAATAATATTTTCATCATCACCACAATCATCACCGTCATCATTATTATTATCATCATCATCACTACCATCACCACCATCATCATCGTTTTCATCTTCATCAACCTTATTTTTCTTATTTCATTTTTAAATACATTACATTTAAACTTTGAACTCTGAATTATCTTTTTTATATAATATATGAGAAAATTCAACCAGAGGCTTAAGATGTTAAGTTTAAAAAAATTAAATTTTTTTTTATTAGTAAGCAGTTTCTAGTAGAAAATCTCAAAACTTAATATCAAAATAAACCGTTCTGTTTCAATTATTTCTAGGTTTAAAGAAAAATTTCGTTTATCAAATTTCTTTTTACATGATACGTGAACATTGTATAAATATGTTCTCTTTTTTCTTTTCCTCTCTCTCTCTCTCTCTCTCTCTCTCTCTCTCTCTCTCTCTCTCTCTCCCTCACACACACACACACACACACACACACACACACACACACACACACACAACACACAGCTTTCAATCCCATAGCAACCTATGAACGCCAGATACTGGGCCTGACCTCGCAGAAAATTTTCGACTTTTTCAAAACTCCTTGAGATGACCGCCATTTTTAAACCATTTTTTTTTCTCAAAAATTTTTCTTTGTTTCTTTTTTGTCATATTGATCGCCAACCGCTCGCCTATCTCTCCATCTCTGCCATCTGGAGTGTCATTACTGAATATTTTCTCCGCCACTCCTGCGTTCAGTCGCCATCTGTCATGCGCCGGAACGTCATATATCTTTCAGCGGGTGAGAAAGGTAGGTAGGAAATACGGGCCGTGGGCAGGGATGGAGAGGTAACGGCTGGTTGGGGAGCCTGTATTGGGTCGTTTGTCATTTATTTGCTTCTTCATCTTTTCTTTCGGTTGTTTATATTAATGTCGAGAGCAATCGGAGTTGCCTTGCTGCCAATGCATATTCCTACATCTATATATGCACACAAATACATACCTGCACACACATATACACACACATATACATACACAGATATATATATATATATATATATATATATATATATATATATATATATATATATATATATATATATATATATATATATATATATATAAAGATTTTAATTGAACTATAACCTATGTGCAAAACGAGTGATTCAATGGCATAAACAATGTTTTACGTGATTATGCTGATAGATGTTATTGTGGAGTTGGTGTGTAAGTGAGTGTGGAGCTTGTATATATGTCAGTGTGGATCTTGTGCGTATGTGAGTGTGGACATCATGTTGTCGTGTGTGAGTGTGGATTTGATGTGTAAATAAATGTAGTGTAGACTTGGTGACATTACTGCACAGTCAGGAACTAAATAAGTGCGAACTCCGTGGTTGTGGTTATGTAAAAGATGGTGTGGATCTTGTTTTTATGTGAGTGTTGACCTACATACTGCACATTTCTTACATTTTCAAGTACAACTAATTCCTTTTTCTCAAAATGTATTAGTTTTCCATCTCACCTACGTTCTTAAACTCTTGTAAGAGAATACCGTTGAAAGTAATACTTTCCCACATCCACGTTTAGATAGGCATGTGTGATTTGATAGCATGTCACTCTCACGAGACCCCCCCCCCCAGTCCTCCCTCCATGGTGGTTTTCATTACACCCCCCCGTGTTTTTAACAAGTTGAAAGGTCTCTCGTTCAATCTTCTCCCGTTCACTATCAATTTTGAGGGTTTTCCCCTCCCTCCGCCCATGTATTCTCCATTATAACCTTTGACAGGACTAGTATTATTGAGGGTATTTCATTGCAACCCCTGTTTGCAATTCAACTATTAAGGGTTTTAATATTACCCCAGCCTGCATACATTAGAAATATCATGAAGACTCTCTGTTGAACTTATTCGCTTGTTTGTTCTGGGAGTATTGAGAAACTGTCATGACTCTCAACGACATCATAAGCATTTTATTTCCAATTTTATGTCTTTATCTAGAAAGTGTTTTGCTCTTTCTGAAAAATTCGTTGATGTTATCCACCGCATTCTCTCTCGCTCTCACATTTTTCCTCTCTCCTCTGTCTCCTTCGTCATTTCTCTCTCTTCTTCTTCTTCTCCTTTCTTTCTTTCTATCTAGTGCGGAATAAAAATGAAACAGATATAAAATAATATTACGAATATTGAGAGGGCAGGAAGTAAAGGAAAAGAAAGAAGTAATATAGAGTTTCACACTAACGTCATTACTCTGACACGTTAAAAACCCGTACGGTGATGATGATGATGATTATGATGATTATGATGATGATGATGATGATTATGATAAAGGTGATGATGATGATGATGATGATGATGATGATGATGATGATGATGATGATGATGATGATGATGATGATGATGATGATGATGATGATGATGATGATGATGATGATAATGACGATGACGACGACGACGATGATGATGATGGTCGTGGTGGTGTCTAGTACGCATTTAATAATCAAATATCTCAGTCATTCATAACAAAAATCGTTTTCTGCCGTTTCTTCTTATTTTAACGCAAAAAGAGCATAATTGTGGATATTTTATTAAAATTTTTATAAACATAATTATTTATTATTTATTTTGATTCATACGCTAAAAATAAAGAAATATATTTTTTATCGGAATTCTAGGACTGAAGCTCCTTCATCAATCACAGGATGAATTAAAAAAAATAAAATAATAGCAATAATACAACTTGTGGAAATAAATTGCTAGATTTATGGCAAATCGTAATGTGATATTTTCACTCGTTCGGATGTGTGTCGGCTCAGCTTAATTTGTATGTTATTTCTCATAGTGATATATTTATGTGGTTTTATGTGGTACGAGAAGACACATGTGCTCATTAAGTATGATTTTGATCATGATTATTGTTATTATTGTTATTAATTGCAAATAAATAATTATTTAAATAATATATATTAACAAATATTCAAGTTCTATTAATATTTGAGATTTACTAATTGAAGATTACCTAATAGGGTCTGATCATGGTAAACGCCTGTTCTTTTAAACATCTAGGCTGCATAATTATAAAATTATCTCCTTGAATCTGCCCTATAATCATAATGAAATGTCGAAAACCAGTTCTAAACAGCTTGTTTAGTTATATGTATATGGGATGGGCTTTTGCATAAGGATGGGCTTATTGAGCGTTCCAGACCCAGTGAGTGAATGAAGCTGGGAGATTATATAGGTAGATTGAGTATGATTTTGTTATAACATAATTATTGAGTATGATTTTTTTCTAACCTAATTATTGAGCATTGGTTTTGTTTTTGAAGTTGCCGCCAAGCCACTGACGTACGAAGAGGTCTACTGCCAAACGAGTCAGACCAACTGCACAGTCTACTGTGGCGGCATAACTGCCGGTCTCTCAGGTTGGTTGAAGTTATGGTGGCCGTGTGGTCAGTAGGGGGTGGAAAATATGGAAAAGACGGTGGGGGTTATCGTGGAGAATTGGGAGAACTAATATTGGGAACTTTATGAAGATGTTGTTTACCTATTCAGATACAAAAATAACTTAATGAAGAGGTAGGTTATCTATTCAGCAGAAAAAATTATGACTACATTTGTATTTAAGGTTAATTAATAATCGATTGTATCCACATTTGTCGTTTGAATGAGAATTTACTATTAATAGCTATTAAGTCTATGCGTTTTAATTTATTCTACGTAAACATTTCTATTGATATTATGTAAATTATATATATTATCGTAAATAATTTCTATTGATATTATGTAATAACTATGTAAAAATTGCTATCGATATTATTTTATATATGTATTATCGTTTTTATTATATTATATTTTCAAACATTTGTCGAGAGAAAAAATAATTGAAGTTTGTTTTCTTTTTGTTTTTCTTTTTTTTTTTCTTTTTTGTTTTTTTTAATTTTATTTTCCCCCTTTTTTCCCTTCTTTTACTTTCCCATTTCAATTCACATTCCGACACATTACACCTTCTATTAAAGTTTCTGTTATTTTTTTCTACCATTCCAGTGAACATGCATGCCTGCATATGTGCATAAGTGCATACCCCCGCTATGCACTTATGCACATAAAAGACGCGAGGCTTATATGTTAAGCAGAGTGGAAAATCGTTTTATTTTCCAAGTGTTTTACATTTCAGTTTTCAAAAAAAAAATATATAAACGAAACACTAAATATTTTTTTCTTTGTAGGAGGAAAAAAACTAGTTTCTTAGATGTTGCAGTCAGGCGCACTGCAGGGTGTATTGCAATCAATCAGAAACGTTGAAGGGTGCTGTGTACCCCATTGTTCAATCTAGTGTGCCGCGTGTGCCTTTGAGTGTGTGTCTGTCTGTCTCTGTGTGTGTGTGATTATGTGTGTCTGAGCGCGTGTATGTGCGTTTGAGTGTGTTTGTGTGTGTCTGAGTGCGTGTGTGTGCGTTTGAGTGTGTTTATGTATGTCTGAGTGCGTGTGTGTGCGTTTGAGTGTGTTTATGTATGTCTGAGTGAGTGTATGTGCGTTTGAGTGTTTTTATGTGTGTCTGAGCGTGTGTATGTGTATTTGATTGTGTGTATGTGTGTCTGAGTGTTTGCGGGTCTGAATAGATGTTAGCTGAATACTGCTGCGTATGTGTGCACGCGTATGGAAATAGAATGAGGCCTGGAATAAAGCATATGAACGCAAATTGAGGGTCCCGCTGCTACGTGGAACTACTGGAGCGTCGATCGCTCTGGTTCCTGTGGTGCTCGCCTAAGTGGGACTCGCTTGGTGGTTGTTTGTGGCTATTTGATTGCCTCAGTGTGCTTGCCTTGGTGTGCAACGCCTTGGTGTGCTTGCCTTGTACAGGGGTAGGATGTACGTGGATTTTTTTTTGTAGACCGACTCGTCTGGAGTTTGAATCGATTCTATTAGATCCGAGACCGATTCGATTGGGTCTACCTTTAAGACCTCACCCTAACCGACTCTGAAATACTTTAAGTAATGTAAAATAGAGTACTTTTGCATTTTTTTTAGGTTAGTGAAAGGAGTTAGTTAACCCCGCGAGACACTTAACCGGGCAATGCGTGTAAACTAGTTGCTTAAGGGGGCTACGATGGTGACGCCAGTGAGATTCGAACCACCGACCTACAAGCCGACAGGCGAACGCTTTACCGCTTAGCCACCAACGCATTCCAACCAATTGTCTTCCTGAGTTTGCAAAAAATCGTTGTTAGCTGAAACAATAATAAAATTGATTGCATTATAATATTTATAATAATAATAATAATAACAGTTTTATCAATTTAAAAAAAAATTAATCTATCAAACCGATCAAAAAAAACTTCATTAAAAAAACTACTCGACTAATCGAATTTCCTGACCCGATGCGACCCGCTGAAAATTTGCACCCGATCCACCAAATTTCCTAAACTTCTGGCTGTCTTGACGTGTTTGTGTCCGTCTGTTTGTCGCGTGCGTGTGTTTGATTATGTGCGTGCGTGTGTTTGATTGTGTGCGTGCGTGCGTGGATGCGTTTAACCGTGTTTGAATTGCGATGTATCATCAGCTACATGCTGGCATTCTGAATGAATATTACATAAAGGGAAAACCAGAAGTTCAAGGTGATTGACCTTAACGGTACTGACCTTGACAGGTTATCAGTAAAATATTATCGACTTTGTCTTATACGGCGCTGAAGCAGTGTAGTAATATTTAACCTGACCTATATAGCAGTATAGCATAGTAGTATGTATGTGGTGTTGAACTCGACTAATATTGCGTTTTAATAGTATGAACAGAATATTAAATGCCTATCGTAAAATACCAGTTTACAATAAAACTCAAAGTATGCAAATATATGTGTATTAGTGTGTATGAGTGTTTTTTTTATGTGCACGTGTCTGTGTACAGGATCAAGAACTTTATTGAATAAAAACAGGAGAAACAAAATAAAAAGCAAAAAGATGTTTTTTTTTTTCTGCTGGCAGAATTTCCAATGAATTAAATGAAGCGTGGAATTAAAGAAAATGTAAATGGAAAAATAAACAAATAAAATACAATAATGATAATAATAATAATAAAAAAAGAATAAATGTTATGGTCACGCACACATATACCCTCGCCACGCACACCGTGGCGGATCCAGAAAACTCCTGGTGGGGGATGTAGGTACGTCACCACTTTCAATATTTTTGACACTTTCTTCCCCCCAAAAGAGCTAACGACCGGGGGGGGGGGATTTTTCAGTCTCTTTAAAGTCCTTAAAAACCTACCCAACAAAAAATTACTTAATACTTTCGTGGGTGATGCATCCCCCCATTGCCCCTGAATCCGTCCCTGCATGTGCCCACTCAAACACGGGTACTTGCACATGCACACATACACAAACACACACATACTCGCACACGTTTTACAGCAATTTCTGTATTGTTCCACCAGAATGAAGTTTTTGAAAAGTGCAAATTGCTTGGAATGTTTATCTTCTCCAGTACAAGTTTTTCTACCCTCCTCGTCAGCACAAAAAAAAAGAATTTTCCAGGAATGCTTTGACGTGAATTTGTGCCGTGTGCGTGCTTGTGTGTTTATGCGTGCGTGTGTGTGTGCATGTGTCCTTATATGAGCATGTGTACGTGCGTGTGTGTTTATGTGTTCGTGAGAATGTGCGTATTTATGTTTATGTGTGTATATGTGCGTGTATGTGTGTGCATGTGTGGAAAAATAGGAGAATTTTGAAATGATGATCAACAAAGACTAAGTACTAAGAGACACTTGTCAGTCTCTTTAAAGTCCTTAAAAACCTTTTTTTTGTTTTGATTTTTTATCTCAAAACGTGGAAAAAAATAAAAATCAATGAGAAAGAGAAACATTTCGAGACTTTTTAGTACAAAGCAACAACAACAACACCAAACAAGCAGCTGTCACAACAAGTTGTGTTGTTGAGGCGCCTGTGTTGTTGTTACTGTTGTTTCTGTTGTTGTTGCTGTGGCTGAGTAGTTGGTGTACCGTTGTGGTCTCGTGGTTTTTGAAAAGGCAACACAGTAAAAGAAAGAAACTGAGAGAGAGAGAGAGAGAGAGAGAGAGAGAGAGAGAGAGAGAGAGAGAGAGAGAGAGAGAGAGAGAGAGAGAAATGGAAAGAGTGAGGTGAAATGACCTAAAAATAGAAACAAAGTTAGAATTAGTTTTAAGACAAATTGAATGTTATGTTAACATTTACTCATCACTGTGATGAAATTGAAACTTGAACACTTCATTTGTATCCGTTTTTATATGTCTCTATAGTATTATTCAATTTTTTTGTGTATCATCTATATATATATATATATATATATATATATATATATATATATATATATATATATATATAAAGGGCAGTGTGTGTGCGTGTGTGTGTGTGTGTGTGTGTGTGTGTGTGTGTGTGTGTGTGTGTGTGTATGTGTGTGTGTGTGCGTGTGTGTGTGTTCGCTTATCACATCCGAACCGCTGGAGCAACGTTTATTTGTGTCTCCTCCATATGTCCTCCTATATAATTCTAAACATTTGCAAACATTATCTCTAGGTTTGTATGAGTCCCAGTATATATTTATGTTTCCTACATGGCACAACATCTGTCTAGACAGTCCCGGCATTTGTCCAACGGCAGCAATATAAAAAAAAATCGGATTTGTTCAACGATCCGATTGACAATGTTGACCAAATCAACATTGAAACCGAATATTTTCTTCTCTATCTCTCTTTTTACTAAAATCAACTTCATCATCACCACCCACATCGTCACCATCATCGTCATCATCACTATCATCATAACCATCGTCATCATCATCGTAATCGTCATCATCGTCATCGTCATCGTCATCGTCATCGTCATCGTCTCCATCATCATCATCATAGGCTACTCAAGTAACAACTATAACTCGTTATTTATTCATCGGTAGAGCAACCACCTTCTCTGCCACCTCCTTCGTCGGCCTCTCTCTCTCTATTTTTTTCTATTTCTCTCTTTCTCTCTTTTTTTTGGCTTGGTTGCTCTTTTTTATTATTCTCTTCCTCTTTATCTTCTCATTCTAAATTTAATGCAATTTCGATTCCCATTTCTCTCCCAGTTTACAACACCTTTATCTCTAGTGTGGCACATAGTCATCAATATCATTATTGTCATCCTGGTCTTTACCGTCTCCAGTATGCTGGTGATACTACTATCATCACCAGAGGCAACATCACTTTCATCAATAACATCATCATCATAATCATCACTTTCATAAATACCATCATCATCATTACTTTTATAAAAAATCATCATCATCATCAATTTTATCAATACCATCATCATCATCATCATCATCATCATCACTTTCATCATCATCATCATCATCACTTTCATCATCATCATCATCACTTTCATCATCATCATCATCACTTTCATCATCATCATACTCTTCATCATTACCTCCATAATCATAACTGCCATCATCACTCCAGCATGTACACGATGCAGTCACTTCCCAGGGTCCACCACTACCGCCGCGCACCACCAGAAGGCCCGGCATTCCTGCGCAGTCTAATCATGACTCGGACATTCATCATGGGGTGTTATTTTTATTTTTATTATTTCTTTCCTTCCTGTTTCATTTTCTTCCTCCTCGTCCACGTGTCGCCGCTTCTCGCACGCGACTTCAGTCGGCTGTCGCCGGCGTTTGCGGTTATTCTAAGATCAGGTTTCAGTTTCTCTTATCAATCACCTATCATCTCTACTTTCACTCTCGATATCCGAGTATCCATCAGCAAATCGAGACACCGTCGATAGATCAATAGTTTCAGCCACGTGGCGCCCCCCCCCCCCCCGCCCGCAGAACCTTCAAAGTCATCTCTCGCTCACTCTCATCCGTCAAAATCAACACCGACCAGGGATCGAACCGTACACGTCTAGACGTGCCGGCCACCGCGATCATCATGCTAACCACATGGTAGATCTTCCTTCGATCGGCGTCTGCCTTCCAATCTGTGGATTTCCTCTACAGACGGAGTGCGATGCCTCCATTATTTTCGTGATGATGATGGTGATGATGATGGTGGTGATGATGATGATGATGATGATGATGATGATGATGATGATGATGATGATGATGATGATGATGATGATGATGATGGTGATGATGACGATGACGATGACGATGACGATGACGATGACGATGACGATGACGATGGCGACGACGACGACTATGATGATGATGATCATCATAATCAGGGAGGTGTTGGAGATGGTGATGATGATGACGACGAAAATGATGATGATGATAATGATGATGAGGATAGTGATTATTATGATAATGATTACGAGTATGATTATGATTACGATTACGATTACTATTATGAATACGATTAAGATTATGATTATGATAATGGTATTGATAATCATAATGGACATCATGATGATAACTTTTGGAAAACGCGAAAAAAGAAAATGCGATAAAGAAGTAAAACAGTAAAAAAAAGAGAGATGAGAAGCAGGAAAAGGAGAAAGAGGAAGAGGAAGAGAACGATGATGAGTCTGTCGTTACGTTCGATGAGTATTAATTGGCTGGCAATTGTTCCAATTACTCGATCCCAGGAAAGCCAATCCATTACATTTTGGTGCTGTTGTGCCGTGCTTCGCGGTGGTATGCGAGGTGCTGTGTGTGTGTGTGTGTGTGTGTGTGTGTGTGTGTGTATGGAGGAGTGAGGTTGTATGTAATGTGGGAGTGAAATGTAGTGTGGTATGTTGTAATCTGGTGGTCGAATGTGGTGCGGTATATTGTAAAGTGGCCGTAAGACGTGATGTGGTATGTTGTAATCCGGTGGTAAATGTGGTGTGGTATATTGTAAAGTGGTCGTAATACGTTTGGTGGTATGTTGTAATCTGGTGGTAAAATGTGATATGGTATGTTGTAATGTGGTAAGTATTAATATGTAGTGTGATGTTTGGCGATATGATGTGGCCGTGAAGTAATGTGATTTGACGAAAAGTTGTGGCCTGTATGTGTATTTTTATTTTAGTCCCATGGTGACGCTTAACAACTTTATCAACTGAAACTATGAATCGCTATCTCGGTTCGTAAATAATTAATGATTTATAATTTCTCGATCTATTTTCACGGTGGTTTTTTGTTGTTTTTTCAATCCCTCGTATTAACTTCACCGCTAGTCTTTCTGACTTGTTTGCTTGCTTGCTGGAATGTTTGCAAACCTTGACGGTGAAAATTAACTAACTTCCCATCATTCAATCACACTCAAATTTGAAGTATAGGCTTGTTCCTCGTGACAATGGATTCTATTAAAGTTTGAAATTTGAAGAAAAAAATATTTTTAGTTAAAAATATTAATTATCTATGTTTTTAAGAAAAAACAAATCAAACAAAATTATACAGATGCTTACATAAATGAATTCAAAAAAACATTGTTTAAAAAAATTTGCTTTAAATGAAAAGCAGGAAAATCCTGAAATTTATTGGATTTGTGAACAAAACCTCGATTTTTATACTGCTTAATTTGTTATTTATACATTTATATATTTCACCGTAATAAACAGTTGTCAAAATGCTGTAAAGTTATTGTGAATCATCTATAAACTGTACAACTTGAATTTTCGATGGTCATGTTATTTATGGCATTCGAAATTTGTTTTATTATTGAGTTACGTCGGCACGTGATAAATTACAGGGTCGCCATTTTTTTGAGATTTTATTTTCTCGTCCGCTTTCGCTTTCGTCTTCGGCGTCATCTTTTATGAAAATGCATTAATCTCTTGACTGTTGAATGCGGAATTTATTCTAAACCTTGTTTCGTTTGTGCTTTCCATTTTCTCATCTCATCTCATCTGATATCTTTTTCTATCTTATTCTATCTTTTTTATTTCACCCTGTCCTTTGCTCTCCTCTCCTCTCCTCTCCTCTCCTCTCCTATCCTATCCTATCCTATCCAGCATTCTTACAAAATAATTATGCTCAACATTTCAATCGTTTACTTCAACTGTCATTTTTTTCTCCTGTCCTCTTCTTTCCTCTCTTTCCTTCTCTCCTCTTCCCCTCTCTTCCACCGCGTTTCATCTTCTCTCTTCATACTCTTCATTAATATTCATTAAGCTCAATTCCGCTTAAAATTCTGGAAGGCATTCTTTTATAAAAGTTTTTTTTTTGGTAATAATGGTCGTATTTTAAATATTTCGCCCTCGTACTATTTTCAACGGTTTAATTTTTTTATAAAAAAATTTCTCGTTTTTACCCGCATGTTCGTTTTTTTTTTTTTAAATTGTGTTTTCTTGTTCTACAACATTGTGTTACTTCTGTACACTTGTGTACTATTTTGGTACAATTCTGTATTATTTCTGTACATTTGTGTATTATTTCTGTACATTTGTGTATTATTTCTGTACATTTGTGTATTATTTCTGTACATTTGTGTATTATTTCTTTACATTTGTGTATTATTTCTTTACAGTAATGTGATATTTCTGTATATTCATGTAACATTTGTTTACAATTGTTTAACTTTTTGTACAGGCGTATATTATTTTTTAGCATTGTTTAGTATTTCTATACATATGTGTGTATTTATTTACAATTTTATATGTATTCATTTACAATTTTATTTGTCTACATATAATGTAGAGTAACGTTTGTATAGTCTACATCTAATCCTGGCCAACGAATTAATTGCAGAGGAGCTCCTGCACGATGCTTTCAATTCCTTCGGAACCATACAAGAGATAAGAGTCTTCAAAGACAAGGGTTATGCATTTATAAGGTGAGAAGTCATTTAGTGGTCGCCATAAAAACTCAACAACTCATTCTCATTCATTTGCTCGTCTGTTCGTACGTCCATCCATCCATCTATCCGTCCATCCCTCCGTCCGTCCATCCATCCATCCATCCATCCATCAATCCATCCATCCATCCATCCATCCATCCATCCATCCATCCATCCATCCATCCATCCATCCATCCATCCATCCATCCATCCATCCATCCATCCATCCATCCATCCATCCATCCATCCATCCATCCATCCATCCATCCATCCATCCATCCATCCATCCATCCATCCATCCATCCATCCATCCATCCATCCATCCATCCATCCATCCATCCATCCATCCATCCATCCATCCATCCATCCATCCATCCATCCATCCATCCATCCATCCATCCATCCATCCATCCATCCATCCATCCATCCATCCATCCATCCATCCATCCATCCATCCATTCGTCCAGAGGTGGAGATTGGTTGAGTAGGGTATGGGCTGTGATGGGTTGGGTACAGTTTTTTTAAAATATACGTGCGATGGGTTAGGCTGAGTTGAATTAAAATTTCAACTGTTTTATTAACTTTTTAGTGGGTTTGGATGGGTTAGAAATTTAAATTTTTGGATGGTTGGGTTGCGTTACGTAAGTGATTGGTTGGGTTGTCAAAAATGGAACCGTGCCAATCTCTGTCATCCATCCATCTAACCATTTACCTGAATCTAATATTGAGTTAACAATAATGAAAACCTTCAATCAAATTTCAGCACAATTCATTGGCATGAAACTAACTTTATTTAAAAAAGTTTGCCGTCTACCTAATCGCAAATCGGTCCTGTTGCAGCAGTGCTGGTTCGAATCTTATAGCAATCGCGAGAGCATGGCTAAGCAACATCCTGGTAACTAATTCGACCACGCTTCTTAATTTAAAAGTTAAAATAAAATATGAAATTGACCAACACTTCAAGTTTGTGTCGCATTCAGATTATAACAGTTATTATCATAGATAAGACTGGAAGCAAATTGGAAAACTAATCACGGGTTAAGTATGGAGCAGATATTTTCAAGAACGAGGTAGAGGTTAAGACTTTAAGTCGAGGTCAAGCCAGAGCATTTCAGTTTGACCCCACTTTAATACATCCTCACATTTCTTCACCCCATGAAATGAGGCTTTCCATCACACACACACACACGCACGCACACGCACACACACACACACACACACACACACACACACACACACACACACACACACACACACACACACACACGATGAGTTCAATGGCCTGTTATGAAGGACTACCCTTGTCGCAAGTTTCTCCAGCTGGTACGATCCGAACCAGATACTTTCGCATCACAAGTCAAGCGCGCAGAACCACGCCGGCGCGTTCGGCTTCTTTTTGCTCAGCCGAGCTTAAAATTAAACTCAAAAGGTAATCGAAGCGTGGTTCGCAGCTAGCGCCGGGGAGCCGGCGGACGCCGAGCTGAAATTTTCATCTAAATTGGCTCGCGGTTAAACATCTTTGAGTCTCCGTGTGCGTGTGTATGTGTGTCAGTTTGAACATGTGTTTGTTTGAGTGTGTGTGCGTGTGTTTGTTTGTGTATGTGTGTACCATTCAAAACTGTTATTCGACTATTGTCCGATGTTGCATTTGTCAGTAATGCGAGCTAATAATAAATTATAATCAGCAGTGCTTATAATTCAGTTATCATTACTGAATGATTGTATATATAATACAATACAGTCTTTAATCGTCATTAATAGGTTTATTAATTTAGACCATTGCAGCATAGTAGTAGTAGTAGTAGTAGTAGTAGTAGTAGTAGTAGTGGTAGTGGTAGTGGTAGTGGTAGTGGTAGTGGTAGTGGTAGTGGTAGTGGTAGTGGTAGTGGTAGTGGTAGTAGTAGTAGTAGTAGTAGTAGTAGTAGTAGTAGTAGTAGTAGTAGTAGAAGTAGTAGTAGTAGCTCATTTGCAGTGTGTGTCAGGCTCGAATCCGAGGCATTTAACCCGGGACACGTATACGGCTGTAAATCAGCTAACTTAATAGCTTGCTGGCCTTCGTGTAAGCGCTCGCATGGTCTGTGCCTCTCCGCCGTAAGTCTAAAGGATGTTCTTTTGTATTTTTTTCCTTTTTATATCGTTGTTGTTATTATTATTGTTATTATTTGATTTATTTGTAACATTATTATTTTGTTTAACTTGAGTCATTTTGAATTAAGTGACACTAAACAGCGCTTTGTGACATTTCGTTACGTTATTAGGTTTTTGTGACATTTTAAGAATTCTGTCACATTGTAAAAATATTACGTTATTATAGACATCTTGTGACAACAAAAGAATCTGCTGATATTAAAAGAATCTTGTGACATTAAAAAAACCTTGTGACATTAAAAGAACCTTGTGACATTAAAAGAATCTTGTGACATTAAAAGAATCTTGTTCCTTTAAAAGAACGAGGAGTACGGTTATTTATTATTTAGAATGACATTTTCGTACAGCGGCCAGCTTCGAAAAAGACATTTATCATTTAAATGGAACTCAGAGTATAAATTCTCGCATTAATTAGCTACGAGTTTGCATAACCTCGTTCACGCGGAAAAGGTGGAAAAAGGAGGCCTAATATGGACATTTCGAAAAAGATGTGCATGAAATATATCCGCGTAGATCTTTCCAGTTAATCCGCTCTGAAATTATTATTAATATGAGAAAATTGATGATGAAAAACTGAAGTTTATAATATAAACGTAGTAGAACTGTGTAAAATTAGAGCATTTTATTGGTTATTCTTATTATCTTCGTTATTGAAAAAAGAAATTATTTGCATTGAGTAACTGTTACGCTGAATTTGTAATTTTATTACTGTTTAACAACAGTAGTTTTTTTTAAACATTTGTTTTCAAGTAGTTTCATTAAAAATGGATGGTCACTGATCAGATATATATATATATGTATATGTGTGGTTCTCGTTGTTGCTCAGGTTCGGTTCCAAGTCAACGGCTGCTCAGGCCATCGTCAGCATGAACGGTGCCGAGATCAACGGCTTCACAATCAAATGTTCCTGGGGCAAGGAGACCCCGTCACCATCTTCCTCATCTGACTCACCCAACTCCGCCATACAAGCCACGCTCTCCTTCCTGCCGCAAACTGTTAGTCTCTCCGTTTAATGTGTGTGTGTGTGTTGGTGGTAGAACTGTGTGTGGGTGGATAGAAGTGTGTGTGGGTGGGTAGAAGTGCGTGGGTGGGTAGAAATGGGTGTGTGTGGGTGGGTA
The DNA here is from genome assembly GCA_963978895.1 of Erpobdella octoculata. Taxonomy (NCBI): domain Eukaryota; kingdom Metazoa; phylum Annelida; class Clitellata; order Hirudinida; family Erpobdellidae; genus Erpobdella; species Erpobdella octoculata. Next base: position 23,918,132 of record OZ022246.1, read on the forward strand.
GAAGTGTGTGTGTGTGTGAGTGGGTAGAATTAAATGTGTGGGTGGTAGAGCTGTGTGTGGGTGGATAGAAGTGTGCGTGGGTGGGTAGAAATGTGTGTGTGGGTGGGTAGAAGTGTGTGTGTGTGTGGGTGGGTAGAATTGTGGGTGTGGGTGGGTGGGTAGAAGTGTGTGTGTTTTTACGTGTTTCTGTGTACGTGTTGTTGGTAATTTTTCTCAATTTTACATAGGTACTGACTACTCCGGAATTAATGGTAGTTGAGTTAACTTTTTTAGAAGGAGTGAGATAGAAATCAGCATTGTGCTGAAGTTTCCAGTCAAGAAGCAGCTTTTGAAACTTGCGTTTGATTGTACGTTATGAGAATCACCATACGGAGGAGTTACATTACGAAGTTACCTCTAATGCTTTTACAGTAACTTTCTGTAAAATCTGGACCAGAGTCTGTGTCGTGTATTGATGTGACATGTCTGATGTGTATGTATATGCATGTGTATGTGTATGTGTATGTGTATGTGTATGTGTATGTGTATGTGTATGTGTATGTGTATGTGCATGTGCATGTGCATGTGCATGTGCATGTGCATGTGCATGTGCATGTGCATGTGCATGTGCATGTGCATGTGTATGTGTATGTGTATCTGTATGTGTATGTATATGTATAATAATGTACATGTAATGATAAGAAGGCCGAACAAACGTCAACGACGGCGTTATGTCAGTTTTCCATGATAGTTATTTCTTGTGTCATCATTTAATATCTTAAATTTAATTTATTACCTTACTTTTAATACGTATTAAACAAGAAATCATTAAAAATTCTTTAAATTTTCTTTATAAGAGATACAATCACATCTTACTCAGTTCTTATAAGTTCTGCTAATTTTGTCTCTGATTTCCTCTCTGTCACTCTGTCTGTCTGTCTCTCTCTCTCTCTCTTTCCTTCTCATTATTTCGCTACCTCCCTCCCCCCCCCAAGCAAACCCGATCGAGCGAAACCTTCAGCGAATCCTTCTGCTGTTAACGCAACCGCAGGAAGGTCAAGGGGTCATTGAGTTTAATGAGTCATCCGAGGGAATCCATCTTGTCGTCATGGCAATGCTTCGGAAAATGAAATCGAAACTTCATTCGCACTAATAAATTAGTAAACAGCAATGTGGCGTTGTTCCGTTGTTGCTGTTGTTGCTCAGCCTGATGATGATGATGGTGATGGTGATGACAATCATGATGATGGTGATGATTAGGATGATGATGATGATGGCGATTATGGTGAAGATGTTGAAACTTCGAAACCACTGTCAGCAGTGCCAACCAGAGGAGAACAACTCCGATCTGTATCAACTTGTTACATTGCGGTGAGGGAGTCTGGTTCATGTTTTTGAGACCCGGTGACCTTCGGTAGACCTACCATGAATTGGCCGTGTGGCCAGGGAAGTCTCTGGATGCTGGTCTGAGTCTCAGCTGGATCTCGTCTGCAGAGAATTGTAAGCTGTTATTGTAAGTTATCTTGTACTCGATCCGTTGCCAAATACGAAGTCAGTGAAGATCTAGAAGAGGTGTGTGTCTTCTTATTGTAGATAATTTTTGCAGCTGTGTTGATGATATTTTAAAGCTGATCCAAATGTAAAGGACTAGCAAGAGTTGATTTCCACAACCAAATTTTTGAAAAATCAGAGCTGTTATAAAATTATCTGGGCGTTTACTGGAGACGGGTATTGGTGTGACTGGCCATGAAAATTTCCAGTAAGGTCCCAGGATTTCGGGCGCACCGATACCAGTTCGATCAAGTCAACGAATATTCCAACTAAAAGGTTAAGAAGAGTTTGGGAACACCGGTTATTGAACAAAAACAACATCAGTAACATACACACAATGAGACAAATCTACATCTACCATCTAATATAAAAAGGCATAATTAAATATACCAAGTAGTACAAAGAGGCATAATTACATCTACCGAGTAGTACAAAGAGTCATAATTACATCTACCGAGTAATACAAAGAGGCATAATTACATCTACCGAGTAATACAAGAAGTCATATTTAGATTTACAGTCGGGTATTCTTCCAATCGGCACTGGTTTTACATTGCAATCTTTCTCCGAAATCATTTAAAACGAGGTAAAAACTTCGGTTGTTTGTGCTTATATCTTATTCCCATTTTTCGTAGTATATATATATATATATATATATATATATATATATATATATATATATATATATATATATTATTTTTAAAAATATTTTTACTCAATAAAGACTCGACTTCTTTCGTCTAAATAGTTTTCGAGCAGCAAGTGCAGAGTAATCGTAAACAAATCATTAGACGGGTGTTAAAAATAATAAAGATTTCTACTGCTACCGCGAGTCCTGGCTGGTTGGTGCGCCATCCGATATGGCCGCGGTGTCGGGTTTTGTGATGGCAAACGTGGCCGTGTTGTTGTGGGGGAGGAGGTTGGGCTAGGGAAGGGGAGTTATATGGGAAGAGGCGGGGTAATCTTTTTTATGACGGTGCTAAGGGGTGTGTTTGACGTCATTCTGAGAGCCGTGCTGGTTGTTTTTCATTTGTTGCTAATAAAGAAAAGAAGAGGTATGGAATGAGAGAAAAAAAGAGAAAGAAAAAGTGAGAAGGAGGGAGAGAGAGATAGAGAGAAAATAAAACGGGAGAGAGAGAAAAAAGGAAGAAGAAGATAGGAAAAGGGAATTGGTGATATAAGAATAGAGATAAAAAATATAGGGGCATAAAACTGAGGTAAGTAGAGAAGTAGAAAGAAAAAGATAGAAAAACAAAGAGCGATAACGCTCAAGCTGTGGCGTGAATATCTATAAAATGTGGCGTTAATTTTATATAAGCCCCCCTTATCATATTCCGAGGTCTGGGCACCAGAGGTGAGGGGGGAGGCAGATAAATTATATATTTTATGGCCGCGTGTTTTTGTGGCTGTTTATTTCTATTTCACGTTTATTATTTTTTATATATTAAATATTTATATTATACTGTTTATTTTTTTGAATGCAAAATCTATCAATTTTAATTTCATTTCCTGCTATGTATTGGTCACTTGTCAAATTAAGTAGCTAGAAATATTATCATTTATTTATTTCACCCATTCATCCATCCATCCATCCATCCATCCATCCATCCATCCATCCATCCATCCATCCATCCATCCATCCATCCATCCATCCATCCATCCATCCATCCATCCATCCATCCATCCATCCATCCATCCATCCATCCATCCATCCATCCATCCATCCATCCATCCATCCATCCATCCATCCATCCATCCATCCATCCATCCATCCATCCATCCATCCATCCATCCATCCATCCATCCATCCATCCATCCATCCATCCATCCACGTAGGAGTTCGAGTAAGAAGTATTCTCCAAGTTGAATAAAGTCGCATATTGGGGTCAATATATTATATCGATTCGAAAGGTGGTAATATCGATCTCATTGTAGTGATCGGAAAAGGAAACAATTCCTAGTTGCTAAAAAGGCGTTATAACGATGAACGCCAGCCATCTAGTCACAAAAATATCAATAATATGATTTATTGTATTGAAATATAATGAGTTTAATTTATAAAAATAATCTAATTGATTTTTGATTGATTGATTGATTTATTTATTAATTTAAAAAAAACAATCATTATTTATTTATTAATTTAAAAAAAAAAGCATTATAGAAATCATATCCCCACACACACGCACACATGAATATATCATCTTATAGAAATATCATTTTGACAAACTTTCATATATTTATAATAAATAACCATCGTTTATTTTCTTTGGGATTTTATGACATATTAATATAAAATAAAAAATCGTAAGAAAATTAGGAATCAATATTCTTTCTCTTGTGATGAATTTTGTCATTCGTGGAAGCAATTATTCATTTCTTCCGATCATCCTTTTTTATTATTTTCTTTTTGCAGTTTTTTTGGTAGTTTTTTTTCTTTCACTTTCGGTTTCTCACATCCGGCAGACGATGTTTGTTTTTTCTCAAATGAATATTAAAGCATAGAATTTTTAATAACTTCGTATTTATTTATTATTTATTTATTTATTTATTTATTCCAGTTCGGCTTCTGGTCGCATCCTCAGAACTACCAAGCACTCCAGCAACAGGCGGCACTCCAGCAACAATCCCAACCATTCATCCATCTACCACCCGCCATCCAATATGCAGCATATCCGTTAGTCATTTTTTTCCAGCAACTCAATTTTCAATTCTATATCGATTAGAGTATTGCTTGGGCCGATTTTCATGGCCCGGCCCGTAGCAACTCAGCCAGACCCGGCCCGGGTCGTTTTTACAGCCCTGAATTACCCATACTTGGCACAAAAATCTTGTCTCGGCCCGGCTTGGTTTACAAATTCAACCCGGTCCAGTCCGTTTGAAAATCCATCAAGACCCGGTCCATGTAGTACTTTAGTATGAACATCATAATTTTATTATGATAAACTTATTGTACTATTTATTACTATACTATTTATAATATAATAATTATTTAATAATTAAGAAGGTTTAAGGTGGTTAAAAGAATTACAGGTCCCTGTAATAGCCACCACAATTATTGGAAATTGCAATTATGGTGGCATAGAAATCTACAAGTTAATTTGGGGGGTTATAAGATGCAAATATCTTTGTGTTATATGGTCCTTGTGTTATTGGCTAGTTGATTGATTGATAGACTGGTTGATTGATTGTTTTAATAGCTAGTTGATGGATTTTATGGGTTTCAGAAAAATTCCTTCTAAATTATGTTTTATGTTAATTTTCAACCCAATTGCACTAACTCAAGAGGTCAGCGCACTGGCCTGTGAGTTCATAAATATTAATTAGTCACGTGCCATCTCTACAACAGGTGCACGGATGTTTTCTATTCATTAATTCAATTATTCCCAGTTTTATTCGCGTTAACAATTTGCATTCTTTTATCTTTTTATTTATCCCCTCTCTCTCCCTCCCTCCCTCCCTTTCTCCCTCCCTTTCTCCCTTTATTTCTCTTTTTTTCTCTTTTTTTCTATTTTTTTCTATTTTAGTTTTTTCATTTTTTTCAACGCATTACCACAAGTTTTTTGTTTTATTTTAATTTACACTTTGTATTTCTGATTTGAAACGAACGCAGTCGATATCGATTTAATCCGCTGAACTTTGAACTTTCTGACCTTTTCAACCGACGACGCTGATGATGATGATGATGATGATGATGATGATGATGATGATGATGATGATGATGATGATGATGATGATGATGATGATGATGATGATGATGATGATGATGATGATGATAATGATGATGATGATGATGATGATGATGATGGTGGTGGTGATAATGATGATGATTATGATGATGATGATGATGATGATGATGATGATGGTGGTGGTGGTGGTGGTGGCTATGATGATGATGATGATGATGACGACGACGGTTGCGACGATATCGATTCCACTCGTATCAGTACTATTATATTATTTAATTAACCTTTTGTGTTACATGTTTTTTTCCAGTCCTCCAACTTCCCCCCCTCTTCCGGTTTTGTTCGGAGCGGAGCGGAGCGGGAGTGATGATGAGCTTGTTTGTTTATTGTACAACAATCTGACTCGTGACGTCTTCAATGCGCCGGCGGTAATAAATTCAATTAGAACTGCATTAAGCTCCGATCTATATATAAGGATCCTCTCCGGTGCTACAGCGGTCGTACATCCGACCGACGATCGCCCGCAGGACAAATGGAGCGTCCCGCTAACTCCGCACGGCTCTTCAGACTCCCCAATCAATACCGCGCGCCCACACTCCAGGCCTCTATTCACCTATTTATTGTATCTCTTTCCGCTTTTCAATGGCGGAATCTAAAATCGCTTGGCGCCTAACCGACGGACGCGAGTTTCGCTCTTCCGTTTCCAGCGGACTAACTCCGAGTTTAAGATATCGATATTTCTATAATTATTGTTGTTATTTGCACCGGGCGTACCTCTGAGAAAAACAGAGAAAGAGAGATGGAAAGGGAAAGGGAAAGGTTTTCAAGAAGCGTTGCGCTGAGTCGGATCAGCGGTGCGCTTGGCTGGCGTTGCGCTGAAATGGAGGAGCATTCTAGTGGATGCGGTGGTAATTTTTTATTCAACCCCTGGTCGGTCGGTGTTTCCATTTGTAAATGTTTTCCGTGGAAAGGATTGATTTTAGGTATTTTTCCATCTGTCTATCTGTCTGTTTGTCTTTCTTTCTTTCTTTCTCTATAGAGTCCATCAGTGCGACTGATTTTTCTAGAAAAAACGGGGAAATATCAAACAAGTTTTTGGTGATTAGAGAGAAATAGAAAATGAAAAAAGAGAAATACAGAAAGAAAGAAAGGAAAAGAGAAACAAAAAGTGAAAAAAGAAAGAAAGAGGATGAACAGAAAAGAAAGGAAGAGAGAAAATAAAAAATAATTTCATATTTAATTATAAAAAGTACGACAAAATAAAAACATTTAAAAGCCGGAAGTGCACATTTAAATAGCCGACAATTTTTTTTAGGGGGCGGGGTGAAGATAGGGAAGGTAAAGAGAGGGAGTAAAGAGAAGGGGGTAAAGAGAGAGGGTGAAGAGAGGGGGTGAAGAAAAAGGGTGAAGAGAGGGGTGAAGAAAGGAGAGGGGTGAAAAGAAGGGGTTGTTCTTTTTAATTTATTCATGTTCCACTGTTCACTATTACAAGTCGGCATCGGAGCATCTGATCTTGTCCCTAGAGTATAACACTCACTCTCCCTCACACTCCTTCACTCTCCCTCACGCTCTATATCTCTCTTTCTTTCTTTTTATTCTTATCTCTATCTTCCTTTCTTTCTCTTTTTTTTCTTTCCCATTTTATATTTTTTAGATCTATTAAATTGCAGAATTCTCGGTTTTTTGTACCTTTTCCAGTGATATTATTGATGACTTATAAGGATCTTTTTATTGCTCTCACTCTTTTTCATTTTTATTTGAGTATTACTTTCTTTCTTTCTTTCTCTTTCTTTCTCTCTTTCTTCCTGTCTTTCTCTCTATTTCTTTCTCTCTTTCTTTCTCTCTTTCTTTCTTTCTCTCTCTCTCTCTCTCTCTCTCTCTCTCTCTCTCTCTCTCTCTCTCTCTCTCTCTCTCTCTCTCTCTCTCTCTCTCTCTCTCTATCTTTCTATTTGTCTCATTTTTTTCTCCACTTTTGTTTCAACTCCGCTATTGTTCCGACCTTGTCAATACGGTTCCATATAATTTCTGATTTCCAGCTAACAATCGACAGTTCTAAGCGCCCACCACGCCATCCAGGGAGAACGGCACAGGCAGCAGAAAAAAGGGGGGATCGTACGGTACCCGCTCCCAGGCTGCTTTACGAGACCCAGGGGCGCCTCTCAAGAATCTACTTAGCACAAATTACGACGTCGCGTTTCCACTGCAGTTGACCGACCCTACCGGCTGGGGTCAAGGTCAAGAAAAAGAAGGCTGTAGCGTGTCAACGTGTTTGTAGCGATTTCTTAGGCTTTTAGCTTAGCTGCTGCTACGGTAGTGTACTGAGTTGGTGGGAGTCAAGTCTTAAGTTAGAGTCGTGTAGTATGACTTTCGAGGGGGATGAAATGTGCAGTGTTGGAAAAAGTAATGTGTTTCAGTACTTAAGTAAAAGTACAAGTAACGTCTCAAAAAGTTACTTAAGTAAAAGTAAAAGTATTTGCTAAAAAATGTACTTAAGTAAAAGTAAAAAGTAACAGCACTTTAAAGTTACTTTTAAAGTAAAAAGTAAAAGTACTGAAGCCGCTTTTTGTAATGGTTATTCGTCAATCATCTAACTCTATTTTATCATAATTCCATCGTCTTTCAAACGCTACTGCGTTGATAAAACTGATAAAATAATTGGTAACACGCAAACTAATGAAAAAATTCTATTTTTACGTGCCTTTTTGTCAATTTTTCGTATTTCGATACATGCGCTTGATTCACGCGTATCACGTGTTTCTTCAAGTTTGACGGAGAATTGTGGAATGCTAAACACATAATTACTTTACTTTAGGTTTGCCCAGCAAGCATTTGAACCTGAACGTTTTAGAAATCTGAACATTTTAACTAAATATGGCCATGGGCGTTCTTTATTAAGTTCATTGTTGTTACGCGCCTATCATCGCCACCACTGCTCACGTTCGCTCCTTTGGAAGATTCCATAATTGGTAATCTCGAACAATCTATTGTACACCAAAACAAGTATGACCGCGAAAATCTTAGCTCCACCCACAAGCTTCAATACTACTAACTACTAACATAAAAGTAAAATGGGGTTCGAAAATGCATACGTTAATAATCATAGATAATTAATACAACATCGATTTAGACTTTATGTCGTTTTATTAATTTTTTACAGTACTTTGTAACGGTTTGTCCTGGAAAAGTAACGAAGTAAAAGTAAGTCCGAAAATATTACTTCGTTACAAGTAAAAAGTACTGAAAATAATCTGTACTCCGTTACAGGCAAAAAGTACGTCTGATGTACTTAAGTAAAGTAACGCGTTACTTTTACTTCGTTACCGAACAACACTGGAAATGTGGAGTTGTTTAAATGTTAGGGGGATGAAATGTGGAGTTGATCGAAATGTTGAGGTAGTTGAAATGTGGAGTTGTTCAAATGTTAGGGGGATGAAATGTGTAGTTGATCGAAATGTTGAGGTAGTTGAAATGTGGAGTTGATCGAAATGTGGAGTTGATCGAAATGTTGAGGTAGTTGAAATGTGGAGTTGATCGAAATGTGGAGTTTATCGAAATGTGGAGTTGATCGAAATGTTGATGTAGTTGAAATGTGGAGTTGTTCAAATGTGAGGGGATGAAATGTGGAGTTGATCGAAGTGCAGGTGTAGATGAAATGTGGAGTTGTTCAAACGTGAGGGGGATGAAATGTAGAGTTGATCGAAATGTTGAGGTAGTTGAAATGTGGAGTTGTTCAAATGTTAGGGGGATGAAATGTGGGAGTATTTTTAACGTTTTAAAATGGTTGAGACATGAGGTGATTAAAATGGAAGTGGTTGAAATGTATAAGGGTGCTTGATTTGTACGATTAATTGTAATGCGAGAGTGGTTGAAATGTGGATAGTCCTGTTGATTAGAAAGAGAAAATGTGGATGGTTGAATGAATAATAATAACGGAAACTGAAATATGGATGAAGTATTAAAGTATTAAGTATTGGATACTTAGCCGAGTAGATTATCGTGGAACATAATTACGAAAAACTAAATGCAATTTACTTGATTGTTACCAAGCGATTTGTGTGCAGCCATCAATCATCCGTTGTAATAATCAATCGGATTAAATTGTGCGTAGGCGTTGGTGGTCGGCGGTGCGAAGGGGGGGAGGACGGACCGCCCGGGCAGGATATGAACATTAATTATTCCTTCAATGATTGGTGGGAAATTGATGACTCGGTAGGGAGATTAACAGAGCGATTATACATTAATGTAATACTCTCTCTCTTTCTAACTCTATCTCTCTTTTTCTTTTTCTTTGTATCTTTCTCTTTCTTTTTTCTCTTTTTATTCGTTTTTCTTTTTCTCCGTTTCTCTCTTTATCCGTCTTCTCTCTCTCTCTCTCTCTCTCTCTCTCTCTCTCTCTCTCTCTCTCTCTCTCTCTCTCTCTCTCTCTCTCTCTCTCTCTCTCTCTCTCTCTCTCTCTCTCTCTCTCTCTCTCTCTCTCTCTCTCTTTCTCTTTCTCTCTCCCTTTCTTTCTATGTCTCCCAAGCTCTTTCCTATCATACCAACACATATGTATTTACAAATTATATTATTTGTGAATACATTTTTATAGATTTATATTTTTATTTTCATTTTTCTGAAATTCTCTCACTTTTTTATAGATTTGTCATTTCGAGAAAAAAATTTTGCACTGACGATTTGAACAGAACTTTTCGTACGAATCTATCAAGAATAACAAACAAACTGACAGGTAAAGAGACGAACAAACAAAAAGTACAAGCATACAAGCAGATGTACAAGCATACAAGCAGATGTACAAGCATACAAGCAGGTGTACAAGCATACAAGCAGATGTACAAGCATACAAGCAGATGTACAAGCATACAAACAGATGCACAAGCATACAAGCATATGTACAAGCATACAAGCAGATGTACAAGCATACAAGCATATGTACAAGCAGAAAGATAAACATATCAAGAAACAAACAGACAAAGAGACTGACAGATACACAGAGATACAACGGAGAGGTTTTAAGCACAGACAAACAAAAGACACAAACATTCAGAGACATACGCACAGACAAACAAAAAATGCACGGGAAAATAAAAACACAAACATAAGGAATAAAACTAACAAACACTCCATAATACAAATATCGACTTCCAACTACAATAAAATTAATTACATTTCCATCCAGCGGAAAAAATTTTTTTCTCTTTTTTCCATTTTCTTTTTTTCCAGTTTTCTTTTTTTTGTTACTCCATGCAGCGGAGAAACAAAATTAAGCGGAGAAGAAGGAAAAAGACATCTAAGCGATCGGCGAACTGCGAGTCTGTAAAGATTAACGATCCGGCATTAAAAAGATTACTCGTACAAGAGCAGGAAGACGGAAAAGGAAGTGGAAAAAAAGAGGAAGAGGAAGAGGATGAAGAAGAAAAAAAAACGTTGATGGCTTTTTAAAATGATGGATGATATGCTACCTGGGAAGTCCAAGAAGATTCGATGTAATTTCTTCGTGTTCATGTCTTTATTAAGGAATAAGAGATGGAGAAGGAGAGCGGAGGTGGAAAGAGAGAAAATGAAAGAGATAGAGAGAGAGAGGAAAAAAAAGAAATAAAAAACGACTGTGAGAGAAGGATAAATAGAGAGTGCAAAGGAAAGAAAAAGAGAGAGAGAGAAATGATGATGATGTTGATGATAATGATGATGATGATGGTGGCGGTAATGGTTGATGATTGTGATGGTAGTAATGATGATGATGATGATGATGATGGTGATGGAGGGGGAATGATGACTTTGACGACTACGATCGTGATGACAACGGCGATGACGGCGAATATAAATTTAAGCAAACCCAACAGAGCATCTGCTGCAGTTTGACGTGACACTCCTCTCTCTCTCTCTCTCTCTCTCTCTCTCTCTCTCTCTCTCTTTCTCTCTCTCTCTTTCTCTCTCTCTCTCTCTCTCTCACTCTTTTTCTCTCTATTTCTCTCTCTCTCTCTCTCTTTCTTGCCTCCCCCCACATGAAACGTCACGAAGGTCCATCATGCAATGAGACGTCAAAGCGTCATAACCGACTGAATCGTGTCACGTTGTTTGACAGCGTCATCCAAACTTGCCGGGTAGAAGATAGCGAGACAGTTATATGTACTTCAAAAAACGGCCCTCAATGCAAATATCCTGTTGGTTCGATTCTCTGATGGATGTCAACAACTGTTACAAAAGTCTGTTTTCCTTTCCATCAATCTCGTAAACGGGACAAGCGATCTTACTTTGCACACCAGGAGCTATTTTGATATATGAGTTTTTAGATTAAAAAAAGAACTTGAGTTTTGATTATAGTTAGGATGTTGTCGCTCGATTGACTTCAAGAATCTGAAATCAACGCCTAACTAGCTCGCTTCTTTCGCTCATGAATATGCTAATCAGTTGCTGACCAAATGTGAGTGATAAGCTGAGCTGGCTTGAGAGGTTAAAAGTTAAATGTTTCTTAGGGGGTTGAGTGACCTGAGGTTTTTTTCGGCCAAAGGGATTGAACCCAAAAGTGCCCGAAAATGAGAGGTGAAGATTCAAACTTATTCTAACTGAACTAACAAGCATTGTTAGGAGAAAGCAAGATTTTTGTCACTTTCATATCTAGCTTACTGTTTCTTCACAAACCATCTCTCGATATTTTTATTTATTTATTTAATATTTCCACTTTTTCTATATCATTTTATTAATGACTAAGTATCGATAACTTATAAATTCAGTGTTTTTGTCAAATTACTAACTTAATTTGTTTTTATTATTTATCTTTATTATTTTTCTCAATCTCTATTTTAACTTTTTCCACCATTCTTCGATTTCGTTCACATCCCGTATCACTCGGTACAATTTTTTTATATCACGGACGTAGGCATATATATACATACACACAAACACGCACACACACACACACACACACACACACACATATATATATATATATATATCTATATATATATATATATATATATTTATATATATATATATATATATATATATAATGCTTATGTATATAATCTCGATACCATTAGAAATTGAACAGTGTACGATCGATCAGATGATGGTGATGATGATCATGGTGAGCAAATTAAAGACCACCCAACTACCGATCTTGTAATTTTGTCTCCTTTGACATCACCAAGCCGACTTCTTCCTATTTTTCCATTATTTTATTTCTTATTTTTGGGGTTTTTTTTCAAATTCTTCTTTTTCTTTTTTTCTATATTTTTTCTTTCCTCCTTTTTATCTCTTTCTCATTTTTCTTTTGCTCGCTCCTACAGGAGAGCACAGTAAGAGAGAGAGAGAGAGAGAGAGAGAGAGAGAGAGAGAGAGAGAGAGAGAGAGAGAGAGAGAGAAAGAAAGATGAAGAAATAGATTTGGAATGCATCTTGTTTTAACGCATAATTGAAATGACTGATCTGTAATCAATAACTGATCTATGCAAGATTTGCTGAAAAATTGTTCAATTTTTTCGGGTTTAAAATCATAAATTTTTAAATTAGTTTAGGCCTATTCAATGTCACTAATGTGCTTTATTATTCTACTTCATTGTTTTACCCATCTACTCATTTAACTCTCCATCCATCCATTCATCCATCCACCCATCCATCCGTCCGTGCGTCCGTCCGTCCGTCCATCCATTCATCCATCCGTGCGTCCGTCCATCCATCCATCCATCCATCCATCGAACTACCCACATCTCAACCATCGCTCCCTGTTCATTTCCCCAGTTATTGTCTGATGAATGTTTTGAATTCATCAAACGAAATCGGATTTTCGACTGGAAAAGAAAAAAAAGATAAAAACGGAAACGGAAAGATAGAGATAGCTGGAAAAGAAAAAATGAGGAAAAGTATACTAAAAATATTAGAGCATGAATGTAGATGCCGAATGATGGGAAAGAATAGAAATGTGTTACATTAAGTAGTTTAATGTGAAATAGAACGGTACAGTGTATAATAGAATACTGAATACAGATTATTAAAAAATTGTACAACATACAATAAATTAGCACAGCACATAATTTATAAGTACAGCATATATTAAAATAGTACCTACAGCATGTGATAAAATAACATAGCATATAATAGTATAGCATATAATAAAATAACATTGCATATAATAAAATAGTACAATGTAAAATAGATAAATACAGTGTAGGAAATTGTGAAAGATAATGAAAAAATGTGGAATGAAGTTCTTCGTGTGGAATTGAAAAGTGTTGAAGTATATTATACGGTGTGTAATATGGATAAACACAGTGTGGAGAAGAAAAAGAGAAGAATTGAAGCATGCAAGTGGAAGTAATGCTGACCTAGAAAACTTGAAGATTAAATAAAATAATTTAAAATTTAAAAAAAAACGTGAATTAGGAAAAAAAAGAAAAAAGAAAAAAAATTAAAAGAAAACAAGCTAAGTGAAAAAAATAAAAAATATAGAAACAGTAAGAAAAAATAAAAGAGTAAATAAAGATCAAAAAATGAAAAAAAATGAAAATAAAGTTAACAAAACAGCAATGGAGAAATGAGAAACGTTTTTAAAATCTACTCGAGTGAACGATTCCCTGGGTCATGCGTGTGGTCATTCCTCAGATGGGCCACCCACGAACATATAAATGGGCCCCCGTGCTTGTCTTGTTGTAAATTTTCTGCATGTTATCTCCCGTTTCCTTGCAGAAGTTGCTTTTTCCCATGCTTTCGTTTTCTCTTTTTTTTAATTTTGCTTTTTTACTGGTTTTTATTGTCATTTTTTGCTTTTCGAATTAAAATTGTTTTTTTTGTTAATCACTTGTTTGATCTTGTTTTTAATTTTATTTCTCATGTTTTTATATTTTGCTTTTTTTGATATCGTTTTACTCACAATGAAACACTCACATAATGCATACAAACATACGTCCAGACAGACAAACATACAGACGGACAAACAAACAGACAGACAAAGAGACGGCAACCTGCTTACTCCACTTCTTCGCGCCATCCCACACCCATCTTGCAAGCAGTTTCTTCGCTTTATCTTCTGCTAAAACTAACGACCCCCGCTTGAATCGTAGAATCTCTCGTAAACAAACGATCAACTTGACTTTATCACTGCCAGCCACACCCCCAGACTGCCCATTCGACTATTGGCGCAATCGCTAGGAGACCGGTTGGGGGGGAAGAACCCGGAACCTGGACTCCCGTTCTATCCTCTCATAGGAAATAGATGACACGAATGTTAAATACAAACATATACATGCATGCATACAAATAAATACACACAACAAATACAGATAAACGTCCAGTAATGTGCACACATACAGCGCTTATACTTCATACAAGTGTTATATAAATCATAACAAAACATGGTCGTTAGCAACTCAACTCAACTTTGCAAATCCCTGCCCATCTTTCTCCATACCTCGACCGCTCCACGATACACACGGTACAAGCACGGTACAAGCACAACGGACAGCCGCCGAAAACACGGCAATTGCCACCGGCGTGAACTTGCGATGTCCATTCTTAATCTTCTGCTGGACCGCTCAAGTGCCAATAAAAGTTCTTCTACCTTCTAATGGCCCCATCTGCTGAGTGGAATCTCGGGAAAACTTTCTGTTCTTGTTTTTCATGTTTTTTCTTGTTTTTTTTCTTATTTCGACGATTCGGGAGTAAATGGAGCGACAGACGTTTTAGGAGCAATCAAAAGCCACAAATCTTGAACAGGATGATCTTATGATAGTAATAATAAATAATATAAACAATAATAAAGATAACAGTAGTAATATTGAAAGCTTTTGGTATAAGTAGTCATAGTAATAATTTTAATAGTTGTCTGCTGTGGACTTTCAAAACGTTTTGCTGTGCTGCCTAATAAAACAAATTTTTTTGCAAACAAAACATTCTTATATATTATTGTTTGTGTGCATTATTATTATTATTATTATTATTATTATTATTATTATTATTATTATTATTATTATTATTATTATTATTATTATTATTATTATTATTATTATTATTATTATTATTATTATTATTATTATTATTATTATTATTATTATTATTATTATTATTATTATTATTATTATTATTATTATTATTATTATTATTATTATTATTATTATTATTATTATTATTATTATTATTATTATTATTATTATTATTATTATTATTGTTATTATAGTTATTATTGTTATTATTGTTATTATTGTTATTATTGTTATTATTATTATTATTATTATTATTATTATTATTATTATTATTATTATTATTATTATTTTTAATTCTTAATTTTTATTTATTCTGACCTCACCTCATTTCCAGTCGACGGACTCTCTTTGGTGGCTTGGATGTTTCCATGGGT
Organism: Erpobdella octoculata; assembly: GCA_963978895.1. Classification (NCBI taxonomy): domain Eukaryota; kingdom Metazoa; phylum Annelida; class Clitellata; order Hirudinida; family Erpobdellidae; genus Erpobdella; species Erpobdella octoculata. The sequence continues at coordinate 23,933,692 of OZ022246.1, forward strand.
CCCAGAGCGCATATTCGTCTCTATTGAACTGAAGTGATTCAAAAAAATTCTAATTCAAAAGACTTAGGGGGGGGGTGGGACGGACTTTTGTTCAAATTGACCAGTAAGCGGAAGAGAGGGGTGTCGGGGGATCGGTGAGGAACAAGTCAGGGTAGCTTTTTTCCCCCTAAAATGATGAAAATGCACAGAAATCGCTCCAAAATAAAATCATATTGAGGAGAACTTCCATGTTGGTAGCGTTATATTCGAAGCAGTGCGAGTTGAACTATAAATTATAATGAGGTAAAACATTTGAAACTCAGTGAATTTGATTGAATGTGACATGTACTAAACAAAAAAAAATTCAATTTCTGTTGATCAACTGCTTGCGACCCGCACTGCCATTGGCTCTCTCTCTCTCTCTCACACACATACACATGCACACAGATACGAATATACGGACACATGCAGACAGACACAGTAATACACACACGCACACACATACACACAAACACACTCCTCTGATTGCGTCTTTTTTCATCCGCCATCCATCGACCGTTCCACTCTCGACAGTTGTTGTTGTTCTAACTGTGGTTCTAACAGGTCATCGAAAAGGTCATAGTTTTTTGACAGCTCATCTGGCTCTGCAGTCGTTAATACTTCACCCCCACAATGAACTTTCGTGACCTTTTTAAAGAAATGCCACTCTTATCGTTTTGAGAGAAAGAAAAAGTTTAAAATTAGTTTTTTTTGTGATTTTTTTTATTTTTAATTCTGTTTATATAGTTTTTATTTGCCATTTGATCAAAAAAGATTTCAACAAAATGAAGGTTTTTGAATGGACTTTTTTCTTAATTATTTTAGATTTTATAAAATGAAAACAAAATGGATTACGAAAAAAAGATTTTTATTTAATTTCATTTATTAAATTTCAAACGATTGCGATGTTTAATGATATAAAAATATCTTATGAAATCCAATATGTCAAGTTAATGACAGTTTTGCTTTTTTATATTCTGCCATATAATTGCAACTGTTAAAAGTTTTCGTCGGTTCTGTTGTTGGTGTTTGCGATTGGAGTGTTGTTGATATTGTATTTGTTGATTTTGTATATGATGTTGTTGATATTGTATTTGTTGATGGTGTAAATGATGTGGTTGATATTGTATTTGTTGATGTTGTATATGATGTTGTTGATATTGTATTTGCTGATGTTGTATATGATGTTGTTGATATTGTAATTGTTGATTTTGTATATGAAGGTGTTGATATTGTATTTGTTGATTATATATGATGTTGTTGATATTGTATTTGTTGATGTTGTATATGATGTTGTTGATATTGTATTTGTTCACGTTGTCTATGGTATTTATTATTGATTATTATACTCTGTCTGATATTGTACACATTGACCACCATGATACATTGTATGTGCATCCGGCGATTTTATAGTTGTTGTTATTGTTATTGTTATTGTTATTGTTATTGTTATTGTTAGTTGTTGTTATTATTGTTGTCGTTGCAATGAAGCGTGGACATCATCACATCCTGTTGTCAATCGGTCGAGAGAATATGTTGATGACGAAATGGATGACTGACCAGATAGATGGAATGAACGAATGAACGAATGAACGGTTGTACGAGTTGTTGAAGGATTGAAAAGCACACGGACGAACAGCCAACGCGGACGGATGGATGGACAGGCGGACGGATGGATGGACAGGCGGACGGATGGATGGACAGGCGGACGGATGGATGGACAGGCGGACGGATGGATGGACAGGCGGACGGATGGATGGACAGGCGGACGGATGGATGGACAGGCGGACGGATGGATGGACAGGCGGACGGATGGATGGACAGGATAGCCGCTACGCACGGATGGACAGATGAAATGGCCGGACGGACGGATGGACGGACGAACGAGTGAGTGGAAGAGATAAAAAATTGAAACTGATAAACGAAAGAGAATTGAAAGTGATGGACTCTATAATGAAATAAGAAAAAAATACAAAACGCTGACGGGTGTCTGTTTGGACGGACGGACGGACGGACGGACAGACGGACGGATGAAAGAAGTTTGGAATAAAAATAATATCGTTAAGAGATTATAATAAGGAAAAGAGATGAGAAACAAACGAAGGGATACACGGATGGATACACGGAAGGATAAACGGATGGATACACTGATGGATACACGGATGGATACACTGATGGATACACGGATGGATACACGGATGGATGCATGGATGGATACACGGATGGATGCATGGATGACGGATGAATACATGGATGGATGGATACACGGATGGATACAAGGATGGATACATGGATGGATGGATACACGGATGGATACACGGATGGATACACGGATGGATACATGGATGGATACATGGATGGATGCACGGATGGATACACGGATGAATACACGGATGGATACACGGATGGATATACGGATTGATACACGGTGGCAAACTGAAACTTTCAGTAGTAGTAGTAGTACTAGTAGTGAGAAAAATATTGATAACCAAAGAAGTTATAGAAAAGTTGTAAAGTAAAACAAAAACAAACATAAACAAGAATATAAGAAGAAAGACATAGACAAGCATAGAATAAAAACAAGAAATAATTTGTTTGTCCAATGATCGAAGGAAAAATGGAGGGATGGACGGTTAGAACGTTAGGTAGTTCAGAGGTTTGATTCATCTTTCTCCGGAGACCAATCAGCTCCAATATCCTTAAATAATAACAACAATAGAAATAAAAACAATAAATAATTATATTTATTATTAGTATTATTATCGTTTATCAATTTTGTTTGTTATTGTTGTAAAATGTAATATATGAATAAATGTTGTATTTATTTATACGTTGAGATGTGTTTGAATATCTATTTTGAATCTCATCATCTTGATGA
>OZ022246.1:23939087-23996587 GCA_963978895.1 Erpobdella octoculata
AGGGCCTGCCCTCAACCCTCATCTGCCTCGGCAGCCTGGTCAGCCCTGGGGGCTTCGGTCAGCTCTAACCAGTGTTTTGTACAGCAGCCGGCCATCATCGGATACCCCATACAACAAGGTGTTTGTGTTTGTATATGAACGTTTATAAATGGGATAGATACGACCACCGAGGCAGCATAGGGAAATCTCTCGGGGGTCCACTTGTTTCTAAAAATCCAGCCCTTGGTGCTGAAAGTATCATAACTGATACCCACATTTTTGGTTAAATCATTTTATTATTTGACACTTTTTGACTTGTATTCAAAAAGCGTTTGGAGGCATTCCAATGGCGACTAATTTTTCTTCGGGGGGGCAGAAATTACTCTCCGAGTCCCATAAAAACTCCTGCTATCTAAGCATCGTATCTCACATCAATCTGTTTTCACTCGATATCTTTACAAATTTACGTTGATTACATGTAACTAGGATACGTTTTTGCGAAAAAAAATGTATTTAATTTACAGACGAAACCGGTGCTAAAATACGTTGCATGTAATTAAAAATTACATCTTGATACTTGTAAACCGGATAAACTGAATGTTATAAACAATCGTTTATCAAAGTATAGTAGGTCGGGTGGAACAAAAAATATTCTGATTTATTGGTCATTGAAGATGCGTTACTATAATTGTATTTACGATTCTATTGAGTGTAAGTTCGTTCTTCTGAATGGTTCTCTGTGTTCCTGTGCCTGACCGTTTCTTTGTCTCTTCAGTGTATTTTCATTCAAGCAAATATTCTTCTATTATTTGCATAATCATTTTTATTTCTCTTTCTCTCTCTCTTCCTTTTTCCAAATTATTTCTCTTCCATTCTCTTACACTCTCTTTCTCATTTCTTCTCACTTTCTTTGTCCTGAACACTTCCTTTTCCCCTGTCTCTTTCTCTCTCTCTCTCTCTCTCTTTTTTTTTTCTTTTTCTCTCTTTCTCTTTCTTTTTCTCTCTTTCTCTTTCTCTTTCTCTTTTTCTTTCTTTCTCCCTCTTTCTCCCTTTCTCTTTTCCTCTCTTTTTCTCCGGCTCCTGCTAAAGCTCAGTCTCTCTCTTTTACTCTCTCCCTCCTCATCTCTTTCGACCGCTTGCCAATTTATAATCCAGATTACAAAGGGACGGTGTCGTACGTCTCTACGGCTTGGAAAAAATAAATACAATGTTATTTTGTTTATAGGTGTGCATTGCCCCGCACGCCCGCACGCCCGATGGTGGTCGGCTGGTAAGCCACTGCGTAATGGGATTGAATGACTAATGTAATTATTGAGATTACGTAATTGAAATTTTTTATTTTTTATAATAAATGCCATCACGTTATGTGATTATTATTTGTCATAAAATTTAAGAAAAGAAATCTTATTGCAGTTGGTATCGCATAGGGCGGTGACCTATTTCTTTAGATCTCTTATTGTTGACAGATATGATTAGTTATTAATTAATTCTATCTCAATATAAACAACTCAATGTAAGTGACAGAACTTTATGAATAAATTATGCTAAGCTGCGTTAATTAAATATTATAATTATTAAGTTTTAAATTATAATCTCGTTTGTACTATATCCCGATTGAATTAATTTGGTCATTTCTTTTTTTGAACTTTATATTTTTGTTTATATTTCATTTCACAGTGTGATCCCGTCTGAGACTTCTCAACCACTCAACCACCCACTCAACCACCCACTCAACCACCCTCTCAACCACCCACTCAACCATCCAATCTTCAACCATCCCACTCATCAACCAATAGCGACTCAATTTTCATCTCCCCATCTACACGGTAAATGAATGAAAGAGAAAGAGACAGAGAAACAGCGATATATACATATATATATATAGATATCTATAGAGCAAAAAAGAGAGAGAAAAAAACTACAAATATAGACGTTATTTCATTTTCTCTCAAAGGTGAGATAGATAGAAAAAAGAGAGAGATTAACAGGTGATCATCGAGTACCTGTTCTTGTCTTACTGCTTTCAACGCACTAAGCACATAGACACATAGACAGACAAAGAGATACAGAGAAACATACAAAGATACAAGCAGACATAATGCAAAAGTACGCCTAGATATTCGTTTGCGCGGAGCTGCGCAGCTTGTAACGTGCGTGGCTGAAAACTTAAAAATAAACTTGCAAGTTGACAGTTCGACTTTTGCTGCTCACCGTGATGTGTTTGTATTGAATCATTGTCACCTGTTTCGAACATTCTCTCTCTCTCTCTCGCTCTCTTTCTCTCTCTCTCCCTGTTTTTCTTCTTTTCCCATCGCGTTCCTCCATCTATCCTCAAATTACAGTGATACAAAATCGTGAACGCTTGAAACACCTGAAATGTCTCTACTTTATTACTTTGAAGTAGTCTGAAATGAACGAGAATCAAGCAAAACACATTACGAGAGGAGAAGAAAAATTAAAAAAAAAAAAGAATTAAAGGAGAAGCAGGAAAGAAATAAAAAACGGCCGAAATAGGGAGGTCGTTCCATGATATTGTAGATCTACCAACCAGTCTTCCACGTTTTTCAGCCTACTACTACTACTACTACTACCACCACTACTATTACTACTACAACTACTACAACAATTACTACTACCACTACTACTACTACTACCACTACCACATTGGATAGCTCTCCGAACTTTCTCCGGTCGATGTGTGCGCGCGAACGTACGTGTGCTTGCGTGTGCGTGTGTTTGCGTGTTTAGCTTGCAGGTGACTATCAGAAGATGATAATGCATGTGTGTTGGCTTTTTCGTCGTGTGCGTGTGTCTTTTTGTAGAGAAAACGGCCCGGCTTTGTAGAAGCTTTTTTGTAATCTCCTCCCATTTCCCCAGATGTATTAATTGTTAAACGAACCCCTAATATTATACTCTTCTACGCTAACAAATACTACTACTAATACTACTACTACTACTACTACTACTCCTAATACTACTACTACTACTATTAATAATAATAACACTAATAATAATAATTATTATAATAATAATGGATGCTCTGCCCAGCTTCAGAAGCTCTTGTCGTCGGTGTAGTCGTTTGTCGTTGCAGTGGAGTTGTTTGTAGTCGCTTGCATTATTATCTCTCTCTCTCTCTCTCTTCCTCATATTCTTTCTATGCATCTTTTTTCCCCTTTCCACCTACCTCCCCTCCCTCCCTCCCTCTCTCTCTTTTCCTGTTTCTCCCTATCTCTGTTTCTCCCTCTCCTATTCCTTCCCCTTCCATCTCCTTTACACCACTCGTACTGTTATATTATTGTACACTGGAAAACAATTGTTACATGTCGTTTGTGATGGTGCGGTACGCGTAATGTGTTTTGTTTTGTATTTTTTCCTGTACATACTTAGTACTTAATACTCGAGTAGAAGAGGAATTTCCGTGAGCTTTTTTATACGAGTGGACTCGGTTGAACCCACACATGTGTGCGCGTATGTGTTTGTGTGTGCGTGTGTTTTGTAAATAATAATAATTATAATTAAATATATATATATATATATAATACACCTTTAGGCTGGAGTTTATATAGTCGCTGTTCAAATATTTTCCTGACTTTCGATTCTGCTGTTTCTACGGATGCATTAAAGTTTTGTAGTTGTTGTTTGAACGATTGGTGATTTCGAATCCCCCCTCTCCCCCCCCCCATCTACAACAGGCGTAGTTGTTGTTACTCGTCGTTATATTGTAGCTCCGAGTGTAGCTCTAGCGATTGTCACTTCGCGTTGTGCATTCGACTGCTACTTGGGCTGCTATAAGTCGTGTCAGCTGCTGCTGCAACTGCCACAACAGTCTCTACACTACTGCCACTACTGCTGCTGCTACTACTACTACTACTACTACTACTACTACGACTACTACTACCACCACCACCACCACCACCACTACTACTACTACTACTACTACTACCACCACCACTACTACTACTACTACAACTACCTCTACAACCTCATTAAAGGACATCAGCACTCGGCGCAGCGACGACGACCTACACTCAAAGCGACACGGCCAAGACAGCATACAAACAATCTTCAAACTCGTACGAGTGACGTACAGTGGGGCATTCCATAACCACTCAGCCGCCTCGAATCACCCCCTTACATCATCAACGACGACGACATCATCATCAACAACAACAACACAGTGCCGCCGCGGACACCGGGGCGTCACCGGCCGTCAATTTTCGAGGCATCCCTACTAAAGCAGCCTGCTCTCTCACTTTTTTTTTCTCTCTCTCTCTTTTCTTTTTTAATTTTTCTTTCACTCCTACGCCTTAACACTTTCTGGTCTGCCTCTCTTTTCCATTTCTTTCCTTTTTCAATATCTCTCCCTCCTTCTCCCTCTCTCTCTCTTCCTCTCTCTCCTCTACAGCTTTCTCTTCCTTTTGACTAATTGTTCGACTGATTGCTGGAGCAATGAAAAATGTCCTCTCAGTCGCAGTCGTTTACCCCTCTGCCGGTGGCCACCGCGGCGACCGATGCTTCAGCGGCTACGTGTCGCCAGGTGTCGCTGTCAGTCGTCGCTATAATAGAAAGAAGCAGACAATGTTAAACTTAGAAAAGCATCTTCTAGTCGCAGTCTTATCATTTCGTACTATTTATTATTGATTTCGACTGTCGTGCTTGGTGGTGTTGTATGAGCTTGTTCATAGTCGTTGTTGACGAGGATTTTGTTGACGTTGTTGTAAATTATGCTAATGTTGTTGCTGGTGATGACAGTGCGGTTTGATGGTAACGGCGTTTTGACATCTTTGTGACGGCTGGGTGTTGTTGTAGTCGATTTTTGGCAGCGTTGGCGTTCGTCAGCTGGAACTCGCTTCGACACAAGCCGACTTAGGAGTTGTTGGTGTGATCAACTCCATCACTATAATCATCATCATCACTGCCAGCATCATCATCACCATCATCACTACCAGCATCATCATCATTATCCTCATCATCGTCACCGCTATCATCATCATCATCGTCATCATCATCATCATCATCATTTGTAGAATATCGAATTCACCATTATCGCCACAGCAACGACGTCTTTCCCTTGCTACCGTTTTATTGACAGTCACGTTCGGTATGCTTGCTGTCATCCATCAGACCTTCTTTCTTTCTTTTCTTTCCTTCTTTCTTTTATCTCTTCTTTTCTTTTATTATTTTCATTTTTTCTTCCTCCCATCTCTCCTCTTTCTGTCATTGTCTCTCGTTCAATCTCTCGTGACCTCCTTTGACCCGAGATCGCAGAATCGTCCCCCACCAGCCAGCATTATCATAAACAAAGTAGTTTTTATGAACAATATTTTTCCCTGCCACCCGTCTAGTTGCTGTTAAGTCTCTACGTCTGTCTGACTATGTACCTACTTATGTAGGTATGTATGTACGGAAATACCTATGTTTGTTTGTATACCTTTGTGTATGTCTGCCTGGATGGCTGGCTGGCTGGATGGCTGGCTGGCTGGCTGGTGTTGTGTCATGACGTAATGTCATCGCTTACGTCGCTGGCGCCACAATGGTTTTGATTTTTGTTCATACTTGATCCGGCCGGGTACACTTGACCGATCGTCCGCTCGCTGTTCTCTTATTCACCGCATCCTGAAGTCCTCATCACTATCATGACTCGTGTCGGCATCTCTATTACATGTTAACAGTTTTTTAATTACAAGCTCAACTAACTTTAACCACAACCTTCATCATCACCTCCATAATCATCACCGTCGTCATCATCACCACCATCATCATCATCATCGTCATCATCATCGTCGTCGTCATCGTCATCATCATCATCATCCCGAATTGGATCGCACCAACGTAGCAACGACTGTGCTTATAGGGTGATTATGGAGGAGAATGTTCGGTCGGTGATGGGAAGTGTTTATGAAGGTGATGGTGATGATGATGATGGTGGAGATGATGGTGTATCTGATAATGGTTGGTACTGGTAATGTTGTCAAATAAGTAATTAAAACGTAACAATTTTATTTTAATTTCAATTACGTTGCCTGAATTTTAACGATCTTACCTTGGATTGTAATAGTGTTTCTTGTAGTGTAATGATGTTACCGGAATTGTAATGTTTTTCTACATGGTTTGTAATGATATTACTTGAGTTGTAACGATTTTTCCTGGATTGTATTGGTGTCAGTGGATTGTATTGATATTACCTGGATTGTAATGGAGTTACCTGGATTGTAATAAGGTTACCTGGATTGTAATGATGTCACCTGGACTGTAATCATTATAATCTTTATTCTTGAAAATTGTGATGTTACGCTGCAATTAAATTACATTCTAATAGAATCGAAAAAAATGTTCTAAATGAATGAAAAAAACTTTAACGTTGAAGTCCGACCACACTGTAGCCAATGTAAATAAGTCGTAGCTGACTTGTAGCCGAACCACAATAGGAAGCCGACATTGAACTGAATAGCTATTCTTAGTTTACCGATATTATTATTATTATAATAATTATTATTATTGTTATTGGTGTTGTTATTAATATTGATATTAATATTAATATTGCAATAATCGCATTGTCGTCATCAGTGTCGTCGTCGCTGTTGTTGTTAATAGTTGTTTTATACTTGATGTTGTCGCAATCCGACTGCACGTTTCGCTGACTGCCACGACCACGAGCGCGACTTCCACCGCGACAGCTAGCGCAACTTCAACTGCTACTACTACTTCTTCTGCTGCTGCTACCTTTACTACTACTACTACTACTACTACTACTACTACTACTACTACGACTACTACTACTACTACTACTACTACTACTACTACTACTACTACTACTACTACCAACCACGTGTAGCCGCGGAAGCTCGATGCAATAATTACCTTGTACATTTTAGGACCTCCGTGCTGGCGTGTACATTTATTTCGGTGGTGGTCTGTGGTCACTCCCTGAACTGGTACACGGCATTGGATAGGCTTATATATGATATATATATATATATAGTGGCTGTATGCTTTGTTATTATCATCATTATGATGGTCATAACTTTTGTTACTATTATTATTGCTGTTTTTTTATTATTATTATTATTATACTTGTTATATTATAATATTATTATTAGGTCGTTAATATTAATATTTACAATTAATTTTAATTATATCGACGTTCGGGGGTCCTTGTTTCGCGGTTGATGGAGCTCTTCCATATTTCACTTTTCTCTCCAACTCATAACTTGGTCACTTTCTTTCTTTCTTTCTTTCTTTCGCTCGTTCCTGTCTTTTAATGTTCCAATTTCAGAGGTGGACGCGTGGCAAAGAGGGTGCGGTGATGATGATTATGATGCTGATGGTCATGATGATGATGATGATGATGATGATGATGATGATGATGATGATGATGATGATGATGATGATGATGATGATGATGATGATGATGATGATGACGGTGATGGCGATGATATCGATTATGATGGTTATGATGATGGTGATTTTAGTAAGAAAACTCTTCTGTCGTGATCGAGCACCCATAGGAGGACTGCTTTAAATGTGGTCAGTGAATATGATGATGATGATAATGATGATGATGACGACGACGATGGTGGTGATGATGAGGAGAAGGAGAAAGAAGATGAGGAGGAGGAAAAGGTCTCGTAATGATTAATTCCGTCGTTATTTGATGTAATCATTTTCAATAACAAAACTTGCCTAATGGTCAACGAGTCACCGCCACCATCATCATCATCATCATCATCATCATCACCACCACCATTATCATCACCACCATCAGCGTCATCATTATCATAATCACCGCTATCGGCATCATCGCAGTCATCACTTTCATCGCCACGGCAGTCCCTCTGGTGTGACTTTTTGACATCTCCATGTTTGTCATGGTCAGTGCAAAACAATTCTATCATAGCTTTCCTGTGTCCTCCCCTCACATCCCCAATGTACGTGTGTACATGTGTGTGTGTGTGTGTGTTGGCGTAAATGTGTGTACTATTTATTCACTCTGTTCATCTATTTCTAGGATAGGTGGGAATTTTACATTTATTTTAAACACGCGTTTACGCTTATGTGCGTGTGGGTGCGTGTGGGTGTGCCTGTTCGTTTGTTTGCTTGCCTGCCTGTTTGTCTGCTTGCTTGCTTGTTTGCGTGCTTGTCGGCCTGCGAGTTTCAATCTTTACGTTCTCGTTTGTTCTTCGCTTTTGACATGCCTCGGGAGAAACGGGGGAAATAAATGCTACTTCGTCATCGTCGTCGTCGTCGTCATCAACACCACCAAACCCCCCCCCCCCACCACCACCAACCCCCCCTGCCCCGTTCGGTCTCAACGCAGTTTTTTGCTTCTCCGTCATCGCCATTGTCATCGTCGTGGCGGGCGGGTGGTCATCAGTCTGCTGGAAAAAAAAGCAAATTTCGAAGGCGTGAATCGCGTAGGTGTTTGTCTCGTACACTCACTCTCTATATTTATCTTTTCAAAAATCTCTCCCTTTCCTTCTTTCTTTCTTTCTTTCATTCCTTCTCTCTAGCTGTCTCTTTGTCTTTTTCTTTTTCCCTCTTCCTTTTTCTAGTTGCATGACGAGCAAGGTATTTTATTTGTCCACTGCGTTCTGTCCTTCTATCATTTTTGCTCTGACCTCAGTATGTCCATTTGTCTGTGTGTTTGTACGCATGTGTACGCATGTGTACAGAAAACCAATACAGTGCAGTACACGTACACGGACTTTGTAGTACGACGAATCGAGTACTAAGCGTCCACGCAACCCGGCTTTATAGATTGTACTTTTGCGTTACGTCCCTGTTTCGAGTTTTTGAAAATTGAACTCCGCGGTACTTTGTACTGAGATGGTAGAAAGTACTGGAACCGGTCGGAATTGAATGCCAATGGAATGCCTCTTCCGTTTTGATGGATGTGTGCACGTGACTGGGTTAGTCGATGCTTTTTGGAAAACAGAACCGTTTGAAACTTTGTTTGATATCCTTTTTGGTAGTCTCTTTTGACTATCTCTCTAAATTCTCTTGCTATCTATCTTTCTCTCCCTATTTTCCTCTCTCTCCCTCTCCCTCTCCCCCTCTCTCTCTCTCTCTTCTCTCTATCTTTCTATCCTCGTAGATACTGCTTATATTGTAAGTATATTTATTTGTACGTAATAAATAGCTCTAGTGCAGCAATTCATCAGTACAAAAGTACAAAGCCATCAGTGCGTCGTACCGTTCGTGGTTCGTGACTTTGAGATTTGCGAACATCGCGGAGGCAATAATTTAATCATTATAAATCGCCTTTTTCATTTGTTTATTTATTTCTGTCAAAGAAAATATGAATTTTTTTTTCCAACTTCAAATTAGAAGGAAACGCAGATGATAACAAAAATGCAATAATCTGGTGGTGATATTAGTATACTAGTAGTAGTAGTGGTGTGATGATAATGATGATGTTCATTGTTGTGGTGGTAGTGATGATGATGATGACGATGCGGGAGTCATGGTGATGATGGTGAAGCAGTAATAGATATTAGAGCCTGTAGCTGGTCGATGTTATACGAATTGTAATAATTATAATAATAATTATTATTATTGGTCTTTGCGTGCTACATGATATATAAAATTATGCAATATTCTTATTATACATAAATATTATATAAAATCATGAAATGATAACGAGCTGTGATGGTGATGATGACGATGACGATGATAAAAATAATGACAGTGAATTCTAAATTTTAAATTAATTTATCAACAAAGATGAAGACAACGATGTCGAATTAACGATAGTGTTTATTATATTTATTATTGTTGTTATTATTATTATGAAGATGATAATCATTATATAGGCATGTATATTTGTGAATGTCATATTATATATATATATATATATATATATATATATATATATATATATATATATATATATATATATATATATATATATATATATATATATATATATATATATATATAATGACTTACTTATGTTTCAACCGCTCTTGACAACCGGTGTCTCAAACAATCGCTGATTTGTAACTAGTTTTTTTTCAACCTACAAACTGTTTTTTTCCTAAATTATTAAAACTGTTTTCTGTTATTCTAACACGTTTTATTCCTGTTTTTTTTTCACCTAAATTCTTTCTGAACTTACAAAAATTCCAGACTGACCTTCGACCCCTATGACGCTTCAGGCACATCCCTGGTCAGGGTTTCGAAACTACCCTGGGGTTTTCCCCATCCATCTGGATACTCTGCGATTTCGGTGTACATAAAATTATATATTTTACTCATTACTTATTATTATTATTATTATTATCATAAGACTATGTTTATTGTTATTGTTTATATATTATTTATTAATTATGAGTAACATAATTATTATGAAGATAATTTATTATATCGATGATGTTGTTGTTGGCGTTGTTGCTATAATTATTAGTGTTGTCGTCTGTGAACGATCGAGCGCGAAAAAACCGTCGATTTTTTTGTCGAAGAAAAAAAAATATTAAAAATAAAATTGTGGAGTAAACTTTGCTTCTTCGTACTTATTATTACTGTCATAACAGTTGGATTACGTTTCTTCGAGATTGCCTTCCTATAAAAGCCACGGTGCATATATAGATTTATATAGGCAATGCGATTTACTGGGGACTTGAATTTTATTCTCTTCTGCACCAGGATCAGGATAGAGATGGATCTTATGTTTATGTCATCTATCTACTATTCATTGGCAGCAATGCATCATTCCGTGTGCACACGATGTTGAACATCTGTGAGTCCATGGCCATGACCTTATAAAGTTAACTCTGAACTCTGACTAATGGGTGCAATAGCCCCACTGCCATAGTAACAGGTATCTATCGTCAAATTCAAAGTCTGTTGTTTTATTAGTTTGATAGTTTAACCCCACCTGGCTTAATACGAGTCAGTACCGAGCCTGGATAAAGGAGGAGGAAAATAAAAAAAACGAAATCGAAGAATAACCTGAAATTTTGTTTTACAGCTCCCTTCCGGCACCCATGCGGAGTATTTTATTCCAATATATCGTATAGTATATTCGTATGTAGATACTACTACTGCAAGCCGCATACACTATTTCGTTCCCAAGCGTGTCTGATAGCCATTTTACGTTGGTGACCTTTGACTTCCGGTGACCTCAGCATCGCTCAAACTTTTTTTTTCTGTCATTCTACCCCATTTCAAGCTACATCATCGGCACACCACCACTCCACCACACGACACAACTTTTGGCCTCCGGGCAGAGCAGTTGCGAACGATAATCTTTCTTTGCTCCGTTCTAAGCTGCGCGCAATGAAAAACATATAACCTTTGATTAACTAAACAAATTGTTATAAATAAAATTATAATAATACAAATATATTTTAATTAGTAGGTAATGGCGACATTAAATAATTAGAAGTACAGCGCTACCTAGCAGCGTTGGGCGATGTTTAAACATACTTATTATTAAACAGACATCAGAAATTGTGTATGTTGATAATGACACGACCGTATATCACATTATTGTGACATTATACTGCACTCACATCATCACATTATTGTGACATTATACTGTACACACATTATCACATTATTGTGACATTGTACTGTAGGTACTCACCTATCGGTTGCGACTAAAATACAAAACGCGGAAGTGCAAAAAGCGGAAAATAAACATCATTATGCATACGCAGCTGCCAGCAAGGGGCGGTACCAGAAGTGCTACTTATGCCTATAAATATAATAGAAAACAATTTCAGATAAAATAAATCTTTCACATAAATAAATGTAATAAAAAATAAATGTACAAATTAACAAAAAGCCTATTACATATATAACAAAAAAAATAGTAAAATTGCAATATGAAGCAGTTTCAAACTCTTTTACTGAAATCAAAGTTTTTGTATCCGCAAATATGTCGTTTTACAAAACTCCCCATAATTCTTAAAATATAATAATTTTGTGAAATTTAATCTCGAATTATTTAGTTTTTTGCGTTATCTCATCTCTTTCTTAAAAAAATAGATAGTTTGAGTGAGTTATTAGAGTTTTGACGATCTCAACCAACTTTTTTGCATTTCCGCAAAATCGTCATTTTACAAAATTCCCTATAAATCTTGAAATAATACATTTTTGTCAGGTTTAAGCTCAAATTATTCATTTTCTAGGTCTATTACATTACTTTTTATATAAAATAGTAAGTTAGAGTGAGTTCTGAGTGTTTGACGATCTTTTTTTGCATTTCTTTTTTACAAAATTCCCTATAAATCTTCAAATATAATATTTTTGTGAAATTTAAGCTTGAATTATTCATGTTTTAGGTTTATTTCATTTTTTCTCAATTAAATAGAGTGAGTTTTGACGATCTCAACCAAATTTTTTGCATTTCCGCAAGATCGTCATTTTACAAAACTCCCTGTAAATCTTGAAATAATACATTTTTGTCAGGTTTAAGCTCTAACTACTCAGTTTCTAGGTCTATTACATCACTTTTTATATAAAATAGTAAGTTAAAGTAAGTTAATAAAGTTTTGACGATCTTTTTTGCATTTCCGCAAATTCGTCGTTTTACAAAGCTCCCTATGAATCTTCAAATAAAATAATTTGGTAAAATTTAAGCTCGAATTATTCAGTTTTCTGTTTTATCTCATCTATTTCTCAATAAAATAGATAGTTAGAGTGAGGTATTAGAGTTTTGACGATCTCAACCAACTTTTTTGCATTTCCGCAAAATCGTCATTTTACAAAACTCCCTATAAATCTTGAAATAATACATTTTTGTCAGATTTAGACTTGAATTATTCAGTTTCTAAATCTATTACATAACTTTTTATATAAAATATTAAGTAAGAGTATGTTAGAGTTAATACAAAACGCGGAAGTGCAAAAAGCGGAAAATAAACATCATTATGCATACGCAGCTGCCAGCAATGGGCGGTCCTAGAAGTGCTACTTATGCATATAAATATAATGTATGCACAATCGAAAACAGTTTCAGATAAAATAAATCTTTCGCATAAATAGATGTAATAAAAAATAAATGTACAAATTAACAAAAAGCCTATTACATATATAACAAGAAAAAAATAATAAAATTGCAATAAGAAACAGTTTCAAACTATTTTATTGAAATCAAAGTTTTTGTATCTGCAAATATGTCACTTTACAAAACTCCCCATAAATCTTCAAATATAATGTTTTTGGAAAATTTAGGCTCGAATTATTCAGTTTTTAGACATAATTCATCTCTTTTTCAATTAAACAGTTAGTTAGAGTGAGTTATTAGAGTTTTGTCGATCTCAACTAACTTTTTTGCACTTCCGCAAATTCGTCGTTTTACAAATCGCACTATAAATCTTTAAATAATACATTTTTGTCAAGTTTAACTTCCAATTATTTAGTTTCTAAGTCTATTACATTACTTTTTATATAAAATAGAAAGTTCTGAGTGTTTTGACGATCTTTTTTGCGTTTCCGCAAATTAATCGTTTTACAAAACTCCCCATAAATCTTCAAATAATAAATTTTTGTCAGGTTTAAGCTCAAATTATTCAGTTTTTAGGTCTATTACATCACTTTTTATAAAAAATGGTAATTTAGACTAAGTTAATAGAGTTTTGACGATCTTTTTTGCGTTTCCGCAAATTAGTCGTTTTACAAAACTCCCTATAAATATTGAAATAATGAATTTTTGTTGATTTTAAGCTTAAATTATTTAGTTTCTAGATCTATTACATCACTTTTTATATAAAATAATGAGTTAAAGTAAGTTAATAGAGTTTTGACGATCTTTTTAGTGTTTCCGCAAATTAGTCGTTTTACAAAACTCCCCATAAATCTTCAAATAATAAATTTTTGTCAGGTTTAAGCTCAAATTATTCAGTTTTTAGGTCTATTACATCACTTTTTATAAAAAATGGTAATTTAGACTAAGTTAATAGAGGTTTGACGATCTTTTTTGCGTTTCCGCAAATTAGTCGTTTTAAAAAACTCCCCATAAATCTTCAAATAATAAATTTTTGTTGATTTTAAGCTTAAATTATTCAGTTTCTAGGTCTATTACATCACTTTTTATATAAAATAGTAAGTTAGAGTAAGTTAATAGAGGTTTGACAATCTTTTTTGCGTTTCCGCAAATTAGTCGTTTTACAAAACTCCCCATAAATCTTCAAATAATAAATTTTTGTCAGGTTTAAGCTCAAATTATTTAGTTTTTAGGTCTATTACATCACTTTTTATAAAAAATGGTAATTTAGACTAAGTTAATAGAGGTTTGACGATCTTTTTTGCGTTTCCGCAAATTAGTCGTTTTACAAAACTCCCCATAAATCTTCAAATAATACATTTTTGTTGATTTTAAGCTTAAATTATTTAGTTTCTAGGTCTATTACATCACTTTTTATATAAAATAGTAAGTTAGAGTAAGTTAATAGAGGTTTGACAATCTTTTTTGCGTTTCCGCAAATTAGTCGTTTTACAAAACTCCCCATAAATCTTCAAATAATAAATTTTTGTCAGGTTTAAGCTCAAATTATTCAGTTTTTAGGTCTATTACATCACTTTTTATAAAAAATGGTAATTTAGACTAAGTTAATAGAGGTTTGACGATCTTTTTTGCGTTTCCGCAAATTAGTCGTTTTACAAAACTCCCCATAAATCTTCAAATAATAAATTTTTGTTGAGTTTAAGCTTAAATTATTCAGTTTCTAGGTCTATTACATCACTTTTTATATAAAATAGTAAGTTAGAGTGAGTTAATAGAAGTTTGACAATCTTTTTTGCGTCTCCGCAAATTAGTCGTTTTACAAAACTCCCCATAAATCTTCAAATAATAAATTTTTGTCAGGTTTAAGCTCAAATTATTTAGTTTTTAGGTCTATTACATCACTTTTTATAAAAAATGGTAATTTAGACTAAGTTAATAGAGGTTTGACGATCTTTTTTGCATTTCCGCAAATTAGTCGTTTTACAAAACTCCCCATAAATCTTCAAATAAAACAATTTTGTAAAATTTAAGCTCGAATTATTCAGTTTTTCGTTCTATCTCATCTCTTTCTCAATAAAATAGATATTTAGAGTGAGTTATTAGAGTTTTGACGATCTCAACCAACTTTTTTGCATTTCCGCAAATTGTCGTTTTACAAAACTCCCTATAAATCTTCAAATAAAATAATTTTGTAAAATTTAAGCTCGAATTATTCAGTTTCTAGGTCTATTACATCACTTTTTATATAAAATAGTAAGTTAGAGTAAGTTAATAGAGTTTTGACGATCTTTTTTGCATTTCCGCAAATTAGTCGTTTTACAAAACTCCCCATAAATCTTCAAATAAAACAATTTTGTAAAATTTAAGCTCGAATTATTCAGTTTTTCGTTTTATCTCATCTCTTTCTCAATAAAATAGATATTTAGAGTGAGTTATTAGAGTTTTGACGATCTCAACCAACTTTTTTGCATTTCCGCAAATTGTCGTTTTACAAAACTCCCTATAAATCTTCAAATAAAATAATTTTGTAAAATTTAAGCTCGAATTATTCAGTTTCTAGGTCTATTACATCACTTTTTATATAAAATAGTAAGTTAGAGTAAGTTAATAGAGTTTTGACGATCTTTTTTGCATTTCCGCAAATTAGTCGTTTTACAAAACTCCCCATAAATCTTCAAATAAAATAATTTTGTAAAATTTAAGCTCGAATTAATCAGTTTTTAGGTCTATTACATAACTTTTTATATAAAATAGTAAGTTAGAGTAAGTTAATAGAGTTTTGACGATCTTTTTTGCATTTCCGCAAATTAGTCGTTTTACAAAACTCCCCATAAATCTTCAAATAAATCCAATTTGAATTAGTTCCAATACGTATTAGTTTCATGCTTTCATGCACATATACTTTGCTTAGGTAAATAAAATGGTGAATAGACACATCACTAAAAATGATTTAATAATTAGTTTGCAAGCGATCTTGACATAAGAAAACAAAATTTTTATTTTTCAGTGTGAACATTTTGTCGTGAACGTTTTGTCGTGAACGTTTTGTCGTTGAACATTTTGTCTGTGAGCATTTTGTCTGTGAGCATTTTGTCTGTGAGCATTTTGTCTGTGAACATTTTGTCTGTGAACATTTTGTCCGTGAACATTTTTCGTGAACGTTTTGTCGTGAACGTTTTGTCGTGAACATTTTGTCGTTGAACATTTTGTCGTTGAACATTTTGTCTGTGAACGTTCTGTCGGTGTTCATTTTGTCGTGAACATTTTGTCGTGAACGTTATGTCTTGAACGTTTTGTCGGGAACATTTTGTCGTTGAACATTTTGTCTGTGAACGTTTTGTCGTGGAACCCCATGAAACTTGTCCAAAACTTATTCTCTAATGAGTATTAGCTCCATGTCAAATTTCATCCCGATTGATCTAGAAGTTTGGATTTGTATGTGTCACTACTCCGACCAAGGCGTCCCCGGGTGAAGCTGCGACCAGGTTCTTTTAAAATGTATATTTTGTACAACGCCACCACTGAGCGTTGTCGTGGCGATCGGACCGGTCAACCTGTCGTACCTGGAAGGAATAAGACAAGACACCGCACAAACTGTGACGGTCAACAATATCTTTATTCACTAAAGATTTTACTCACAAGCAAATACAAAATAGAATGCCGCAAGTAGACAATTATGCACGCAATCGAGATTAAAGTATGACTTCTTATATTAAGAAGTCCATGTCTAGAGCAAGACGCACAGCAAACATATAGGATCCAATCATGGACTCCTATACAATAGCAGTCCATGGTGCATTGCACGCGGACAAATATAGATACAATCACGCATACAAAGGAGTAATTGGTATACATAACTCATTGAAAACTTAACGAATATCTATAATATAACCTACAGGAATGATGGTCCATACATGGACTCTTTAATAATAGCATGCTATTATTAAGGAGTCCATGGTCCATATTACAAATTTAACGTCGAGTTCGATAATAATGACAATTAAGAAGCGGATGGAAATATCCGTACACACCATGGATATCTAGAATTCCTTGGTA
The DNA here is from genome assembly GCA_963978895.1 of Erpobdella octoculata. Classification (NCBI taxonomy): domain Eukaryota; kingdom Metazoa; phylum Annelida; class Clitellata; order Hirudinida; family Erpobdellidae; genus Erpobdella; species Erpobdella octoculata. Next base: position 23,956,075 of record OZ022246.1, read on the forward strand.
CACACATACAAGTAAACCGACAGGAAACCCGATATGACTCTATGGGTGCAAATCGAATTATAGAGATTAATGAAAGTCACCAGCTGCGTTTAATCACGGTGGGAAAAGTCTTCGTCGGTGATGATAGTTGTGAAAGGTTAACTGCATGTATAAAGGATAGAAGAAAGAGTTTAGGTACGTGAATAATAATACATACTAATAGTCATAGTTGTGACAGTATGTGATTATGAAAAATTAAAAATAATTATTCACGCACAAAATTTACGCATGTAACGAAACTTCGTAAAGTCGTTCATGTCACGATTTCTCTGTAAAAACTTGCCTATCAAACATTTCTACATGCCAAAATTTAAACGCAATAAACAGAATTAAAACAAAACGACAAAATGAAATTTTTTTATATTAACAAAATGCGAGGAAGAAGATGAAATGAAACGTTATCGGATTGCACTCCGAGCGGAAAGAATTATTTGTTTCCCACCCATCCAAAGTCAAATTGAAAAGGCGGTAATAGTGGGAATAACTCTCTCTCTCTCTTCTCTCTCTCTCTCTCTCTCTCTCTCTCTCTCTCTCTCTCTCTCTCTCTCTCTCTCTCTCTCAAATTTCCTTAGAGTTGTTCATGTTTTTTGCTATAAATTACTCATCAACAATTCGTTAAATAAAAATTGGACGCAAGAAAAAAAACAGTTGTTGAAAAAAGTGTTATGATAAAAATCCAAATGAAGAAGTTGGAAAGAAAAAATAGTTAAAGAAGACAAAACTAATAAGAGTATCTGGTTTCATTTGCACGTCATAATTTAACTTGTAAATGACACAGATAATGAAAAAGTTCTTTTGATCCTAACCATAACTAATAGAACGCCTAAACCATTAATGAATAACTTTTTACACACTTTTACTTAATTTGACTTCTCTGTCTGTCGTCAAATTTTGCAATCGATTTTAAACTAACTTCCCGATGAGTTAGAGACTTAAAAATTTAAACATACCCCCGAACTGATTAACAATGCATTTTATCAAATTTTCGGATCGATTGGACAAAATTTAATTAAATAAGTGTTTGTGATAATTTTGTCGAACTATTTATTGTCTATGCCAATATGCTGGTTGTTTATGTAACAGAATGTGGCCTACACAATCGATTATATAAAAGTGTGTTTTTAAAAAACTTTGTTTTTGCTTCCCTTGTATTGATTCTAACCATAACTAAGAGAACGCCTAAACAGAGAACCCAATGAAAAAGTGACCATGATTGACTTTGTAACATGATTGCTTATAATAATAATTAGCAGGTCTTTGTCATAAAAATAAAAAAAGCAATTGAGATATATGTCTCTACATTAAGATCGTCAAATCGCTCAGAATATTCTTTAATTAACTATTTTACTGAAAAAATGTCGAAATACACTTTAAAACTAATTCAAGCTTAAACTTCCAAAAAATGGAACGTTTTAAGATTTGTATTGAGTTTTGTAAAACCACGAAATTACGGAAATAAAAAAAAGATCGTCAAAACACTGAGAACTCACTCTAACTCACCATTTTATTAAAAAAAAGTTGAAGTAGACCTGAACACTGAATAATTCAACCTTAAACTCCATAGCGAGTTTCTGAAACAACAAATTTGATAAAACGCAAAAAAATTTAACTGAGGTCGTCAAAATTCTAATAACCAGTAGTGTAGTGGGGCCTATACGGTCCCATACGCCGTATAGACACAGCTTTTTTCTCCATTGTTCCGTATAGGCACAGCTTTTTCTATTAGGTTTTTCGTATAGGTACAGCTTTTTCTACTTTATTTACTGTGAATGTAGGACATTCCCCCAGACGTTTCCCCGGACATTCTACCCCTCTCAGTGTAGGACATTTCCCCCCTGCTGTAAGATTTTTAGTCCCTGATATGACGTTTTCTCTGACAGATTAAAATAAATAAAATAATATAGTAGTATGAAATTGTGGTTTTGCAAGAGTTTCTTTCATGTTAAGGTGCAGGAGCTGGGACTGTCAAAAGCTTATAAAGAGAATAATCGCGTAAAGCATTTTTGCGGAATGTTTGATGCCCTGGCTTACCTGGTACCTGCCGGTGAACAAAGTAACTGGTGGGATGCTGTACATTCGTGGTAAAATACCACTTAACGATGGAAGTTATTGCAGCTATTGCAATCCTCAATGCCGACAACTAGCAACAAAATAATGTCTCATTCGATATGGTGAAAAGGAGATTCGCATGCTCTCGAAATGCTTTGGCTTGGAAGAGTTGCAATGCATGGGGAACGGACATTCCCCCCCGGACATTTCCCCTCCCCGGGGTAGGACATTCCGCCCCAGGGTTGAGTTAGAGTTCACGTCTTTCTAACAAACAAAAACACATTTTAAAAAGATTTAACATTTATTGTTTATCTTTAATCGAATATTATTAACTAAATAGAGTGTTTGGCGTCCAGCCGTAAAAGAAAAAAGGGTTAGGGTTAGATGTAGGGTGTTCCAAGTATTCATCCACCTACCAGATTACTAAAAAAAAATTATATATGCTATAAAAAGATTTCTTTATAAATGTCCGCTTTCGTCGCTCCACAAGACTGCTTATCAACACCAGTAACGTGCAGTTAAAATCCTATTACTATTCCTATGGAATACACGCACATATAGGAAAGTACTGACCAGCTACACAATGAACATTCTAATTTATATTAAGAAGTTCAGAGCTACACCGTGAAACGAGAGTGCCCAACAGGCCAGCACATGCGCACATATAAAGTTCTGACATTTCTGGAAGATAGCGGGAAAATCCGAAGCTAAGTGATGTACTTACATATGGTCAATGAGGTTAAAAATGTCAATTCTGCTACCATCATTGATCACTCAACACAGTTGGACTGATGTGGTGGAAACTGTGAGGCAGTACACAGCTGTAATGGAACATCCAGATAGGGAAACGGTTTATAACAAATCGCTTTGTCAAGTTTTGGTTAGATCACCCTCCACCGGAAAATGCTTCACTCAATTTTATCTTTATAAGCTTTTGATAGCCTCAGCTGCTGCACCTTAACATGGAAGAAACTCTTGCAAAACCACAAATTCATACTACTACATTATTTTATTTATTTTCATCTGTTAGAGAAAACGTCATATCAGAAAAAAAATTACAACAGGGGATGGGGAAATGTCCGGGGGGGAATGTCCTAGGGTCTGTCAGGGGGAAATGTCTGGGGGTGGGGGAAATGTCCTACATTCGCAATGCATATATGGGATGCGCGACTATCGTCAGGATTCCACACAGGTTCCGAATGATCTTGTGCCACTTCAAACTTTTATCAACACCTTACCCTGCAAACGCAGTTTCACTCTCGCGAACAATATCATCACTGACACTTGATATTCCCTTCTAATTCGCACTTTCTCCAGTCTAATGACAATCCATTCAAATTGACCACCGCTTCGCTTTATGAATCCAATGCCTTACGTTGAATCCTGGCTGCTGGAGCATCGCTCTGCTACTAGCACTCAAATTAGACCTAATGACTCAAACGGCAAAACAAAGCGAAAGAAAGAGAATTATTATGGAAACTATTGTAAACAGTTTACATTTAGTCACTCATGTATTTCTCAATACTTTTATAATCCAGCATGTACAGGACGAGGAATTAAATAGAACATTTAATAGAGAATTGGATTATTTGTCATTCACTATTGTGTAACTAATATAGGAGAGGGTCAGTGCAATATTTTACCAAAACGATCATTTTGTAAAAGTAGAAAAACGACGAATTTTTGGAAATGCAAAAACAGTGGCGTAGCAAGGGTATCTAGCGCTTGTGGGCAAGGTATAAAAAATTCGCCCCCATCACCCACTGTCATTCCAATTAGACGACCAAAATCGAGGGAACAAAAGAGTGTCCTAGCCATATCTGGGGCTCGGTGAGCCCCCTCCCCAAGCAAATTTTGGAAATCACTTGTGTGAAACCGTACAAAATGACAATTATTTAAATTTAAATGTTCAAAAATGACTGAACTTTGGTGAAATTGTTGTTTTTCTTTTACATTTTTGGCGCCCCCAAACCTGTCGCCCTTCCTTCCTTCGCTATGCCACTGGCAAAAAAGATCGTCAAAACACACAGAACTCACTCTAACTTACTATTTTATATAAAAAGTAATGTAATAGACCAACAAGTGAATCAAAAACAAAAAATTTTAAAAACACACTTTTATATAATGGATTGTGTAGCTGTAGGCCACATTCTGTAATAGAGAGTTTTGTAAAACGACTAATTTGCGGAAATACAAAAAAGATCGTCAAAACTCTATTAACTTACTCTAACTTACTATTTTATATAAAAAGTGATGTAATAGACTTAGAAACTGAATAATTTGAGCTTAAACCTGACAAAAATGTATTATTTCATGATTTATAGGGAATTTTGTAAAATGACGATTTTGCGGAAATGCAAAAAGTTGGTTGAGATCGTCAAAACTCTAATAACTCACTCTAACTATCTATTTTATTGAGAAAGAGATGAGATAAAACGGAGAACTGAATAATTCGAGCTTAAATTTTACAAAATTATTTTATTTGAAGATTTATGGGGAGTTTTGTAAAACGACTAATTTGCGGAAATGCAAAAAAGATCGTCAAAACTCTATTAACTTACTCTAACTTACTATTTTATATAAAAAATTATGTAATTGACCTAGAAACTGAATAATGTGAGCTTAAACCTGACAAAAATGTATTATTTCAAGATTTATAGGGAATTTTGTAAAATGACGAATTTGCGGAAATGCAAAAAAGTTGATTGAGATCGTCAAAACTCTAATAACTCACTCTAACTATCTATTTTATTGAGAATGAGATGTGATAAAACGGAAAACTGAATAATTCGAGCTTAAATTTTACAAAATTATTTTATTTGAAGATTTATGGGGAGTTTTGTAAAACGACTAATTTGCGGAAATGCAAAAAAGATCGTCAAAACTCTATTAACTTACTCTAACTTACTATTTTATATAAAAAGTGATGTAATAGACTTAGAAACTGAATAATTTGAGCTTAAACCTGACAAAAATGTATTATTTCATGATTTATAGGGAATTTTGTAAAATGACGATTTTGCGGAAATGCAAAAAAGTTGGTTGAGATCGTCAAAACTCTAATAACTCACTCTAACTATCTATTTTATTGAGAAAGAGATGAGATAAAACGGAAAACTGAATAATTAGAGCTTAAATTTTACAAAATTATTTTATTTGAAGATTTATGGGGAGTTTTGTAAAACGACTAATTTGCGGAAATGCAAAAAAGATCGTCAAAACTCTATTAACTTACTCTAACTTACTATTTTATATAAAAAGTGATGTAATAGACTTAGAAACTGAATAATTTGAGCTTAAACCTGACAAAAATGTATTATTTCATGATTTATAGGGAATTTTGTAAAATGACGATTTTGCGGAAATGCAAAAAAGTCGGTTGAGATCGTCAAAACTCTAAAAACTCACTCTAACTATCTATTTTATTGAGAAAGAGATGAGATAAAACGGATAACTGAATAATTCGAGCTTAAATTTACAAAATTATTATATTTGAAGAATTATAGGGAGTTTTGTAAAACGACATATTTGCACATACAAAAACTTTGATTTCAGTAAAAGAGTTTGAAACTGCTTCATATTGCCATTTTATCATTTTTTTCTTGTTATATATGTAATAGTCTTTTTGTTAAATTGTACATTTATTTTTTATTACATCTATTTATGCGAAAGATTTATTTTATCTGAAATTGTTTTCGCGTGTGCATACATTATATTTATATGCATAAGTAGCAATTCTAGGACCGCCCCTTGCTGGCAGCTGCGTATGCATAATGATGTTTATTTTCCGCTTTTTGCACTTCCGCGTTTTGTATTTTAGTCGCTACCTCACCTATCTCAATCTTCGTTTACATTTCAATTTCATTTCCAACGAATGGAGACGACGCCGATCTAAAATCTAAACGTATTAGGAGACGCGTGAAATAACAAATCAATTGTCTATTGATGGCACTTACACCTTATCATCTACCTGCCGTACTTACTTAACTTTTTCGTCTGATTCCACCTGTTAATAAAGGTTGTACGCACAGCACATCACTACCATCAATCTCTTACTTTAGAGAGCATCGGTGCAGAGAAACTAATTTGTTGCTGAAAACAGATAGGTCGGGTCAAAACAAAGTGTAGTTAGTTCGAAAAACCATCGGTAAAAGGTATTGAAGATATATCTATGGTAAACAAGGTATCTGTGGTAAAAAGGTAACTAACTATATTAATATTCATGACTATATTGAATTGAATATTTTTACTGCATAATTTTTTTAATCACCATCTGGTGCATTGTATCGTCTTTTTATATTTCTTCTAAACAAAAATATCTTCACAAGCGCTTCTTCTCATCACACACACACACACTAACTTGCTTATGCACTCCACACAACACCAGAGTTCTCAAGTAATGATAACCTTTTCATAACATTCCATCACTAAGAGATGGAATGGCTACAGAATTCAAAGATGCAGCAAGCAATCACTTGCTCATTATTAATATATTTGTAGGCAATAAAATCAAAGAAATAATACTGCAATATAACGATTTTGATTACGACTTTTCTTTACCTATAAATAGCCCGCAATATTTACACACACAAAAATCCAATCTAACTACCCTGACGGACTTGGCACGGTCTTCAAAAAAATACGTAAACAAAAAAAAAAGAGAAAAAAAACTCTTTGAAGTCCAAATAATCACAAGCACCGTATCGATTTAATTGTCACCTCCCTTTCTTCTGGAGCCGTTTGGTTTGACTTTGTCGGAAGAGTTGTTCGACTTGTTGTTGCCACCCTGGTTGTTGTTATTGTTGTTGTTGTGATTCTGATGAACGTTGTTGTTGAGACACTCGAGCAGCTTGCCGAGACTGTCCTTGGAGAGGAATCCGTTCTTGATGATCAGATTTGCAACGTCGGCCGGTTTGAGATTCAAGTTTTCGACCTTCGTCGAAATCTTCTGGATCATTTCCGCTTCTTCTCCTTTGGCAGCTTTGAATCTTTGACTGATGCTCGATTTTAGCTTCGGCTGCCGCTGGTGGAAGAAGTCGATGGGATTCGGCTGCGAACTGCTGTGGTTTAAGAAGCAACAATGTCGGTAAAGTTAATAAACATTTGTCTAAAATAAAATAATAATTTAATTTAAAACAAGCAAAAAAATGCAATTACGAAAAATGACAATAAAATATAAATAAATTATAAATAAATATAGCAATAAAAAATAAACTAAATGATGTTTTATGAAACGAACCCAGCCAAAGTGATAAATGGGTCAAACATTCGTTCACGAACCCATTACAATAAATAAAAAAGAAACTGATTTAAAAAAAAACACAACATTCCGTATCAACAGAGTTGATTTCAAACCTCTTCGGTTCATTGAGAAGTTCAGCCAGTTTTGCGACCCCTGCCTGGATAACCTGATCCAGTTCTTTCTGCATCTCCCGGATCTGATCTCCGTCTGGGAACATCGACGGGAAGCGATGGCTGGAAAGAAAGAAAAAAAAACAAATCAACAGTAGTTTGTTTAGCAACACTAATTTAATATTAATTTAATAATTTTTTTTTACATTTCTGATAAATAACTGACTTAATTTTGCAACTGTTCTGTTAAGCACCCTTTAAAGCAGCTTCTGCTGCACACGGCGCTATATAAATTGTCGTCTCTATTATTATTATTATTATTATTATCAATATTAGCTTCAATTTTGTCTACTATTTAATTATTATTCATTTGATTAAATAACAATAGCAAAACTACAGTTAATGATATTCATATAAATAATTATTAAACAAAAGGTCGGACCCGAGCCAGAGGTAAAGGTCAAGGATATCGAAGACCGACTCCAGCGTGTTAAGGTCGGCGACCTGCTTTGGCGGAGAGAACGGCTGGTCGATCTGTCGGGCCACCCAATCGAACGTCAGCGGACCTTTTCTGAACTGCATGGCAAACTGATGAAAAACAAAAATTAAGAAATTATTAAATAATTTTCAAGTTTTCAAGTTATTATTTTTATAAAGTTTTCATTTTATTAAAAACAAATAAATGTTTGTTTGAGATAGAAATACAAAAAATGCATGCTTTCTACCACATTGCGTTTCACATCATTGATTCAAGTACAACACAGTCCGATATTCAAACGTCACACGATCGCATAAAGTCACACGATAGAAAAAACCGAACGAATTTCAAAACACATAATTTTTTTCGTAAATTCATCGCGACGACAATCGACACTGCCAGTCGAAGCGAACGAACGAACCCCCTCTCCACTCACCCGATGAAACATGGACTTGACGAAAGTGTCTTTCAAATTGATCGGGGCGCAGCAGAAAACGTATCTCACTCCCAGCTGGAGAGGAATCTCCTCGATCATGTCTGCCAGCGTTTTGAAATCCTCGAAGTTGCACAGGAAGTACTTGTCGTTGTCCAGCTGGCACAGTCGAACGAATATGTTCTGGAAATGAAAATTAAAAAAAAACAATTACAGATTTGTAATAGAATGGTTTTTAAGAAATAAATTCAGAAAACTAATTAAAAAATAAACATAAGTGAATAAATTTAGAGATAACAAAAAACACTAAAAACAACAAAATCTTTCAAAGTAAGCATGTTAGTGACAATGTTTACACAAAACACGAATTCATCAAACTGTTTTAAATTAAAGTCATGTCATGACAGCGAAAGTCACATCATAATACAAATTTTCTTACAAGCACCTAACAGCAAAACAAAGCTCTTTAAAACAAAAAAAACTAACAATTAAGCTGGAGAGGGATTCTTTCGGGAGGTGCCGACCAAACATTTCAATCTGTTCCGCCGTCGGAGCAATGCCGGCTTGCTTTAGAAACCAAATAAATGTAATTATAACCAACTACTTGTATTAATAATCACATCAAATAATTCTCTAAGTTTGTAATCTGTAAGTACGTACAAACTATTCGGATGTAATTTGTAAGTACGTACAAATTACGAACGTACGTACGAAAAACTTACAATTATTGTTTCAACAGGCTGCTTCATCAGTTTCCTAAGTTCCGGCAGATGCTGAGACCTGAACGTGGTCACCTCGCCGTGGGTGAAGCCGCTGGAAAACCTGCCCGCCCGCCCGGCTATCTGGCGGGCCGTCGACGGGTTGATGGAGAGGAGTTCGACCGAACCTTCGTTGTTGAGTGTCGGACGTCGCAGGGAGTAGAATATTACTCTTTTGATGTTTCTGAAATTTCATCAAACCGATAAACCGTAGTAAAAGTCTCTCTCTCTCTTTATTATTTGATTGTAACATTTGAAATGATTTAAATTTAAATCGATTACTCAATTAATAAAAAATCAAAATAAATCAACAAACAGAAATAAACAAATAACAGAATCATCATCATCATGCACCAAAGACTACGATAAAATAAATGCCAAGAAATATCTCACAAGTTTAATCCCATCCCGATGGCGTCCGTAGCAACCAGTACTTTGCAAGAGCTTTCGGGATTGTTGAACTTTTCTGCTTGGGCCATTTTAGCACCTGATGTATCGTAATTAATATTATTTAAGCACTGAACTGTAAACAGCTGGAAAGTTCAAAGCAGCACCGCATCGGTCGGTGCAGAGTCGCAACGATCAAGTTCATCACGATCGAAAGAACCAAAGTACTTTTAAAAGATTAATTCACCTGGCGACAGAGTGCCGTATATGACTGCCACTTCGACGCCCAAGTTCTCGAGATTTCGACTGACGTGGTAGATGTCGTTCTTGTTGAAACACACGATGCAGTCGCCCGGCTTTATCTTGTCGAAACTGTCTACGTTCAAATAAATAATATATTAAAAAAAAAAATCAAAATTTTAAAAACTATATAACATACTAAAGTCTAGCACAGTTAAGAATCATATTATTAGTATTATTTGAATGAGAGACCTTCAAACCATAACAAAAAAGAAAAGAAAACAGGCTTAGTTTAGCAGCTAACCGATGCTATAGTTGAGAACCACGAGCTTGTTGAGACGAGGATGTTCCTCGACTTCGAACGAATCGCCGGTCGCCTTTGCCAGTTCGCGGATGATGTCGACTCCGGAATCCTCTCCGCACACGTGAATCTCGTCGGCGCACAATCCTAGAAAGTTATGAGACGCGTCAAGAGCATTGTCGATGCTTCAGATAAATAACACACAAGCAGTCGTTGATTAAAAACAAAAAATAATTGTGATAATTATTATTAAATCAGAATAAATTAGAAACTTCAGATAAATAACACACAAAAATAGCCATTGATTAAAAACACTACTGATCAGAATAAATTACTTACTTTCAGGATAATATAATTAAAGCTGGTTTATGAATCTATGATGATAATTATACTGATCTATGAGAACATTAATATTCATGAGGATTCCAACCTAAAAATGCTCGGGTCCACGCCCAGCCTCTTTGCATGTCCCTGACCATTTGAATTTCATCTATCACAGCTACTTCATCTGTGTGCATTATAAATATAAATACTCATTAGGAACAGTCAATAACATAAATATTCATGAGGAATAATAACGCAAATAAGGCTAAACAATTAATAATATAAATATTCATGAGGATTAATGCAAATAAGGCTAAAAAATTAATGATATAAATATTCATCAGGAATAATAAAAATAAGACTAAACAATTATTAATATAAATATTAATGAGGAATAATTCAAATAAATATAAACAATTAATATCCCAGCTACCCACAATCCACTTATGCCCCCTTACGATCGACCTCTCCAACCGTCAACTTCCCACTCACATGATTGATTGACGCTGGTCATCTCAACCGTACATGCCACGTGATTGGAAGGGTATCCGTCCTCGTCAGCGAAAAGTCTCTCTTCTCCAGTGACTAGATCACATTTCGTTCCCTTGTTGTTAATAGCAAAATTTTAATATCTACATTGTAATAATTATCACAAAATGTTCGACAATATTAAAATAAACTTCTATAAAACTACCAAATAATAATAATAAAAACATCTCTATGTTTCACCTTATGAGGCACACCGACCGACTCTCAAGAAATTAATTGCCATAAGATAGATGTACGAAGATCAACATAATACAATTTATTTTAGTAGCACTGTTTATTGCAATTTAATTCAACTAACAGCTGCATTAGCCTTATGGAACATCTCAGCAGCTAGCAGTCGAAGCGGTCCGCAGTAAATACCCGACTTTGCAGCTTTGAATCTCTCGAAAGCTCCGTGGGTTTTGCCGCTGTTTGTCGGACCGCTGTGGTAGATTATACGTCTCGGCCTGTCTCTGGCATTCGGGTACCTGTATCCATATATATCGAGAAAAAGTCCGATGAAATAAAGAAAAATACTACAGAAGCCCTTTTGAAGATAAATTAGTTAGCTTATAGCCTTCTGGAAGCATTATAATGCAATTTAGCGCTGGCTTTTAACACATTAAAGTTTAAAGAAACACGTGTTTACCATGTCGCCGGTTCGCGCAGGTCGCTGAGTTTCACCAGGTCGTCATAGCAATCGATGTGAGGGTAGACCTGGATGGTGTGTTTGTAGAAGAAGGAGAATAGGTCGTCCACGTGAGCTGTTCGATGCCGATAAAGGGAGTAAGCGTAAGATTAAATAACGTGTTTTCACTTTTTGATTTCAATAATTTAAAAAAATGTGAAAGAATTAGTTCAAAAATAAAATACACGTTTGATATATATATAAGTATTTTATTTATAAAATATATATCAAATAAGTTATGAGTTTCTCATGCTATTATCATGATATTTGCTATTAAAAAAAATGAAAGAATTAGTTCAAAAATAAAATACACGTTTGATATATATCAGTATTTTATTTATAAAATATATATTAAATAAGTTATGAGTTTCTCATGCTATTATCAAATACAATGGAACAAAGAAATAAACGCCAACATGTTCCTTGCAGTATGTCTCCCATGACGATGTGAATGTCCCTCGGAAGCTGTGATTCTGTGCAGAACCTCCTGAAGCTTTCTGACGCTCTTTTGAACATGACGGCTGAACGGTGTGGAGACGAATAAGAAGGATGAAATAGAAATTTTCAAAAATTTGTTAAAATTTTAGAAACAAAAAACTTTAAAGATAAATTTTGAAATTAGTGTAGTAATCGTTACAGGCCGCAATTCAACTAACTGAACGAGAGATCACAAAGCTGCTACAAATAATTCTACAAGTCAAATAAGTGCTTTGCAATTAAAAGGCGTATATCCTCTAACAATTAAATGTATTAATATTAAACTAATAAGTTTGGACATGGAATTAGGTTTTGATTTGAAAACAATTTGCGTGACTTACAATCAATTTTTTCTTCTGTGGAACAGTCTATAACTTGTTGGCTTTTGAAGAATCCATCGAGAATTTTATTAATTGCCGCTGAAAGATAGAATTTTGAGTTACAATTTACACATTTAAGGTCATTAGAATCTAACAACTACTATATATCATAATTTTTTTTCTCAAAAATATTTGAATAAAAACTTGGCAAAATCATTTCGTTGTTTAGACACACATTGCATCATCTCATAATAAGATCTGAATACAGTGCTGATTTTTCTGAAACAGTATGATGCAATAATTTTTTTTTGGAAATAACCTTTGGGAATTTCATCTCCATGTTGTACTCCATCCCCACAGAAGGCTGGCTTCACTTCAACCGGTTGGACAAGAGAATTGATCGACTTATCATTGACATCGATATTGGCATTTTTAAACTTACCTTTTTTATAAGGTCTAAAACGAGACGAACTGCTAGCAGAACAACATTGAATTGAACATTGCAAAATATATTTTTTCGATAATAATTCTACGCTGCTCAACAAAGCAGATCGCTTATTTGCCTTATTCTTATTTGAAATTGAAACATTGTGCTGACAAACACGTGTGTTATAACTTCTTTGTACTTTATAGCATTTTAAAACTTGAGAAAAACATGTAATTTTTTCACTTTGACTCCTAATTACGGTATTAATCATCGCGTTAAAAAAACACAAACTCAAGTTTGTGCAAAGTGCAAGCTAGCAAGTTGAAATCGTTAAACACCGAACCCTCCTTGTTTACAAATCTCAGATAAACGGCTCATCATTTACTGATTAAAAGTAGTTATAGTTTTAAGTAAACTTTATTTTTAATAAAAATAATTATTCTATTAACAAATTTTATTATAAAATTTAAAATATAAAATATTTAAAATAATTTAATAATTAAATAATGTTTTTCTTATAAAACACAATTTCAGTTTTAATTAATTAATTTACATTAAATTTAATTAAAATTAAAATTAATTTGATTAAATTTATTACAATTATTCACACTTTAAAAGTAGAGAAGATTAAAAGATAAACAGTTGGCATGTGTTCTGATCGTGTATGAAACGACCGAAACGACCTTTCAAGTTTAAATAAGTTTATATTATAATTATTATTATTATATTATGTCTGAAACTATAGAGCCACCTAAGTTGTCAAATGATGAAATTATTGGGAAATTGTGGATGGTATGGTTAAGCTAAATTTTTCAGAACCTTCGTTGCCTTCGTTTTCTTCGTTCAATAGTTCAATAATTCAATATCAAATCCTCAATATTTTAGTCTACTAAAGTTTTATCAGTATTTATTAATTATTATCAAAAAATTAAATGATTTTTTTACTTGTAGTATACTGGATAAGCTATAGACTATATATAGATAGAGTCTATATTACTATTATTATAATTATTACTCTATAATATTAGTCGTATAAACAAACTGGTAGCCTAGCCTAGATTTAATTTTAGATGAGCTTGAGTTGAAGACTGAAGAGATATTTACTATTTACTGTCTGTCTGATAATATAATACATTGGATCATTTACGTAATTTTAAGAAAAGTTTGCATGCATTAATTATCCTTGTGTCAAACGTTAATGGATGACTATTTTTACAGGTAAGACCATGTCAAATCTACCACGATGAATTTAAAGAATGCTCAAGTTAGTTAATAGCAATAAGTTTTACATTCTTAAATTTTTCTAGTAAATTTCATTTCCACGACTTGCAACGTTTCTTTTACTTCAAAAGGCATGAGAGGTCGCTTCCATCAGAAGTACACAAGCGGTGATGTAAAAGAATGCTGGCAGTGGAAACAAGATCATACAAACTGCCTTCTATTTGAAAAAACTAAAGACTTCAAACATCTAGTTTGTACATTTGTTTTTTTTTTTATCATATTTTCATTAGCATTTCAATTTTAAGAACAGTTATTTGCGTTTATATAATAATTTATAGTCCTTTACACCAGGTGTTTTAAGTCTAATAAAGCTGTATTTATGAAAGTACTGAAGTTCTTCCTGTTACAGATCATAATTGATCCTGTATTCTTATCCCTCTTCCTTTAACCAGGCTTGGGGCTGACTCGCAATTAGCAAGGCGGAGTTTAAGATAACAGTTATAAAACATTTTGTTTATTGTTTTATTGTATTTCATGTGCGAAGTAAATGCATTGATTTGTAAGTAGTATGTGTTATGGTCCACTACTTATGGGCTTGAAACTTAGACAGCAAAAACATTTTTATAGAAAATATTGTCTCTAATAAAGTTTAACAACAGTTCTCTTTTTGTTATCAGTTAGTGTTATTATTTGTTTTGTCAGATAAATATAAATGTTTGAATGAAAATTTCTGGTATTTATAGACATTAATAAATTTGATAGGAATCTGTTGTTAAACATGAAGAAGATAGAAGGAAAGAAAGACTTGCTGGGGCCAATGGAAACAATGTGTGGGAGTACAGAACCCATCCTCCTGAGGATTGGGAAAAACCTGTTCCTTCTAAGCTCACGAAAACTTTCGGCCATCTTGACGAGGCTGAATCCAAGTCGTCAAAGTCATCATGTATCATTAGCTGATTTGATAATGTGTTTTTATTTGTGTGGAACATTTTTTTGATATGTTATTACAATTAGGAATATTTTTGGGAATTTATGGAATTATTCTTCAGAGGCGCCGGTCGATGGCATAGTAAAAAGACGTTCACATCTTCTAGGCAGGATGGTGTTCATTTGGTTGCTGTCATCAGTCCTCTCGGGCGTGTGGGAGGTGCAATTGAGGACTGCCGTGGTAGTATTGTACTTTCCCACATAAATGAGATAGCTCAAGCAAAAATTGATATAGAAGTCTCTTCCAAAACTTAAGAAATCACTATAGTCTGTCTATATAGTCTTATACCTAAGTATTGTAATTGAATGGTAATAAATAGTCACCGTTTAGGAGGTGGTCTGGTCCTGATTTAAATGCTCTGTCGAGTCTTAAGTGAAGGCAATATCGTTTTGGCAGTTTGGTACATATGCATAAAATTATTTTTCGTGCGTTAGCATGTTTGGTGAAAGGATCTCAGGTTAGATCGTTTAGGCGCAGATTATAAGATTAGTGAGATATTACTGAGGAGTAGAATTAATGGTTTTAAACACCAATAAACGTATTTTAAAAATTATTCTGTGCTTTAGAAAAAAACGAATTCGATCAGGGAAAGCGAAATTCTAGAAAATAGAGTAAAAGATACGGTCTGCTGAACATTAGAAGGCTTTAATAAGGGGTGGAAATTTGGGTGAGGTAGACCCTAGTTGCATAATTAAGCCGTGCAGCTAAGCCTAAGCGGTTAGAGGTGGTTATAGGCTAAACTAAGTACTTTAAACCTTCAAAAACTGTTTTTTCCTCTCCAGCATAACACTTATTCAAACAGCATAACACAAAATTCAAACAGCATAACACAAAATTCAAACAGCAAAATCATTAGCACAAATGGATGGCTCAATAAGTGTCGAGTAGATGGGTAGTTTTTTCCCACCAGTAAAAAAATCGTAGCAATTTTTCAGAGTTCCAGGAACCATCACTTGTCGATAGACGGAACGATAGAGAAAGAGAAAAGGGCACCGGAATTTCCAACTTTAAATTCATCAATAAATTTAATTAAGATACACAAATAAAAGTCATAAATAACAATCACACAATATCGTCACCACCGTGGTGTCCCATCGTGGCGGGATTTTGGAGCAGGGATGTGCTTGGAGTCTATAAATAAAAAATCTACTTTTGACGCTGCCATCTCCCTGCGCATCAGAGGCGGCAAGTCCTCGGCTTCGCGTTAAATTATTAACAATGCTTCCGAAAGCCTTCTCCTATCAAAACACTTTCTCTCCATTTCATAAAGAGACCGCGCTTAAGAGCGTTTTTTTATGAAACAAAATCTTCTATAAATGTGTTTCAATTCTTTTTCTTTCAATCCCAAATGAAGGACATTTTCATTTCAGTATGTACAATTTTCTTCGTTCTCTTTTCCCTCTCTCTTTCTCTCTCTCTCTCTCTCTCTCTCTCTCTCTCTCTCTCTCTCTCTCTCTCTCTCTCTCTCTCTCTCTCTCTCTCTCTCTCTCTCTCTCCTCCTTCTCTATCTCTCCCTCTCTCCATCTCTCATATTCCAGCGCGTGTGTTTCATATTTCACGTATTATTTCGTGTCTTCGGCTTTCCATCGTTGGAAAAAATCTTTTCAAAAACTTTTCTATAGAAGTTTTAATCATTGAGAGCGTGAGATGTTAAAAAATGATTAGTTTTTTCTTTCGTTTTGCTTGTCTTTCTTAAAAAAATAGAAAAAAGAGTTTTATTTTCTTTTTTCCGAAGTCGTAAAGTAAAAGATATTTTTATTTTACCTCTGGTACGCAGAACAAAAATCGCATAGTTATGAGGCTTATCATGCAACAGAGGACCAGTCAGGCGGTCGCTTTAAACAATAGAAATTAGCGATCTTTTTCAGCCGGTGGCTACGTCAATTTAACTTTATTAGCCGTCTAAGTAACTCCTAACGCGTAAGAATGTCTTCGCTTGTGACGACGAAGCTATTGGCTGGAGTAAACAGCTCTGGATGAAATAATAGGCTTGAAAACGACTGGAAAAGAAACAGACAGAAAAGAAATATGAAAAACTGCGTAGACGTCACACAGTCACACAGAGATTTAGACAGTCACATAGGCAGACATTTTGTCAGGCATATGACCAACAGCAAGATTAAACACTTCCCAAGCTATCGAGAGCTCTAATAAAACATTAAAATCTGGATTTAAAAGAGTTGTTTTTGCTGTAATTTCGTGGTGTTTTTTTTTCATAGCAGCAATCAAAACTTTCCAATTCAAGCGGCTGAACGTGCAATTCCGTCGTTATCCGAATCCTTTGAACGTCGGAGTATAAAGAAATCTCTGCATTGAGAATAAAAAAAAAAAATAATAATTTTTTATATAAATTACAACCAAGCAATTTAAAATTTGTTTTTTTTTCTTTTCTTTTTTGTTCTTTTATCAAATTGTTTGCAGTTTTGAAATATTCCTGGCTTCGTAGCGTAAATTTTTAATCAAAAGTGCTGCAATTGCACGAGGGAGAGAAAACACAGCTTAAAACATGCATCGCGTAAAAGCTTTTTTTTTTAAAGTTTTGCAAAAAATTAAGAAATTATAAACTTGTTTCAACGGGTCGAGAGAAAATACCCGTTAAACTCAATTAGAGTGGAGCATGGACGGCTGACGGGGGGGGGGGGCGGGGGCAAACACAGTGCTTCTTGCAATTAGGTACCAAGACAAGTCCAACATTTCAAGATTCTTCAATAGATGTTCTCTTGGCAAAAGAAAACATTTTCCTTATTAATATATAATTTTACTAGCAGTGCCCGTAGCGGCTTCGCTCGCATGAAATTAGAGAGTTTGAACCGTGCATCCATAGTAGAGATCAATTTTTTAGGTCTCGGCTCGGCCCGTCGACAACTTAGCCCAGCCCGTTTTAAAAACCTAAACTCCTGGCCCGGAACAGCCCGTTTGAATTAGGCCCGGCCCATTCTTACAGGCCTAGAAGTTCTATATACTTGATGAAAAACTTCGGCCCGTCCCACCTTGACTTCAGGTTTGGCCCGGCCCAACTGAAGACCCTAAAATCACTAAAATATCTATATACTTGGTGAAAAACCTCGGCCCGTCCCACTTTGATTTAAAGTTTGGCCTGGCCCGTGTGAAGACTCTAAAACAACGGCTTGGCCCAACCGGTGATAAACTGGACTTAGCTACTTTTAACCGGCACAAAACTTTAAAATACTAATTTTTACATTTGTAGCACTTACAGTTTTTGAGTAGCAGTTATTTTGAAATCAAATAACCCTTATTTCCACCCCACATTAGAAACTAAATACTAATTTTTACATTTGTAGCATTTACAGTTTTTGAGTAGCAGTTACTTTAAACACCAAGTAACCCAATTTTCCACCCCACATTTGAGGTCCTGAAAACCAAATTTTCACAAAATAGTGAAACACGTATATCATTATTTTTAGAGTAGAAACTAAATACTAATTTTTACTTTTGTAGCATTTACAGTTTTTGAGTATCAGTTACTTTAAAAACCAAGTAATCCTTTTGTCCAGCCCAAATTTAAGGTCCTGGAAACCAAATTTATAAAAAAATGGTGAAACACGTATATCTTTATTTTTAGAATAGAAACTAAATACTAATTTTTACTCCTGTAGCATTAACAGTTTTTGAGTAGAAGCTACTTTAAAAACCAAATAACCCAATTTTCCAACCCACATTTGAGGTCCGGGAAACCGAATTTTCAAAAAATGGTGAAACACGTATCTTTTTATTTTTCAAAAAGAATCTATATACCAAATTTCAAAATCTCCTCATTTTTGGTTTTCGAGATATACATTGTTTTAGAAAAAAGTTTGTTTTCCAGTTTTTTCCCCTCAGGAGCAAAATTTTCAAAAATCCTTTCTTAGCGGATGTTTACGCTATAAAAGTAATATAAGTTCCAAATTTCACGGTCCTAGGATGAGGCGTTTGAGCTCGGCGTTGATTATCAGTCAGTCATCTGTCAGTCAGTCAGTCAGTCAGTCAGTCAGTCAGTCAGTCAGGACATGTTCTTTTATATATATAGATAATTAAAGTTTATTTAGCGGACATCTTGTTCTCAACTCGGCTCGGCTCGAGCCCTGTCTCCAGACTCGAATAAATAGCCGACGGCTTATGACGCGAGCGACACGCTGGAGTGAGGTAGCGAATGAGTAGATTGTTGTACGTTTTTGGCTGATGATAATGAAGCGAAATTAGCCGCATTCGGCAGTGCTCTGGCGCTTCGCACTCGCCATTCGCCACTCTCAGAAAGTTATGATCGTTGGCCGTCGCAGAGTTGAGACTCGCTGACCTCTTTTGAAGGATGGTTCTGACTTTGTAAAACTGCAGGTGACTGGTGAGGCATATTCTCTTCCTTGTTGGTTACCCAGTTCGAGTCCGTTAGTCAGCGATGTCTGTTTGAATGGAAATAAACATTTTCAAGCGTTTAGATGAAGTTTAGAAAGTATTATTTTTTTTACAGAAACTTAGCTTGCGTTTGTAAGTTTTTAAGGGCATTTTTTATTACAGCATTTTTTTAAAGTTTATCAATTTGATCTGACATGGCTTAGAAGTATTTATGTTTTCAAAAAAAAAAAATTAAAAAAAATTATTTGTAATAATTAAGGAATAATTTGTCTGCAAAGATGAAAGCTGATATCATGATATCCTCTCCATTCCCGCTTTCCCTTTCCAGCTCTGTTATGAAAGAATTCCTCGAGGCATGGAGTTGAATCAACATCAACAAACACACGAGCACGCACACACATACACGCTCACATCACCACCGCCACTACTACTGATAATGCTACTACTACTACTACTACTACTGCTGATGCTACTACTGCTGATGCTACTACTACTACTACTACTACTACTACTACTACTACTACTACTACTACTACTACTACTACTACTACTACTACTACTACTACTACTACTGCTGATGCTACTACTGCTGATGCTACTACTGCTGATGCTACTACTACTACTACTACTACTACTACTACTACTACTACTACTACTACTACTACTACTACTACTACTACTACTACTACTACTACTACTACTACTACTACTACTACTACTACTACTACTACTACTACTACTACTACTACTACTACTACTACTACTACTACTACTACTACTACTACTACTACTACTACTACTACTACTACTACTACTACTACTACTACTACTACTACTACTACTACTACTACTACTACTACTACTACTACTACTACTACTACTACTACTACTACTACTACTACTACTACTACTACTACTACTACTACTACTACTACTACTGATAATGCTACTACTACTACTACTACTGCTGATGCTACTACTACTACTACTACTACTACTACTACTACTACTACTACTACTACTACTACTACTACTACTACTACTACTACTACTACTACTACTACTACTACTACTACTGCTACTGCTACTGCTACTGCTACCGCTACCGCTACCGCTACCGCTACCGCTACCGCTACCGCTACCGCCACCGCTACCGCTACCGCTACCGCTACCGCTACCGCTACCGCTACCGCTACCGCTACCGCTACCGCTACCGCTACCGCTACCGCTACCGCTACCGCTACCGCTACCGCTACCGCTACCGCTACCGCTACCGCTAGAGCTACTGCTACTGCCACAATACTACTACTCCTACTACTACTACTACTACTACTACTACTACTACTACTACTACTACTACTACTACTACTACTACTACTACTACTACTACTACTATACTACTACTACAACTACTACCACAATACTACTACTACCACTACTACTAGTACTACTACTACCACAATACTACTACTACCACTACCACTACTACTACTACTACTACCGAGAAATAATGAGAAATGACTTTATTGCAATAATATTTTCCCATCTCCGCGGAGGCCGTGTTTTAACGAGAATTAATCAGGGCGACATGCCGTTGGGTCTTGCTGGATAGCCGACGCCGGCGATCTCAGCCGCCGCAGCGGTTGCAGTCAGCGTAGCGACATCTCAAAGAGACGTCCCAAATTCTGTAGTACGAGATATATTAGTACATATTACATCCAGGACACGACAGGTCCCTTGTATGGCTCCCCAGACGAAACTAGCTGGTCAGCAATCAACTAAGAAGTATAGCGGACTACCAATAAAGAAAAGCTTTCAAACATTTTATGACCTTTCCAGCTTCCGTACTGACCGATTCGACGACCAGGACGGACACTCGTACCGGGCACTGTGTGCTTGCACCGAATCGTGTAATTGTAGCCCCCCTCATCGACACACAAACTGGGGAAAAGTAGAATTAATAGCTAGCGGGCAATTGAAACAAAAAAATTAATTAAAATTTCACATTTCAACAACAACAAAACAATAATTAATAAATAATGTGTTGCCGTCCGTTTTACGTTTATCATGAAAGTTTCGGATTTATAGCTCTCGTCGAGAAGCTGGCTAGAAATGGATTACACGATTCCACCTAAACAGACATCAGACAACAAAAACAAGATAACAGAAAAGTAAAGCTAATTGAAAGCACGTGAAAAGCAGAGAGAAACAGCACTGCCACCAATGCAATGCAGCCAGAAATTTAGAAAACCCATGCCCTAGGGCCTAACTTAAACCCCTAATTCTGTTTAATCGATTTCTATCATCGTTAAAGCCGGGCGATGGAAAACCCCTGTGCCACTTAACATTTCATATTTCCATCACACCCTTTTTGGCGCGGATGGTCTGCCCGCGCCGTGGAGTTCCAAGAAGCCATCAATAGAAATGTCCCGTCCGTCCGCAATGGACGGCGTGCTGGCGGGTGGCGGATGGGCTCGCACCGGGTGGAAGACGGATGGAGAGAGGGAGTGGTAAAAGAGAGAACGATGGTGACGAAAGAGTAGGAGGAGGAAAAGAAGAGCGCGAAGAAATATGGAGCGAGAAAACGGGATGAAAGAGAAGTGAGAGCGGAGTAGAAGTGTCAAAATGGAGAACAAAAAGAAGGGCAGTTCAGAGAGGATGTGAAAGAAAAAGATGTGTAGGTGATGTGAAAAGAGAGAATATTTAAAAAAAAAGGATCAAAGATGAAAAAGAAGAAAGAGAGAGAGAGAAAGATGGAAGATGGAAGAAGAAGAAGGGAAAGAAAAATGAAAAAAGTGGAGAAGGAAGTAAGAGAGATAAAGATGAAGAGAGAGAAAAAAAGAGAGAGTTAGTTGCGGTCGAGGTGGGTCCGGCCACGAACGCATGCACGCCTGCTTCTACGCCGCATCGGAGGGGATGACGAAGGAGGAGGAGGAAGGAAGGGATACGACGACGACAGCAGAGTCTCCAGTGCACACCGCGAGCTGATCGAGCCTCGCAGTCGATATTTGAGTCGATAAGAAACTGTCATCTCGTTTCTCCCGTCCTTGTCTTCAGATCTGCACACTGCTCACAGCTTCCAGCTTCATTCTATATCTGTATGTCTATTCTCTAATTTGTCTTCGTTTTTCCTACGACACGTGATGCTTGATGCATTCATTTCTCAAAGTCTCTTTTTTCTCTAACGATTCCGACAGAGATCTGGCAACAATTTTAGTGATCTATGTTGACCGTGAGTAAATATTTCTTTCTTATTTTTTGTCCTTTTTCCTTTTCCGTTTCCGGTTTTTCTTGGTGCCTTCCAGTATTTTTCTTATTTTTCTTGGTACCTTCAAGTTTTCTTCTCCTTCTTCTTCTCGACAGCGGCTTCCGGTGGTCTCAGATGGAAAAAAGTGAGTGCTATTTATTTATTTATCTATTTATTTATTTGTATTTATTCGAGAAAAAAATCTAAACTTGAGTTTAATTCTAACTTTTATTAGAGTTTTCATAACTTGAAATAATTTAACTTTGTATCGGCATGGGATTTGTGTCATGTCTCCATTCTGTATAATCCAATAGTTTTAAATACAGGAACTGAAATATGATAAATTTATTTTTAAATCAACAAAAACAATAATGTACTTTATCTAGCGCTTAAATTTAAACTTTTTTGTTTATATATATATATATAATATTTTTTAAATGTTTTTTTTTAATTTTCACATAATATTTGTCGTCCACTCATATGGAGGCATTAAATCACAGTTTTGCATTGTTTGACAACCAGTTGACACTGATCCTGCATATAAAAATATATATGATACAACATCATTGATTTTCTTGGGCGCAGTGTGCGTGTGCGTGTGCGTGTGTGTGTGTGTGTATGTATGTGTGTGTATGTTTGCTTTAAGCATCCCATTTCTGTGTATGTGTGTCTGAGTGTGTTTGATCCTCTGTGTGAGTGTCTGAGAGTGTGTTTGATTATCTGTGTGGGTGTCTGTGAGTGTCTTCGATTCTGTATGTGTGTTAGTAAGTTTTCAGCACCATTTGTCTGTGAGTTAGTTTTTGCGTGTCCGTGTGTTTATGCACGTGACTTGTCATTAACTTTCGTATTATCGGTGGCATTTATTTGAATTCAGGTGACAATCTGTTATAATTCAGAGACGCTTTAATAGAAAAAAGAGCGCGAAACCCACAAAGCTTATTTAAAGAGATGCTTGAACTTGTTATTTTTCATTATTTATTACTTTTGCTAGTATCATTATTATTTTTATTCTTATAATTGTATTTTATATCATTATCATCATCTTCATCGTTATCATTGTCATCACCATCATCCTCATCGTCGTCATCGTCCTCATCGTCATCGTCATCGTCATCGTCGTCATCATCATTACTTCATTTGTTTTATCAAACCAGACGGTTTGTAAGCCATCACGATTCCGCTCCATTTGTATAATATAAATATATATATATATAATTAAATTATTCTTTGTTACCCTTTTTTTAACCCCCCTCTCCATCCTTCATCAGCCCCCCTCCCATGCTCGTTCTGACCCTCCACCTCGCTGCCCTGCCATCGTTGTGATTCTTGGCAATGGTTAATTGATGGATGGGAGGCAGGGATGATGTTGGACCGAGTTTGCCAACGTCGGCGATAAAGTATTGTAATTGCACGGGCATTAGCAGCCGTCCTAATAGTTTTGCTCCGGCTGTGGAGCTGGTTTTAACGTTTGTTTATTGGCAAATCGGCTGACTCGACTGACGCGCGCTGTGGCTGGCGACCGGCGACGAATTGTAGCCGTTTTAGCGGCTGAAGCGGCTGTAGTAGTCTTTGTGGTTGCCGGAGATTAGTCGCTGCTGCTAAGTATTGCATGTCTGAAAATATGGTTTCACAAGCATCTCAGTCTTTTGAACCTCAATTTTTAAAAAGTTGTAGCTGCCCGATATAAATTTATTATTATTTTTAGAAGTTTTATAATTAAGTTATTTAAAAATTAAACTTTAAACAAGTAAATTAAAAACGAATTTTTAAAACCCAATGCTTTTATATGTAATTAAAACACAAATTTTGCAATCAATTTTTTCTTATAATTATAATTATTTAATTATAATTATTTATAATTTTATAATAGTTTATAATAATTTATAATTTATATTATTTATAATAATTTATAATTTATAATAATTATAATTATTATAATTTTTTTCTTCCCATATAAAAATGAAATTAATTAAAATTAACTAAATTAATTGACTTATTGTAAAACTAATAATTGAATATTGCATTGTTTTCTATTTTGAGCATGTATGCAAAATTTGAAAAAAATCTATCATCAGGAAGTGACTCAAAAATTGATTGCAAGATTTGAAACAGACAGAGAAACAGAAAGACAAACAGAGACGACGAGTAGATAAAAGCATTGTAGAAAAAAGCTGTTAACTGTCACTTAATTTGACAGTCACAGTAACACTGTTAGTAATTTCTAGTTTGTATTTCGTTGCAAGTTCGCTTCATTGAAATTTTTTATTCATAAATCCTCTATATTTTTAATTCTACAGCTTCTAATCTTTTGCAAATCATTTGTACACACTTTTACTCAACTTGACTTCTCTGTCTGTCGATCTGTAGTCAAAAGTTGCAATCGATTTTAAACTAAATCGATTTTAAGCTAGAGACTTAAAAATTTAAAAATACCTCCGAACTGATTAACAATGCATTCTATCAAATTTTCGGATCGATTGGACAAAATTTAATGAAATAATTACTTGTGATAATTTCGTCGAACTAATATGTTTGTTGTTTTTTTAGTAAAATATAAAAAAGTGTTTTAAAAAAACTTTTGCTTCACTTGTTTGAGACTTATCTCTATAAAATTGAAAAACATTGACCATAGTTTTCTAATTACTTGATATGTGAAGTATTTGAGGATTGAAAATATAAGAAATTTTCAAATCAATATGGTAAAAACAAAGTTTTTATTATATTATGAATTTTTAAACTGAAAAAGTAATTATTTTTTTTAATAAACTAAAAACTGGCAGTTCTTTTCTCTACAGAAAATCTGTAAATTTTTTAATTTTTTTTAGCAGCAAGCATAATATTTAGCATGGATGGCTATAACGCGAAGCAAGGATATATTGGTATAACTACTGGACCAACAGCCTACTTTGAAAGGCCTAATGTTTTACTGTTTATTATATCATGATTATAAATGAATTTATGTAACAAACTACAAATATAACAATTTTGATGTTACTATAAGTAAGTTGTGGATCCAGTAGTTATATCAAGACGTCCATTGGTGCTAGGGCATATCAACAAACCAATATTTCTATAATAAGAATAGCAATAATTCGTGTAAAACATACGAATAATTTTATTCAAAAAATCAAATAGAAATGTTTGCATTTTTATATCACAGCAATATAATAACAAAAAAAAAACAAACATAAAAACAGGTTTATGTTCTTAAACACAAATGCATCAACATCAGTACTACCTACGGCAATAGACTCGGCCTAATACGGTATTACTGTTTACGTATTTCATGCGAAACTCGCATAAGCCATTTCGGACCATTGAATTCAACTGAAAGGGGAAAAGCGCGCTTTCAATTCTTTTTGCGGTCCTACGCAATGTTCGCTTGCGTAGTTGCGTACGTTCCGTTTTTAATTCGCTGCGTTATCAGTCACCATTGAGTCTGACAGGAGCTATGACTTTCCAGAGCGTCTGGCTTTCCGTTGTTATTGTAGGATCGTTATTTATATTGCCAAGTCGCTGTTATTAATATCGTGCTCTATTATTGCCATTGCATTTCACGATGCTTGTGTTGTCGATATTAAAAGTTTACCAATTAGTAAATCTATTATTGTTCATAATAATAATATTATTATTATTATCATCATCATTATTTACCCGAATGAATTCCGATTTCTAAAAACTTTAGAAGAAGTTTCCGATCCGAATGTTAACATGGCACAGTTGTTAGAAAGTTCAACTAAAGTTGACAGCAACCACAAATGCGTCATTTCACCAATTCCTTGGGGGATAACATTTTTTTTAACGCCCAAAAAAAGTATTGCCCCCAGAATAGCTGATGACCGGGGGGGGGGGGGTAGTCGGAGGTACATTTTTTAAACTCTGCACTTTTGTTGATTACTGGGAAGAGGGGATGACAGTCGGATGTAAATTTTCCAAAATTTTGTAAAACTTCCTTCTTATTTATTGAGAATTTGTTTTTCAAAAAATCCTTGGAAGGGGGTTCGCCTAAAAGCAACGCGGATGGTTGTTGGTTCGATTCTGCTTAGCTCCTGGTAGGCCATGCTATCGGAGATCAGAAATTAAAATCGTTTTCCATGGGGGGGGGGGAATGAAAGACTAGCGCCAACGAACGTCGAAAACGGTTTTCCGCTTTAAGCCATATTGACTTCTTCTATATTATATTAGTATGGTAGAGCTTAATTCACAACAATAAAGCAAAGCAAAGCAAGAGAGAGAGAGCGGGAGAGAGAAAAGAAAGAGAAAGAGAGAGATATGTGAAGATATGGAGATGGAAAGAGAGATATAAAAAAATATGAGGTAGCAAAAGATACTTTTCTCTTTTTTTTCTTTCTCTTTCCCTCGCGACCTTTTCTGGAAATTTTCATTTCTTTGAAAAGCACTCTCTAGCCTTTCGCCACGATGCCCTTGGGTGAAGTGCATTGGGAGTCGGAGGAGACATTTCCTTATATAGTAGTCTTCAAACGTGGAATGATGACGATGATGATGAGGATGATGAAGATGATAGAGAAGAGAGAAGAAGAGAGAGATATGTTGAATTTAATGGTCATACTATTCATACCGTACATGGAAATATTTTGAAAGTAAAATCAGTTGATACTTCGATGTATGAATTTGATGTCTATATTCCATGTTCTTTCATTCATATTCTATATAGACAAAACAATGCCGAATATTAAACAGAAGTCGACGACAGTAATGATAGTAATAATAATAGTATTAATAATAATAATAATAATAATAATAATAATAATAATAATAATAATAATAATAATAATAATAATAATAATAATAATAATAATAATAATAATAATAATAATAATAATAATAATAATAATAATAATAATAATAATAATAATAATAATAATAATAATAATAATAATAATAATAATAATAATAATAGTAATAGTAATAATAATAATAATAATAATAATAATAATAATAATAATAATAATAATAATAATTATAATAATAATAATAATAATTATTATTATTATTATTATTATTATTATTATTATTATTATTATTATTATTATTTGTGATTGTTAATAACATAAATATTATCTAAGTAAATTTCTAATGCATAACTCTTAATTGAATTAAAGAAACCCAACTGTCTGATTGCATTGGTCGCATATTTAACGACCAGGTCGAGCATAGAATAGAAATATTATTACAACAACAACAACAAGAACAACAACAATGCAATGCAATGGAAAAACAAGTCGCATTACGATTCCACATAACTCGGCGTTTTCCAGTCCCAATAATTTACGCTCCATGCAGACGATAATGGTTGCTTTATTATTACGAGGGACGAGCCGCTAAATGGTTGTGGTGGTGGCGGCGGCCGATACGGTACTACTGTGGTAGTTAGTTGTACAGTACACAGTGCAAGAGGGACGTTATAATACCAAATACGGCAAACACTTAGGATAATAATAAAAAAATATTGTTTACGTTCTATAACAGTCGTCATTGGTAACGGTGTTCCTCTTCCTCTCTCTCTCTCCCTTTCTTTCTCTCTCTCTCTCTCTCTCTCTCTCTCTCTCTCTCTCTCTCTCTCTCTCTCTCTCTCTCTCTCTCTCTCTCTCTTCCGGGTTGTAATTTTTTGTTTGAATCAGGACTTACGCAGAAGGAAGCCGGTGACAATAAATGTTGACGTATTTTGTTGTTGTTTTGACTGTAACTGCTTTGAGCAGCTTCTTCTAAACCAAGAGATCATCCTACTACAGCCCATCTCTTTTATTTCTCCTGTAATCTTCGCTAAGCTGGATTTTCCAGCTCCTTCTTCTTCTACTTCTGTTTGTTATTCTACCTACAGCTTCCATCCAGCCAGCCTATCTATCTTCTGTCCACTTTACATCAAAAGGCACTTATTTATTTATTTATTAGTAATTCTTGATTAAATGTTCAGTTGAATAGCTTCTCTCAATCTCTCATATTTCAGTGAATTCTCTAAACGACTTGTGTTTTATAAACTTCTTAACTTTATAACATAGAAAAGGTTTTTTTTAAGCACATTTCTTCATTCTGAAATTGCTTGCTAACAACTATTTTAGTCCACCATTTTTTTAGTCCATCATGTTGTAGTTTAGAGTTGATTGATACTTTTCGAGTTGAGAAGATGTTAGGCGCTATATAAATTTTAAGTTGCCGATGCAGCCTCCTCACACACGCACACTGCACACACACACACACACACACGTGCAACCACATGAATGTACATACACACACACCAACAAACAAACTCACACACACAAACAAACACACACACACACGTGCGCACGTACACACAGCCACCGGCTAAATTGGAATTCGATTCCACCGACTACTCCCCAGCCATTTATGCTGATGCTGGATGGATGGATGGATGGATTCGTCTGTTATCCGATGATGAAGAGACTGTCCTCAATATTCAGTCAGCCTCAGGACACCGCGCCAGAACCGATGACAGTAATTATGATGCATCAATTGATTGAGTCAAAAATTGTAGTTATTAGTTTCTATATTTTTTGTTTTACTAATTTGTATTATTTTTGCAAAAGACGATGAAAAATACTTAAAATATATTGATATGTAGACGTTTATAGAACGCTGGCTACCTTGAAAGTTAGCTGGCGTTGGTCTTAAATAAGTTTCCCAAGTGAAAATATTTTTTAGTAGTTTAGTAGTCCACCATTCGCCGTGTTCTATTGGACAGAGAGAACTGAATCGAACCATCGTCGTTAAGGTTTCTGTTGCTATGGTGACTGTTATGGGTTTCCGTTTATGAAATCAGTCAAAATCAATCGATGGAGTTATTTATAAAACATCCCCTTATAAAACTCGGAGAGAGTGGGGGGGCACTGGTTTTTACATGCACCACGTATAACGATTTTTTTTAAAACCTTATACACTTGCTCCCCCTTTGGCACCCCCTAGCCAACAGGTGCCTGGGGTGGCTGCCCCCTCGGTTACGCCACTGTGTGCGAGGCGATGTCCTCGCTTTGAAGCTCTGCGCTCTAATGCCCTGTAAACAAAATCGACTATATTGCACAGCTAATAACCATTACCATCGCCATCGTCATCATCATCATCGTCATCATTATCATCGTCATCATTATCATCGTCGTCGTCGTCGTCGTCATCGTCGTCGTCATCGTCGTCGTCGTCGTCATCGTCGCATCATCAACATCATCATCATCATCATCATCATCATCATCATCATCATCATCATCATCATCATCATCATCATCATCGCCACCATCTTTCCCACATGTTCTCCATCAGCAACACCACCGAGCAGCAACGACGTGGTGACAGCAGCAGCAGCAGCAGCATCATCAGTCTCATGACATCCTGATTCATTTTGTCACACGTTTCAACGTCCGCTTCCGGCCTGCGAATTCGCTCCGTAAAATGACGCCGACGCCGTCATGGCCGCCAGATTAAAAGCCTTTGTTAATCTCTGCATTAGTCGCAGATTATTATAAGCCATCGTCGTCGTCGTCGTCGTCATTGATATTATAGCTGTTATTAACATCAACTGTGATGTCATTGTCATAATCGTCATCGCCACAATCATAATTGTCATCATATAATTACATTCAATATCATTATCATCATCATCGTCGTCGTCGTCATCATCATCATCATCATCATCATCATCATCATCATCAACAGCATCGTCGTCATTGTCATCATCATCATCATCATCATTGCCAAGACCACCATGACAAGAGTATGGATAATGACATCTTAATGGAAGACTTGTGCGAGCCAATTAGAATCGATCGATCCACAAATGAAACTCACACGTGCTCATTTCCTTTGCGGATACACATCTGTTTGTGTTTGTATTTGTATTTTTATGGATACACATCTGTTTGTATTTGTATTTGTATGGATACACATCTGCTTGTATTTGTATGGATACACATTTGTTTGTGTTTGTATTTGTATGGATACACATCTGTTTGTATTTGTATGGATACACATCTGTTTCTGTTTGTATTTGTATTTGTATGGATACACATCTGTTTGTATTTGTATGGATACACATCTGTTTCTGTTTGTATTTGTATGGCTCCACGTCTGTTTGCATGTTTCTTTGTTTTTTGCTGTGTGGCTTCGAATTAGTTTCAGTATCTCTCGGCATCCGTACGTGAATGCGTTTTGTATCTTTCACTACATACATGTGGAAAAGGATAGATCCATCTAACCTTAGATATACAAACACAGATAAAGACATAGATACATGCATTCATTAGCGGCCTGTCTATCTCTGTATGTATCATCTGGTATCTTCACAGTTATGCTTACGTGTGGCTATGTGGATGTGTTATTAAGTAACCAGAAAATGAAATAAGTGAGCTCTACAGTACATGAGGAGAAACTAGGAAATGAAACAAGAAAGAAAGACAGAAAGAAAGAAAGAATGAAACGAGTTGGCCATTGGCTATAGGTTGAACTAATTTCTCCAGGACACATCCCTCCTTTTCAGGGTTTTAACGGGTCCCATGCGTACCAAAGGTCCGCGGTAGGGGCGTAACCTCTTCCTACGCTAGGGCACGAGGGTACAGGGCACAAATGTAAAGATCTGAATCATATTAATGGATCAATACAGTATAATAATAAGTATAATAATACTAATCATAATAAACATTTTATAAATAAAATTTATTAATTTGTGTAATATAAGTGACAGATCAATAGAAAATCAATAAATTTTTAGCTGCTTTGTTGCCGTTTGGGACCCGTCCGACAATATATGGATGCACTTTTTATGTATTTTTTAAATATAATAAAATTGTTTTGTTTTGTTTAGCACAATGTGTTATTATTGGCCATTTACATTCTCCATTCTCTTCTCTCTCTCTCTCTCTCTCTCTCTCTCTCTCTCTCTCTCTCTCTCTCTCTCTCTCTCTCTCTCTCTCTCTCTCTCTCTCTCTCTCTCTCTCTCTCTCTCTCTCTCTCTCTCTCTCTCTCTCTCTCTTTCTCTCTCCCATCTCTCTCCTGTTTCTCATTAGGCGTGCTTGTCTATGTCTGTATCTGTCTATCTATCTATCTATCTTTTTTTATTTTTCCTTCTAGCTCACTCTATATCTTTTTCTATGTCTCTCTCCCTTCGGTTGTCACTCTTTTTCTCTATGCCTGTCTCTGTCGGTGTCTGGACTTGATGATGATGATGATGATCGTGAGCTTTGTTTGCATTGACGATCCGAACGGATGGAAAAGTGTTCCTGACAACAATCAGCAAATCGATTCCACGTTTAGCGGCAAGCCTCCACCAACCGCCATACTTTATATACTTTTAACTTCAACTCTCTCTCTCCTTCACATATTGATCTTCTCTCGCTATATTTTTATTTTATTTTTTCTCTTTCTTATTTCTCTTTCAGTTTTTATTTCAGTTTTCTTTCTTTCCTTCATTTATTTATTTCTTTGTAACTCATTTTCTTTCTCTTCATTTTTTTGACTCTCCACGTCCGTCGCCTGGCTCATTGCAGACTTGTTTAAAATTCAGTTATTTCTTTTCCGTTACGAACTCCATCCCTCCATCCATCCACCCACCTTTGAATTTAATTTTCAATCTTCTTTCCTTCGCAACTACACCGCAGCGCGACAAGAAATTGTCACCGTGGATGAAGTTTTTTTTCCGTCATGAATGGAACATTCTTCAATTTCCTTTTTAATTCGAAACAGCGATGAGGTTGATTTGATATTCTTTTTGGTTTTTAAACTCGCCTCTCTCTCTCTCTCTCTCTCTCTCTCTCTTTCTCTCTCTCTCTCTTTCTTTCTCTTTCTCTCTCTTTTCCATTTTCTTCACTCCATTCTCCTTCTGTCCAATTCAATTCCAATTTTCTCAGAGGACAACCAATCGAGCGATGATTATCTCAATGCAGATCAGTGTGTTTCGGTGCCACGGCAGATGACGCAGATGGTGGGATGACGGTGATGGTGACGACTGTCATAATGATAATGATTTCGGTGGATGGTGATGATTTTGATTATGATTATGATTATCATTGTGATGATTTTGATTATGATTATGATTATCATGGTGATGATTTTGATTATGATTATGATTATCATGGTGATGATTTTGATTATGATTATGATTATCATGGTGATGATTTTGATTATGATTATGATTATCATGGTGATGATTTTGATTATGATTATGATTATCATGGTGATGATTTTGATTATGATTATAAATATGATTATCATGGCGATGATTTTGATTATGATTATAAATATGATTATCATGGTGATGGTGATGGTGGTGGTGATATAGATGATAAAGTCGATTGTCAAAGCAATTTTTGCCGCCATGGTAATGATACTGGCACAAAATGGGTCGACAATTTTTCTCCATTTAAACCGCCCAGTCGAGCAAAAGTTGCCCGTTACCCTGTCCAGTACCCCACCCTACTAAATTAAAAAGTTGCCCGTTACCCTGTCCAGTACCCCACCCTCCTAAATTAAAAAGTTGCCCGTTACCCTGTCCAGCCACCACCCCACCCTCTTAAATTAATAAATTAATATATTTATTCTCAGCTTGAACCGTTCGAGTGCGTTTGGTGCTGAAAATGTAAACAAAATTGCTCTGAATGATACTTGAAATATAAACATTATAAATTACACGGTTATTGTTATGATAATTTAACTTTTTTTTCTTTAATAATATATACAGTCATTTGTGATCACTTAATTTTTCTGATTGCTTATTTATTTATATGTAGGTCCTAGGTATTATAATATGCATTATATAAGTTCATATCAAAAATGGCTGCCAGCCTAGTTAATCTGTCTGTTGGTTTATTAGCGACCGCTTTAACGTCCCCTAGACCTATTAGCGTCCTCTGACGACAATAATATAAATATATTATCATGTTTTTAAACGAACAATCTTTAAATAGTAAAAAAATAATAATTATGTTGTTAAAAGGTGATGATGATGATGATGATGATGATGATGATGATGATGATGATGATGATGGTGGTGGTGGTGGTGATGATGATGACGATGATGATGATGATGACGATGATGATGACGATGTTGAGGAGGACGATAAGGAAGAGGAGGAGGTGATAATGATGAAGAAGTGGAAGATGATGACGACGACGATGATGATGATGAGGATGACGACGACAATGAGGATACGGATGAGCGAATGAGACATACGTGTGCACTGGGCAGTCACGTGCCTTTGTGACGGTCGTTAATTGAAGGGCAAATTAAGATAAATACACATGCGGTGGGGTGGAAGTCAGTTGTGTGCTCCTGTGTGTGTGTGTTTGTGTATGTTCGTGTGTGTGGGTATGTGTGTGTATATGTGTGTGTATGTGCGTGTGTGTTTGTATGTATGTGTTTGTGCTTATAGAGAATGGCAGGTGTGGTTCTGCGTTCGGGTTTTCGATGTTGGAATTTGTAATTACGCTTTTGTTATGCGGGGTTTTGGAAGCATGCAAGCTGAACAAATTTTGACATTTTTGGGGGGACTTTCGGCTGGGCGGTTATGGGTGGGCAGGTGAGGGATTGTGGGTGGGTGAGTAAGTGAAAGAGTGAATGTGTACAGTGTGAATAAAGTGACGAATTAATGAGTGTGTAAAAAACGTTTGGAAATTGTTCAATAAGTAAACATTAGCTATGGCTTGAGTGAGTTAAAAGCGTTGCGTGTGAAGATAACATAAGAATTCATTTGTTCATTAGCGGGAGCCATATAAATAATCGATATCAGCGCTATAGATGAACTGTCACGTTAGTTTTTACTACTACTACTACAACTACTACTACCGCTACTACTACAACTACTACTACTACTACTACTACTACTACTACTACTACTACTACTACTACTACTACTACTACTACTACTACTACTACTGCTGCTACTGCTACTGCTACTGCTACTGCTACTGCTACTGCTACTGCCACTGCCACTGCCACTGCCACTGCTATTGCTATTGCTATTGCTATTGCTATTGCTATTGCTACTGCTACTGTTACTTTATTGCTACTGCTACTGCTTCTGCTACTAATGATGATGATGATGATGACGATGGCACATTTGATGACAAGTAATATGTTGATACAAATAAGTTTTATGAAGAACATGATGAAGTTGAAAAAGCGATCATGTTTGAAAAGATTTCGATATTTTCGTCTCCAAGTGACAATAATAAAAACATCGGTCATATAGTATTTATTCTGTTACCGAATCAGCAAAGGTATTGCTCCTGGAGATGGTTTGTGTGAAATTTGTCAGTTTTGAGCGGTTCAGTCTAAAGGAAATCAGTTTTTACATCGTTTAACAGGAGGTACTTTGTCAGCACCAGTTTTGTTTTGGACTAAACAGCATCAAGGATTTTGTTTGGCAAAGATCCACTGTCTCTGACGACTACGAGTTCCAGGTTACTCTGAGATTTGTGTAAATAACTAATTAGTTCATTTAATCTAATTTTAGAATACAAATGGAAATGATGATTTCCATATGCAAAAATAACAGGTAAAATTTGTCAACCATCTTTAAAACCTCCGTCCTCATGTCCTTCATGTCCATGACATCACCAGCCACCCATGCTACCCTCCCCTTATATATTCGTTTCTATTCTGTCGGGTAGCGTTGAGTTTTTCTTGGAACTTGGTTTCGGTTTCTGTTATACGTATTTTTCCAGAAATACAATTTTTTAATTCCCTCCTTCTCTCTTCTCTTTTTTTTTCATCTTTCCATGTCCGTTTGTTTATACAGTTGCTGGTTGCTGTAGTGGCGAAAAAAGAAAGGATGGAAGAAAAAGAAGAAAATTGAAAAGAAAAAAAGAATGAAAAAAGAAAGAAGAAACCACCAGGTAATAATTCAGTTATCAAATTTTGTTTCTTCAATTTTTTGATTTAAGCACGCGAGTATTGTCATCTTGGAGAATTACCTGTGAAATAAAATGCCTTGCATTGTTTGCTTATGAGAGATTCTCATTGGAAAGACAACTAATGAAGAGCCCTATCTATGCATGCAGTCGTATGCAATACTTTGAATGCAGAGCTATGCAATACCATTCATGCAGTCATAGGCAGTACTATGCATGCGGTGCCATGTAATACTATGCATTTAGTACTATGGAATGCTATGCATTTAGTACTATGGAATGCTATGCATTTAGTACTATGGAATGCTATGCATTTAGTACTATGGAATGCTATGCATTTAGTACTATGGAATGCTATGCAAACAGTGCTATCTAGGCCAATAACACTTCTC
This sequence comes from Erpobdella octoculata, assembly GCA_963978895.1. Lineage (NCBI taxonomy): Eukaryota > Metazoa > Annelida > Clitellata > Hirudinida > Erpobdellidae > Erpobdella > Erpobdella octoculata. The sequence continues at coordinate 23,991,944 of OZ022246.1, forward strand.
TTATTTGTGTCACCCGGTTGAAAAAATGAATGGAAAGTATGTAAATTTAAGTATGTAAAAATGTAAATATGAGTAATGAAACGATAAGGTGGTATTTGTTATGGGAAAGAGATTTTATGAGTCGTCATTTGATATTAAGTAAGATTTGTCTTTGCTATAAATGAGCTCAGCGATTTTATTTACTTGTCTTCTTTTGCTGTCTTTCTCACGCGTTCTTTTTTTGTTTTAAAAATAAACTGAAATGAATTAAACACGAGGAAAAAATGAATTTAAATTTTGAATGAGTGACAGGAGGAAAAAGAGCAAAAACGAAGAAGATGGGAAGGAAGAGAAGATAGATGGTTGGAGAGAGATGGTTGAAGAGAGGTGGTTGGAGAGGGATGGTTGGAGAGAGATGGTTGGAGAGAGATGGTTGGAGAGAACTGGTTGGAGAGGGATGGTTGGAGAGAGATGGTTGGAGAGAGATGGTTGGAGAGAGATGGTTGGAGAGAGATGGTTGGAGAGAGATGGTTGAAGAGAGATGGTTGGAGAGATATGGTTGAAGAGAGATGGTTGGAGAGGGATGGTTGGAGAGAGGTGGTTGGAGAGGGATGGTGACGTCACAAGACGAAAACGTGACGAGGAGACAGTTTTTCATTTCCTGACCTGCAGTGATAAATCTCATATGCGTGTGACATCTCCCCTTCCATTTGTCTCTCCTCCTTCTCTTTTTTCCTCTTTTTTCTCTTTTTTTCTCTTTTTTCTGTTTTCTCTTCTTTTCTCTTTTTTTCTTTTTCATCTACTTTTTACATGTTTCCTGCTTTCTAGTTATTCCTTTTCCTTGCTTTCTCTCCCTCTTTACTCTCTGTCTCTTTCCAGTCTTTCCGCTTATTCATCCTTCCCTGTTTTTCTCACTCTCTACCTTACTTATTCTGGTAGCCTCAGCAACTCATCACCACCTCCTACATTTCCCCCGCTCCAAGCCAAACTCCCCGGTGCCTCGGCAACCAAACACGTCTCATGCATCCTCAAAGATGGAATCTCCAGGACCCACCAGCACGCCTTCCGACGGCAAAAGAAAAACTATTTCCAAGCAAGCTCAATTTTCCGATTCTTTCAAAAAGTGTTTTCAGTAAGTTTTATAAAATTGAAACTGTGAAAAAATAAATAAATAAATAAATAAATAAATAAATAAATAAATAAATATATATATATATATTGAAGATTAATTGATAAATAAATAAATAAATAAATAAATAAATAAATAAATAAATAAATAAATAAATAAATAAATAAATAAATAAATAAATAAATAAATAAATAAATAAATAAATAAATAAATAAATAAATAAATAAATAAATAAATAAATAAATAAATAAATAAATAAATAAATAAATAAATAAATAAATAAATAAATAAATAAATAAATAAATAAATAAATAAATATATATATATATATATATATATATATATATATATATATATATATATATATATATATATATATATATATATATATATATATATATATATATATATATATATATATATATATATATATATATATATACTTGCGGCTTCAACAACACGGAAAAGCTTTCAAGGAGAAATTATTGATAAACAAAATGTAATTTCTTTGGTGCTTCTTTGATTTACGATGAAATTTTTGTGATTCCAAAAATCTTAAACCTCAAGAGCAATAAAAAAAATTCAGCTTTAATTGTAACTTTCAGTAAATTCAGTTTTTTTATTTTGTTAAAATTGTTTTTTAGTTTTATGAGAAACAAAAATATCGTTTTTGTTTCAATTTTTTTGTGCATTTTTGCATCAAAAATATGAAGCGTTTTTTGTTCGTTTCTGTAAAGAAATTTTAAAATGTACAGTCTCTTAATTGCATTTTTTAGTCATCATCATCATCATCAAAGTCATCGTCATCATCATCGTCATCGTCGTCATCGTCGTCGTTGTCACTATCTGTTTTGCAGTAGCTTTTAGTGGAATTTAGGAATTTAATCATATTTAGGATTTAATGGAAAAGGATTATTTTGTTGCTTCATCAAAATTGTGCACCTCGTGACTAATGTGGAAATTAAAATTTATTATTCATAATTTTTTACATAATTATCTCACCTTATCTTTTTTTTGTTTTTTCTCTTTCTCCCCAACTCTGTCTTTCTTTCTTTTTGTTCTTTCTCGTCCCCACACACGCACACACACACTAACACACACGTACACACACATGCATACACACACATGCACATATGCTTACAAATCTGTAAATAAAATCAGAGTAGAGTAATTTATTAAAGGTTTAATTGTTAATGTATTCTAAGAGTATTGAAAGTACTCGGAAAAACAATTACCAGGCTCATGATGTAACAAAAACTAAAAAAAAATTAAACAAACAAAAGAGATGAAGAAATTCAGAGACGAACAAAGACAAACCCAGACAGACTGACACAAAAACTAAGACAAACAAAGAGAAACCCAGACAAACGGAGAAATACGCAAAAGGAAAGGTTGAGACGAACGCAGTATTCGAGGTTTTCTTTATCGCTCAAGTGCGTGCAGTTGAGCATTAAAACGGTCGGCAACTAGAATATGGGCTGGAAAAAAGTCCTGCTGCCAATTACTTGGGAGATGCGAATGAAGACAAACGAGAACAAACTCAACAGTAGGCAGGCGGATTTGAGCCGAGCTGGAAATACCGAGACAGAAGGTGTGGGACTGGATGTTGATGTATGCAGTAGGATTCAGCAGGAGAAGATCTATATACATGTATATATATATATATATATATATATATATATATATATATATATATATATATATATATATATAATAAACATTTATATAAATAAACGCCATGTAAACTTTGAGAAAACCGTTGTACAAGACAGGACACCTCTTGTTAGCGAGCAACTGGAACCTAAATATAATTATCTCAAAGCGGACTCGAGCGGTTGTTTTATAAGATATCAAAGAAATATTTAACAAGTCCAAACAAAGAAATACAAAAAATGGAAAAACATTAGAAAAGCAGGAGACGGAAAAAGAAAGAGACTGAGAGAGAGAGAGAAGAGAAAGAGAGAGAGAAAGAGAAGGGGAAAGAAATAGAGCAATACAAATGGCGAGAATTACTGAATTTAAAATACAACAATAGAGAAAGGCAAGAAAAATGGAAGGAATTTGTTTAAAAGGATTCCCTGAATGGACGTGGAAATTTGTTGCGTGTTTAAAAATAGAAGGAAGGAAGAAAGAGCTGGAAAAAGAAGATTTAATGTTGCCGAGCTTGAAAAACAAGAAAAAAGAAGAAATGTACCCATTAGTAGTAAAATTAAAAAAAAGAAATGCAAATCTTTCTTTGTTGTTGTTATTATGCTTATGCTGTTATTATTATTATTGTCATTCTACTAATTCTTTTATGAATAGACAAACTGGAATAAATAAATAAATAAATAACAAAAAAGAAAGTTGTGTGAAAAAGAGAGAGAAAGTGCGAGAAGGAGGAGAGTTGGGAGAGTGGAAAATATGGAGACAAATGTGCTGGCATTAAGTCTAGCCGGGAGTTCTTGGCCGAGTTAGGAAAACTGACAAACAAATCACTTGGTGAAATATCGAGGAAGAGGAACAGTGTGAAAGATGGAAAGACAAAAGAAGAGAATAAAGAGAGATAAATAGAAAAATAGAGAGAGAGAGAGAGAGAGAGAGAGAGAGAGAGAGAGAGAGAGAGAGAGGAGAGAGAGAGAGGGAGAAAGAAAGAAGAGAGGATGATATGATACAACAGTATTGTAACTTATCTTCAGAATTTTAGTTGTGATTATTAACCCTTATAGCTGCCATTGTTGAGTAGACTTTATCAAGGGTTATGACCCCTGGTTGTGGTGATATTGATGATTGATTATGATGGCGATGATGGCGATGATGATGATGATGATGATGATGATGATGATGATGATGATGATGATGATGATTGATTATGATGGCGATGATGATGATGATGGTGATTCCGAATGTCGCGGGTTCGATCAAAAACATCAAAGTAATATAAGAAACAACTGGTTGAATTTTTCAGGGAGGACGAAAAATGCTGAACTGGAGCCATCCACGATCTTTTTCCACATTGGAAAAGTTGCGATGAAAGTGATGAAATAGGTGAGTGATTCCATTATCATGAAGGTGCTGCTGTTATTGTGTGCTAATATTCCGATATAAACGTTGAAAAATTACTTTTTTGATATCATAGTTGAAGTTGAAGTGTACGTATCTTGAGAAAGAACCTCTGTACCATTTATCACTCAAGGTTCTGGGAGTGCCGACTGCCGATGGGGCTCGTGCCACCGAACTTCCTATCTACGTATGCCCCCCCCGTATGTGTTTGCATGTTGTAATAAATTTATATTTTTCTTTTTTGTCGCCATGAAGCGGATATTGCAGTGAAGATGAGCAAGTGCCCGTGTACGTAGATGATGCAGGTGAAGAAAATAAATAATACAAAATAAATATTAATGCGTTTCTATGCGTGTTAATTTGTGCGCATGTATGTGTGTATGTGTGTATGTATGTTTGTGTATGTGTGTTTATATGTGAAAGGTGTGAAAAAAATGTAGAAGCATCCATCATAGTGTCATGCAGGGTACGGCACATAATAGATTTCTATATTA
>OZ022246.1:23999087-24075825 GCA_963978895.1 Erpobdella octoculata
GATAAAAAGTTGTTATTTAACCGATATTAGATTATTATTTATGAGCGAAATAAATTTTGATTAATAATACTTCAAAGCTATTTATTAGGTTTTATTTTAAAATTAATAAAATTATAGTCGCCATATTGGCATTTTATTGGCGAGCGGCCTTTTCAAAAAATCGACCAGGAATGGGCTTAGCTCCATAAATATGCAATCTTCCAGTCTTAAACAGGAGCGCCATTCCATACAATGATAACCATGTGCGAAGCATTAAATTCAATATTGCTTTTATCATCATCATCATCATCTGCATCATCATCATCATCATCATCATCATCATCATCATCATCCTCATTCTCATTCTCATTTTCATCACCATCACCATCACCATCATCAGCATCATCATCATTGTCATCACCATCATTATCACTATCACTATCATCAGCATCATTGTCACCGCTACCATCATCAACACCGTCATCTGCGTCATTATCACTATCATCTCCAGAATCAGCATCGCCATCAGCGCCGTCAACACCACCATCACCACCGCCACCATCATCGTCACATGCCACATTTCACCGCACAAACCACTCGGGTTACAGACAAGTAATCGCCAGCCAAGTTAACTCGGGCAGGCAGAAGGCCATCGTAGATCAAGTCCAGCAAGTATCGACTGGGCAAATAGCCATGTTTGTTCGCGAGATGACCTCGATGAGTGAAAATATATAAATATAGAAAGAAAAAAGAACGAAAAAACAATGAGATTGTTTTTCGCTGTATTGTTTTTTTTGTGTTTGTTTTTTTTTGTGTTTTTTTCCGGACCTTCTGGAATATCGGAAAGGAATGACTCCTGTCTTGAAAAGAAAATTGTGAAAAATCGTAGCCATCATCATCATCATCATCATCATCATCATCATCATCATCATCATCATTACTCTACAGCGAACAGATTGTACGTCAACGTATACTTGGAGTGTACTGATTGAGATGCTGATTGTAGTCTTGATGATGATGATGATTATGGTGGGTGGTGATGATGATGATCATGATGGTGATGATGGTGTTGATGGCAATGGTTATAATGATGGTGATGGTGATGATGATAATAAAGAAAAGGAGGAAGAAGAAGAAGAAGATGGTTAGGATGATGACGAAGTAAAAATACAACGTATCTTATTTGAAGTTGTTATTTTCTCAAATTCCTTTTGAATACGTCGCGCAGTTAGACATACAATATAAACATGTACTCTAATTATATAATTATATATAGGCTTTGCGTATGAGTGTAATTCTATGTACTTGTCTACCTATCATTGTCTATCCCTCTCCATACCTACATTGGTTCTCCGCTTTTCCATCCACCCATCTTTCCATCTAACGACCGGCCAATCTTTCCGCATAAACTGGCACAGGGCATCTCATCAAGGTGGTTTTCACGGCCATCTTGTACGGGGATAAACAATCCAAGATGGCCTAACAACCGGACGTTCTCTTGAGCACCGAAGATATCGAATAGCGCGCGCACGGTCCGCCATATTGTTTGCCGAACAGCATGCTGATCATGTGACGAATTTGTTTGCATAGGTTTTTCTCAACGTCTGTGTGTTTGTTCGCCTCTGTGCTTATGGATGTGAGCGGGAGTATTTCTTATGATGGTCTGATATTTCATGGACAAACTTAACTTATAGGCACACTAATGAAGGTATGAGTAACATTAAAAGGGATTTACTATTTTTTTTGTCTTTTTGATTCTTTCTGCTATTTTTCTCTCTTTCTTATCTTTTTCTTTCTTTCTCCATACTCAATTTTTTTTCCAACACACACACACATGCAAACACGCATATAAACAATGTCTCTCTTCTTCTTTTTAAATCTCTCACTCAATCTCTTAACTTGATCTCATATAGGGCAATCGGGCAATCATCAATGTTTTCAGAAAACCACTAAATTATTTGTGTGTACATGTTTAATCGTACGTGCATATATCGCGTGCGTGTGCTTGTTTAAGCGGATGTGAACTTATTTGGGCAGTGGGCATGTCTTTGCCAATATTGAGGCGCGTCACTTTATGGCAGTAAACGTAATGGTGGTGATGACGATGATTGAGATGCTGACGATAAAAATGTTGATCATGATGATGATGACGTGACGTCAAACATGGTGGTGGTGGTGATGATGATGGTGATGATGATGATTATGATGATGATGGTGGTGGTGGTGGTGATGATGATGATGATGATGGTGGTGGTGGTGGTGGTGGTGGTGGTGGTGGTGATGATGATGATGGTGGTGATGATGGTGATGGTGATGATGATGGTGATGATTATGATGATGATGATGGTGGTGATGGTGATTATGATGATGATGATGATGATGATGATGATGATGATGATGATGATGATGATGGTGATGGTGACGATGCTGTTGCGGTCGTCTTCATACTTATATTCATCATCGCACGGTTACCTTCTAACTTTCGCTTCCAAGTTTTAAAAGAAAACCGGAAAAACCTAAAATTACAGTTTCACTAAAATAAAAATTGAAGACTTTTATTTCAATAAATAAATTATTTGACGGGAAAAGTGTTTTGACTTTTTCAAATTAAAAAAAAAAAAGTTTTTTTTTCTTTGCTGTCATTCATCAATTTTTCATTCATTAATAATAAAATTTGTTAATTCAAAAAAGTAAAAAACTGTCATCATCCTCATCATCATCATCATTATCACTACAATTAGCATCATCATTAATAATTATTAATATATATTTTACAATTTTGCACCGGTTTGAAATAATTATTATTTAAAAACATTCAAAATTTATTTTCTTCAAAATACGCATTCTTTCGACTTCTTCGCACTGACGACGACTTGATAAATAATTGATTTGCTTTAAACACATTTTCTTGTCAAATCAATCAAAAATGATTCAGTTACATTTAAATTACAGTGTGCATATTTTATGGGAGGTAGAAGGGATGAGTGAGATATTACGTAATCGTTTTCCATGTATTTATAATGCATAACGTTTTTTTTTTCTTCAAAAATTAAACATCTCTAATCAATTTATCTTTTTAATCAGTTATTCTTAAGTCACGCTCACACATCAATTCAACATTTTCTGACTTTTTTTTCTTTCTCTTTAAATATTATTCAGGACCGCACGCTATCAAGTCTACAAGTAAGCATGAACTGGACTTATTGATGCATTCGCACGGCCAGCCCACAGCTATTTTAGAGCTTTTACTATATATCTCGTGTCAACTAATAAATGAAGGTGTTTTGCAGAAATTAATAGTTATTCATCTCGAGATGTATTTTTGAACACTGTTATAACCACAGCTCAAAGATAAAAGATCTTTCAAATATTAACTATTCAAACAACAAGCTCAACAATGTTTTTATAAGGGAGCATGTATTGATTGTTTGCAACTTAGGTTTTCTAACAAAACTTTCAGCTAATATAAAGAGCATCAAACCGAAGAAAACGGTCAGCCACAGCCCTTGTTTATATTAACTTATAGTTTTTTTACACCAGGTGTTTTAAGACTGTTGAAGCAGTATGTAGGAAATACCGAAGTATTTCCTGTCGTGGATCACAACTGATCCTTTTAAATTTTCATTCTTCTTTTCTCCAGGCTTAGGACTGGCTTGCAAAAACAAGATGGAGTTACAGAAGTAAAATATTAATAGTTTAATAAAAAAAAAAAAAATTTTTTATGGAAGTGTATCGTAGGGACAAAATTGTTGACATTTTCCCTATCGCTAAGTCACTGTATTTGTGATGAATGCAAAACTAAGTCTATGCATGACTTATTCGTAACAAATGTAATGCTAAAGAAATAAATTAGCATATTGATGAATTAAATTAATAAATTAATGAAAGCATAATGTCCGCCAACAACTTAAGCTGGCTTGCAACATACCTTGAGCGTCTGTTTTAGATATTTTCTTTTATATTTAAATTTAATTACTAAATCGAGTATTACATTTAGTTTTAACAAGTGAAGATGAAAAATAAATTTAAAAAAAAAGCTTTCTTTAACTGAGTCAACGAGCTAAAATTTTTGAATCTAAAACAACCGTTACGCTCAATCTGGCTAATTATTTTGGACCTCGGGCGACTTATAAATAAACATCCGTACTGTTTAATTATTTTGGACTTCTGGCGACTTATACATAAACAACTTGATTAATTTTATTTGATTAATTTTAATTGATTTAAGGCCTAATTCATGTCGGAAAAATTCAATTCATGTATTGTCATCCAAAATAAAGCTTTCCTGAAAGTTTTAGAGCTCTAGGTGGTCGAAAAGTGGGTGAATTTTTGTTTCTAAGATTTGATCACCACAGACAAACAAACAAACAAACAAACAAACAGAAATACGAGTGAAGTTAAATAAAAGCATTTTAAAAATTAAAAAATTCTCTCGATAAGCTGCCAAGAAAATCCAAATTATATTGTTGTTTATGTGCATGGCGTTTATGACGTTTAAGAGCTTGCGACAGGAGATGCGCTACAGAAGTCACGCGTCAAAATTACGGAATTCGCTCCTACATGGTTCGGTTCCGTTCCGGTCAATACATGCAATTAGCGCCGATGCTCGTGGAGCGACTCGCCTTGTCAATCCAGCATCGAGATAAGGACATCGAGGGCGAAATTGCATCGGGCGTTTCAAGGATGGAAAAACGAGCTTGCTCGGTGCGGAGATGTTGCCACAAAATTACTTTTGATAAACAATTAGAAGTTGTGATACGGCGATCGATACGAATGCTCGCTTTAAACGGTATTTATCAATACAAATACTCAAATTGATAGGCCCTGCTTTTTGATAACGTTACAAATAAATAAATAAATAAATAAAATAAATTACTATTTTAGGTCAATTGCAATCATTGCGCAAGTATAATTTTCCTTTTCATATCCATATCCAGGTCAACAAATACTTTGCACAACTTTCTTAATGCTGTGACAGCTGCGATCAGCCTGAATGAGATAAATTTTAAACTCTATAAAAATATCTTAGTACCTAGATTACACTGACACTACTCCGAGATGCACACTGACTGGTTCATAACAAGTGGCTAGAAATTTCTGTAAGACAAGACATCGTTTTAGGCGGCTTTTTACTCTGGTATCTCTGAATATTGTGACGCCTAACGATGGGGTTCTTACAATGGGGTTCTGGTTCTTATAATGGGATTCTTAACCCTATGTCGTCAACCTGGGGCGTATCACACCCCAGAGGATATAATTGAGCTTGTTTCTCATATATTTAAAGAAAATAAAATGGAATGCTTCTGTGACATCTAGTAGCCCTACCTTCCCAAGACTCTGACAATATTTTGGTAATTTTGAATGATGGATTTTGGATATGCGAGCGGTTAAAGGGTCCTACGGCATATTCCGTCATCCTGGGATGTCCGACACCCTATCAACATTGAAGCCCATTTCAACAAAATTATGATTACCATAATGTGAAGAAGTGAAACAATGCTATAATAGAGATGGCAGAAGTGATTCTTTAGAAGCAAGTGATGTAAAAAATGTAAAAAACACAAACAGAATCCGACCGTGAACCACCACCGGTATGTCGTAGAGTGATAAAAATTTGGTCATTTATGTACGGCCGGCCGATATTATACAGAGCAATAATGAGTTTCAAAAGTGACAATTTATGCATTTTAAATTTTATTAGTTAACAATACCATTGTAATCTTTTATCAGTGACATTTCAATGACCACACCATGTTTTGATACGTTTAATAAAAAACTTTAAAAAGCTTAAAGTCATCAGGTCAGGACTGAATGTGTTGCAATAAATGGTTGACGACATAAGGTTAAATGGGGTCCTTGCAAGTCCAAAATGGAGACTGGTGATTGAATGCTGCACATGAAAGATTCGATATCTAGAAAGATCAAAAGAATTTGAAGAGGTTGGAATGTTTTGAAAAAGGCAACGTCAAATCTATATACCTGTCTGATTGATCACTACACAACATTTATAAGTTTTTCTATTTTTATAATAGTTTATAGTCCTTTACACCAGGTTTTATAAGACTGAAATGGTTGTATTTGGGAAGCACATGAGTACTTTCTGTCGCATATCATATTTGATCCTTTCAACTGTTTCTTCTCCTCTATCCAGGCTTGGGACTGAATGAAGGAGGAGAACAGTTGCAACATATTACATAATTTTTATGACCCTGGAGATCTTAAAAGTAATTTTTTTCTCGCATTTCATCAGCCATCTCCTCCTGCTTTGACATTAAACAGGAACAAGTATTTCATGTCTCAATTTACAGGTACTTTTTCATATTTTCTTCAACGACTACTGCTACTACTACTACTACTACTACTACTACTACTACTACTACTACTACTACTACTACTACTACTACTACTACTACTACTGCTGCTGCTGCTGCTGCTGCTGCTGCTGCTTCTGCTGCTGCTGCTGCTGCTGCTGCTGTTGTTGCTGCTGCTGCTGCTGCTGCTGCTGCTGCTGTTGCTGCTGCTGCTGCTGCTGCTGCTGTTGCTGCTGCTGCTGCTGCTGCTGCTGTTGCTGCTGCTGCTGCTGCTGCTGCTGCTGCTGCTGCTACTACTACTACTACTACTACTACAATTACCACCACCGCTGCAAAAAATACTTCGTGACGAAACCTGATCAAGGTTCAAAAGGTCAGCAACAGCAGCGACCCGGGACTACAATCGCAACGACGACAAATGAAGCCATTAACACTGGTTATTAGCAATTAAAATATAAAATAAATAACAATTCAACATTCCAGCTTGCAATGATGGTGATGGTGATGACAATGGCCATGATGGTGGATATGGCGGCGGTGGTGATGATGATGATGATGATGATGATGGTGATGATGATGGATAAGGTGCACGGACAACTCAGGCGATGTAACAGTTGATTATCATCAGCACGACTGTTGATCAATTTGCATTGACTGTCCCGGAGTGGACGTAGGGAAGAAATATAGAAACAAAAAACATTTAAATGTTGGTTTTATTCTAAAAAATCTTAATAAATAAATAATATTAATATTTATATATATATATATATATATATATATATATATATATATATATATATATATATATATATATATATATATATATATATATATATATATATATATATATATTATTTAATTATTATCAGACATTAGGTCAGTTTTATAAGCAAAAGGGTGTTTGGCACCAGAGGGCCAACGTATAAAAATGCGTCCCTGTCCCTCCTCTCTACGCCCCTGGAAAAAGGAAACAGAGTGTAGAATAGAAACATATAAATGAATTAACCCCGAATGAGCAAATAAACAGAACAATATAACTAATTGATTTGTTAATTTTCACCGAGAAACAAAAGATATTAATTTTTTTAAAGTGGTAAATATAGAATGGCAATTATTTTTTTTTAGTTTTTTTTTTCTAAAGCAGAAACGTATGGAACGAGAGTGTTTGCACATGCGCGTGGCACGGGCAAGATAAGATTTTCTTCCTCTTTAAAAAAAAACTTTTTTTTAAATTTATTTATTTATCTTGTTTTTATTTTTAAATTTCATCCCATTGATTTTTTATACACTTAAAAACGTAATATATTTATTTAATATTGAATGTTTTTAGTTCGTTGGAAGTCAAGTGAGTAAAATTCGTACTTATAAGCTTCAATACAATTTAAATTTAATGCCTGATAACATATACATACACATTTTACCAAACTGACGCCACTTTGCTTATTTTACAATAAAGTAACGTGACTTTAACTTTAACCTCAAAATGACCCCTCTCACTAGCCCTATCACCGTTTAGGAACTGTTTTAGAAAGATAAAAGTCGTCTAAGAAAGACTGCGAATGTGCCCTATTTATTTTTTTTTGTTTTTAAAATGTGAGGCATCATCTGGAAACTGTTCCGTCGAAATGAAATGAAATCAAAAAAAATTTTTTATAACGATAAGGTTCGGGAAACTGAAAATTGGAAATTGTTTTGAAATTAAATTTTCGTTTTAAACTTAATTTATGAAAAATAAAAAGAATAGTTTTGCTGAGCACAAAAGTATGTAAAAAAAAGAATTAGATACGACAATGTAGAAAAACTATGAAAAAAGGAAGAACATTTAATTGAAAACTAATTGTAAAGAACTTCAAATAAAAATAATAATAATAATAATAATAATAATAATAATAATAATAATAATAATAATAATAATAATAATAATAATAATAATAATAATAATAATAATAATAATAATAATAATAATAATAATAATAATAATAATAATAATAATAATAATAATAATAATAATAATAATAATAATAATAATAATAATAATAATAATAATAATAATAATAATAATAATAATAATAATAATAATAATAATAATAATAATAATAATAATAATAATAATAATAATAAATCAAGGAACGAGAGAAAGTTCTGGAGAAGAGAAAAAAAGAAATATAAAAGGAAATATAAACGGAAATATTTAAGAAATAAATAAGAGAATAAAGAGAGAAGGAAAAAAGAAGAGAGATGGAAAGAGATGGAAAGAGAGGGAGAAAGAGAAAAAGAGAGAGAGAGAGTGAGAGAAAAAAGGAGAGACAGGTACTGATGTCGTGTGCTAGTGAGCGGGACAGAAAGAGCAATTACAAAGAGGATTTCATGGCATTCATGCAATGTAATAAATTTAACCATCTGATATAGAAACCACTGCTCCTGATCATTCCAACATTCTCCTTTTCCAAAACTTTCTCTCGTTCCTCAATTCTTTATTATTATTATTACTATTATTATTATATTTATTTTTTATTTGAAGTTTTTTTATAATTAGTTTTTAATTAGATGTTCAACAAATTATTTTTAATTAACATTTATTTTTATTTATTTTTTTTTTCTATTAGTTCTCACCTAAACAACGCGCGTTAACTTTACAAATGGAAAAGTTTTCAAGTTTTTTCACGTTCGGCAGCGCATTGAAAAAAAAATTAAAATAAAAAAAAATAAATAAAAACGCTAAGAGTAGTTGTTGTTTTTAAAAATGTTTCGAAAACAAAACGCAATAAAGAAAATATATAAAAAACACAAAAAGTGATAAAAAAAAATAAAATGCAAGAAATATAAGAAAAAAAATTAGAAAAAGAAAGAGCGGTCGATACGGATTTCCCATTAGCTGGTTGCGTCTCAAATAGTAGGCATCGGTCTTCATCTGGTTCTGACTGGACTGACGTATGCTGCCATCTGCAAGGAAAAAGAAAAATAAAAGAACGCAAAGAATTAGAAGTGAAAAAAGAAGAGGGAGGAAGAGAGACGGAGAGAGATATGGAGAGAGAGAAAGAGGGAGAGAGAGGAGAGAGAGAGAGAGAGAGAGAGAGAGAGAGAGAGAGAGTGAGAGAGAGAGAGAGAGAGAAAGAGAGAGAGAGAGCGCAGGCATGGAATATTAACGCTTTTCAAGGAAACAAGTTCGTTTGTACCGACGTTTGCAAATGCAGTGGACATTTTTTTAGTTAGCTGCAAATGCTGTGCAGCCATCGACACCAAAAAACGCATTCATCACCATTACCATTTTTGACATCAGCATCATCATCGTCGTCGTCATCATCATCATCATCATCATCATCATCATCGTCAACGTCATCATCGTGGTCGTTGTTATTGCTGTCGTCATCGTCATCAACATCATCATCGTCATTGTCCTCTGCGTACTCATCATTATCGTCGTCACTGTCATCAGCATCATTGTTATAATCATAATCGTTGACATTTTTTGTTGTAAATCATGTTGAGACAGCAGATTATCTGTTGCATCCACAAATAAGAAAGGCAAACAACAATGTTGAAACAACATTGCTAGGTTTTGATGAGGTATGACTCGTTAGGGAAATTTAAATAATAACGCCACTGTCGATTACCACTCTGCTGTTTGTTATATTGCCAGTACCCGATGGTGATGATGATGATGATGATGACGATGACGATGACGATGACGATGACGATGACGATGACGATGACGATGACGATGACGATGACGATGACGATGACGATGACGATGACGATGACGATGACGATGGTGATGGTGATGGTGATGACGATGACGATGACGATGACGATGATGGTGACGATGATGGTGATGATGATGATGATGATGATGATGATGATGATGATGATGATGATGATGATGATGATGATGATGATGATGATGGTGATGATGATGACGACGACGACGATGATGGTGATGATGATGATGATGACGATGATGATGATGATGATGATGATGATGATGATGACGACGATGATGATGATAATGACGATGATGATGACGGTAAATAATTATTCAGTTAAACCTGTTGCAAATATTCTTCTACATACAGGAGGATTCGTTTAAAAAAGACATCAACATTAAAATATTATTAACAGAGATCCTCAACAAAGATTTATAAACAGAAGAGATTAGAAAAAGAATAAGAAATAAAAAAAAGAGAAAAAGGGAGAGGGAAAAATTAAAGTGAGAAATAGAGAAAGAGAGAGAGAGAAAAAGAACAAGAGAGATAGAGAAAGAGAGAGAAAGGAAGAGTAAGAGAGAAAGAGACAAAGAGATATGGAGAAAGTGAGAAAGAGATAGAATTAAATAAGAAAACAGAAATAGGAAAAAACTAGAAGGAAAAAAAACAAGAAACAGAGATGAAAAATCAAAGAAAAAAAGAAGAAAGCGCTTTAGAAGTCGTAACAAACAAAGGTGACGAGCAGAAGAAGAAGGAAAGAAAAAAAGACGGAAGCAGTGATGTGCTGCTGTTGTTGAAATGTGGATTTAAGATACAATAAAATACTTTTTTAATTATTAAGAATTAATTGGACAATAAATGAAATAATAATTTAACAGCAATCAACAGTAAATATTATGTAATATTTTTAATCAAAATATATTTCTATTAAAGTTATTTCTTATTTTCATAAACTACTTGACTCTTTGCCAATCTGTCGCAGCTAACTCAAAGACCAATTTTACTTCACTGCTTATCTTATAGCTTGGTAGCCAGTACAGCTATTCAAAAATTTAATTAGTAATCGATTCTTCATCCAGTCATGCAATTAGCCACCCAACTATTTAGAAAACCACCCACTTAATTACATAACTACCCACTCAATTTTACAACTAGACATCCAGCCATGCTTTGTGACCACCCAACTATGTAACCTCCAAACAATTAATTAACCAACTACCTAATAATGTAACCAGCCACCCACTTATCTATGGGCTATCCCACAAACAATTAATCAAACAACTACCTATAATGTAACCAGCTATCTATGGCTCACATCACAAACAATGAATTAAACAACTACCTGATAACGTAGCCAGCCATCCAGCTATGCAGCTCTCCAAACAACTACTCGGTCAACTACTTAATAATGTAGTCAGCCACCCATAACTTTTCCAGCCCATTCTTTATCATTCACTCCGGTTGCGTGCTCGGGTGTGGAGATAATTTTTCCAGACACCTGTTCCGGGTGTTACAAGAGAAAGAACGGACGTTTTCGCCCGTCCGAGGCGCCATCTTTTCACTCCCTCTGGACTTCCGGGAAGTACTTTTGTAGCGCTTCGTTATTTCTTTTATGTTTTCCATATTTTTTTCTTCGTTTTTTTTCCATTTTGTGTTTTTTCTCCTTTTCTTTGAAGCTTTCCATTTATTGTCAAAGCTTTGTCTGAAAAAGAGCACGTGGCATTCCATATTCTTGTCGTTGGCACCTTTTTGAAGCAGCTAGGCTGCTGAGGTTTAGGATCAGCTGCCGGTCGGTGGTGGTCTCTCCCAGCTACAGCTACTGCTGGAAATGTGACAGTTTGGGCTAGAAAGGGGCATGGAAATAGTCTTTGCTTAAGGTCAGGTGCCTCCTCGATGGCTGTGACTAAATCTTCTTAGGAAAGCTCAAAGTTGGCAATTTGGAGAAAAGGTTGATGTTGATCCAGAAGACGTGGAAGTGTGTTAGATGCGGTAGGTGTGGTGTAGTAGGTGTAGTAGGTGTGGTAGGTGTGGTAGGTGTGATAGGTGTGATAGGTGTGGTAGGTGTAGTAGGTTTAGTAGGTGTGGTAAGTGTAATAGGTGTGATAGGTGTGGTAGGTGTGGTAGGTGTGGTAGGTGTGGTAGGTGTGGTAGGCGTGGTGATCGTGGTAGATGTACATGGTTTGCGAGCTGGTAGGTGTAGTTGGTGTAGTAGATGTGGTGAGTGTTGCAGTTGTAGATGTGACATGGAACAACCCCATTTCTCTTCCTTATCATATCTCTCTCTCTCTTTCTCTCCCTCTCTCTCTCTCTCTCTCTCTCTCTCTCTCTCTCTCTCTCTCTCTCTCTCTCTCTCTTTCTATCTCTCTCCGCAAGCTTGTTTATTCCCAAGACCTGGATCACTGTACATCATTAGTTTTAATTAATTAGAATGATCTGATTTAGAATTCAACATTTCTAATTTTAAATGTTGAAAAATTACTTTGGCGGGAAACACGTTTTTCTGCAAAATGAGAAAAAAATCACCCGAGTCATTAAGAATTCCCGTTTAACTACCTGATGAACAACTTCTTATTTAAAAAAAAACTTTTTTTGTGACAGATAGTTTTCGTGGTCGTGGGGGTAAAGGGGGTGGTTGATGTGGTACTGGTAGGAGGGGTGTATGCAGTAGTGGCAGTTGATGTGGTACTGGTAGGAGGGGTGTATGCAGTAGTGGCAGTTGATGTGGTACTGGTAGGAGGGGTGTATGCAGTAGTGGCAGTTGATGTGGTACTGGTAGGAGGGGTGTATGCTGTAGTGGCAGTTGATGTGGTACTGGTAGGAGGGGTGTATGCAGTAGTGGCAGTTGATGTGGTTGTGGCGGACCGCTGATGGAGAAGCGACAATCTCTTATGGTAGTGGTGGTGGTGTTGGGGAGTGATGGTGGTGATGGTGGTGATGGTTGTGGGGAGTGATGGTGGTGGTGTGGCCTGTGCGCGAGCAGTCTATCATTTAAAACTTTAAAAAAAGCAGTAATTTTTCTACAGTTCCATGAAATCCTTCAAATGGTAGGCTTACATATTTTATGCCTCTCGCTGTCTTTTGCTGACTTCCTCTCTCTGTGCGTGTCAGTTCGTGTATGTGTGTAGGAGTGTTCCTGTCGTCATGCGTGTGATTGTGTGTGTGTGTGTGTGTGTGTGTGTGTGTGTGTGTGTGTGTGTGTGTGTGTGTGTGTGTGTGTGTGTGTGTGGGAAGCGTTTTATTGTTTTTTTAAGCCTAACTATTGTGGCGAATAAAAACGTTTACATTTTTAAATTGTGACATTTCAAGAGTTCATTAAAAAGGTATTTCAAAAACAATAAAACAGTTTAACTCCACGATCTATAATATAATTGTACACCTGCACCTAAGCTTCCTCTCCAGCCGTATAAATGTATGTGGACTCATCCATCAGTTCTCTTTTCCATCCATCCATACATCCATCCATCCATCCATCCAGCAACTTGCCCGTCCATCCAGCCATCAACGGACTGTCTGTAAGTGTGTCTTTCCACCACTCCAACACACTAACATACACATACACATACACATACACATACACATACACATACACATACACATACACATACACATACACATACACATACACATACACATACACATACACATACACATTTACATACACATACACATACACATACACATACACATACACATACACATACACATACACATACACATTTACATACACATACACATACACATACACATACACATACACATACACATTTACATACACATACCCATACACATACACATACACATACACATACACATACACATACATATACACATACACATACACACAAACATCCAAACACACTTCTTCCTTTCCAATCTAATTACATTTTCTTTGCATTCTCCCAAACGTCCTTCCAACGAGATGCCGGTGCGCTTGCTGGAAGAAAAAAACGCCGCTCCAGCGGAAACTAACAAACATGGCGTCGACTCTCCTTCCCGCTCTCCAGTTTCACGTCTTAAATTGATATAACGCGTGACTGGACTTGACAATTTGCGGCTCCTGCTATATTCGGTCTGGCTCGTTCGAGTATCTTTCATCTTTCTTTACATGGTCATTTTCTCCTGAATCTCTTAGAAATGAAATCCTCTCTTTTTTTCTTCTCTATAAAAACTAATCAACAGAAAAATACAAATCTCATTAGCTTCGCTACTATAACTATCACTGGCGTGTTTTCACGCACATAGAGCGCACTCTGTCGTGCCGAGAAAGGTAGCAAAAAATAATGCTGCTCTATTAATCAGAAAAGTTTAAATATGTCAAATGCATTTTTAATAATATACGTAATACATTTTACCAATCAAAGTGTGTTTATTTATAAAGCCGCATCTTTTCTAGCTTCTCTCCAGATCTTCATACGGCAAAATACGCTACATCTGCAACGACCTTGAACGTGAACGACTGTCAAACACCTTTCTTGAAGAACTTATGACCTTGAGGACACCACGTCCTTCCTCTCCGATTAGCACCACGACGGCAGCAGTAGCTTCGCGTCGCTCAAAGCGGCAGCTTCAGTTACCGCTCCGAAACGGTCCCGACGAAATCGCCTTCACACGTTCAGTAGAATTTCTTTCCTGGCAATCGCACTGCAAATTACGTTAGTCATATAATCACGTTATATCGAAGTCCATAAATACAATCTTTCGGCGCTGACGGCTGTCGCGAGAGTCGAACTATAAAACATGGCCTCGCTGAGCTGTCGCTCGAACCAATCGGCCGGCAAGCCGTCGGCACTGTAAAAGAAATGATGTGTGTTTACTAAACGTGTACAATTAAATATATCTCTAAATTTAAATTCTAAATTTTGTCTATTTGAGCTTTAAAACGCCGAAACAATCATTTTATCGGAAGAGCGAGAATCGCCAAAGACGAAAAGATCAAAGGTTGTCGGTTGAGAGTTCAGAGTAACAAGATCAGTAACATGTCATACCATCAAGTGGAAAAGTTTTCTGCTATAAAATGATGAGTCTGACACGGAGCAAGCGCATCCTGCATTTGTTCCATTGATGAACTAAGAGAGAGCACTTACAGCTTTTAATGGATGCGTCTGGTGATGATGATGATGATGATTAAAAGTAATTATGCTAATGTGACCTTTGACGGGCTTGTATAGAAAAAAACGATATAAACTTTATAAGCCCTAAAATACCATAAATGTTTACAACTCAAATCAGTTCTTTTGACTGTACACGTTCAAAATATGCTGAATTAAAACTAGTTTCCCTTTCGCTTCCAAGAATAAAACCACAGACTCTGCTGCCTTGTGGCACTAGCAGACCACCCCCCACCACCACCACATTAAAATGAAACTTTTTCAATATTTATTCCCTCTATTGTGGAAAAAAATTGCGTCCCAAAAATGTGACAACAAAGGTAACAACTGCAGATTTGGTTAAAAAAAACAATAATAAAATAAATAATAAATAAATGGAAATAACTCCACAATTGAAGAGGTAATATGTAACTTGAAAGGAATTACCAAACTCGAACATTACTTAATTACAAAATAATTTAAATTATAATTACATAATTTATAAATATAATTATATTACGAGTTACATTTACAATGAGATTTATATAAAAATTGATGACACGAACCTTACTGGTAGCTGAAATGAAATATTTCTAAGCCATTACAGGCAAGAAGAACGTATATAAAGTCGTGTTCACGTTGGCAACAATGATGATAATGATGGTGGTGATGATAATGATGGTGGTGATGATAATGATGGCGGTGATGATAATGATGGTGGCAGTGATGATGATAATGATGGTGATGATAATGATGATAATAATGACTACACAACGCAATCCACTCATAACTAAGTCGGTTATAGCGAGTTTCGCTTACAACAAAGTTGGTTATAGCGTATTCAGCATGCTAGAAGACGAAACTTCCCTAATAGTGGAGTACATCGTATACTGATTATGATGAAAAAATAAACTGATAATAACGATGTCATAGAACTGTGAACAAACGCATACATAAAGGTAACGGCAAACCATGACGAAAAAAAACATTTTATAAATATTAATATCATATTCATAGGCGGCCATTTCCTCATTGTAAGTCGTACGAGACATCCTGTAGGGGTGGTGCAGACGTTATGTGTGTGTGTGTGTGTGTTTGCATGGCGAAAGAAATGCAGCGGTGAGTGGGTAGGTGGGTGGCAGGTAGGTGGCAGGCAGGCAGGGCAAGGAAGGAGAGCCGCCACCGGGGTACGAGAAAAAATCTGACGAAACAAAAACTGAAAAAAAAAAACTGAAAACGAACGTACACACAAAAGAACACACACACACACAGGTGCGCGCACACGAGGTTGGAAAAACACACATCCGGAATCGAAAAACCTTCAAAAAAGAGGTCAACAAAATAAAAGGAAAAACAAAAAATAATAATAATAATAATAATAATAAACAAAGCTTTTCTAACACACCACCACCTGTTTGCTTGAAAGAATTTGAAGAAAAAAACAAAATGGCAGACATCCGAGAAGAGATAACCGAAGACACTAAATATAAAAAAACATAATCTTCTCATTTGAATCTTTATAATCTTTTAATCTCCTCCCAGAAGATCTTAAATAAATTTGAAAAAAATCGTCTCCCAATTTATTTAATCTTTTCTTTTTCAACAAAAATTATTTTAAATTCGACAAATTTCATCACGAATTTTGCACCACTTCGTTTAACTTCTTCATCATCGGCAATGGGGCGGATGAGTAGAGCCAGGGGCTGCTCCCCCTCCCTTCCCCACCTTCCTCCTCTCTCTCGTAGATGGAGATTGACGGGTCAGACCGGGGTAACGGATGAAGAATGGATGGTGAACATTTCGTAGAGAACTTCCAGCAGGCATCCAACGCTCCATGCCTGGGCAGCACAACTGTCTGGACAGTGCTGTATATTCGGGAATAAAAAATATTATTATTATTATGTTTTCTATTATTATTAATCTTCCCAACTAGTATCATCACCCTTTCATCACATCTCTGCATTAAGCATATAATCATCATCATAAATCATCATAATATTAATATTAACCTGAAGATAATAATCATCATCAATATCACAGCAACCATAATATCATTATCATAATCATCAATATCACAGCAACCGTTATGATTATTATTATCATCATCAATATCACAGGAACCATAATGATTATTATTATCATCATCAATATCACAGGAACCATAATGATTATTATTATCATCATCAATATCACAGCAACCGTGATATCATTATCATCATCATCATCACCGGCATAATCATGCTTAATGGCTCTAATCCATTTTTAACGATAAGGAACGACAGAGGAGAGAGAAATAAAAAATTGTCACCAATGATGACGATAATGATGTTGGTGAAGATGATGCTGTTTGTGATGATGATGATGCTGGCGGTGGTGATGATGATGTTGGCGGTGGTGATGATGATGATGCTGGCGGTGGTGATGATGATGTTGGTGGTGATGATGATGTTGGTGATCCTGGCGGTGGTGATGACGATGACGAAGGTAATTGGGTGGGGTGGACGGTCCTACTAGGGTGAACGGTTAACAGGAAAAGCTCTCAGCAAAGGGGGAAAGCAAATACGTCTGATAACGAGCCTCGTGATAAAGATATTGAAACAAACAAGATTAATGGAAAATATTAATGGCAGCTGCGGTGGTAGCGGTGGTGGCGGCGACAGCGATAGCGATTATGAGGATGATGGCGGCAGAGATGATGATGGTGTTGATGATGATGATTATGAAAAGCTTGAGTGACGCAACGGTGATTGAAAGAGGTTGGAAAAAGAAAAGATGTTGAAAACCATAAAGAAAGGAGGAAGATGATGAAGATGGTGGTGGTGGTGATGATGATAATGATGGTGGTGGTGATGATGATGATGAAAAGAAACACGCTCCCAAAAGAACTACTTGTGGTCTTGTAAACTCTCTATAGAACTCTCTAGAAGCTTTTAAACAACACCGTGATAAAGAAGATGAAAACGACGATAAAGATAAAGATTACAATCCCAACTGAAGTTATGATGACGATGATGATGATGATGATATGATGATGATGATGATGATGATGATTATTATGAAATAGGTAGGGACGGTGTCGGTGGTGAAATAGGTAGTGGCGGCGATGACGATGAAGGACTCCACATTCGATTAGTATTCTAGATAGGAAGAACAAAAAGTTGCGACAGCAGCAGCCGTAGCAGCAACAGCAGCAGCCGTAGCCGCAACAGCAGCAGAAGCGTCAAAAAAGATGTGCTCCACTTAACAGAACCCACCACCCCCCTATCGGTCCTGTCCACAGGCTGCTCATCGCTTCCATCACTCGCCCGATCTTCCCGCCAGCCTCTTCCGCAGCAGACCTGCGGAAATACTCGGCCGGCTTTCTTCTGTAAAATGACTGGCAGGCAATCGAAAGAAGTCTTCTGTGTGAAGTCTTCTGCCCGTTCAAGTGGTCGAAGTCTTCTTTGCAATTTCTTGACCGCGTTCTCTTCACATCCTCTCATCCATGTCCAGATTCCAGCAGACTCTCTCTCTCCCTCTCTCTCTTTTCCCTCTCTCTCTCTTTCCCTCTCTCTCTCGGGATCGTGTCCTCTCATCCATTTGAACGTCCGTCTGCGTTTTTTCTTCTCCATTCCACTATCCATCCATCCGTCCGTCGTTATTCATTCGTTCATTTAGATCGTCCATCAATCATTCGCTCATTACACGAGGACAGACCGGCCAATAGGAGAGTGGGGGCACGAGTTCAATTCAAGTGGTCATATCATCCAATCATCTATTCACCAGTCACTGTCTCTCTCTCTCTCACTCTCTTTCTCTCTCTTTCTAATACTCTCTGAGGTATTAAATAAAAAGTAGATAGACACAGTCAGAAAGAGATAAAAGAGATGTTCTAATCGATATCTTAAATTTGATAGCTTAGTTTAAAATTATGAACTGTCACCTCGAACTTTAATCTGACATACAACATGTTGACAGTGAGCAGCTGGTGACTATGATGGACATTTTGACAAAGAAAGAAAAGAAAAGAAAAAGAGAAAGAGAGAAAGAAAGAGAGAGAGAGAGAGAGAGAGAGAGAGAGAGAGAGAGAGAGAGAGAAGAGAGAGAGACAGGACAGAGAAGAGCAGTGACAAATGATGCTAGTTGGAGGGCTGCATGCCTTTCATAACGGATATCTTTCTTGCGGATCCTTTCTGCAATGATGCATGACGAAGACGGTAATCATCGTCGTGGTGCTACTGATGATGATTGTGGCGGTGATGATCGTGGCGGTGACGATGATGATGATGATCGTGACGGATGGTACTGACTGGGCGAGAGATGGTGAAATTCGAAGTTGGGAGTGAGGATTGAAGTTGGGAGTGAGGATTGAAGTTGAGAGTGAGGATTGACAATTGAGAGAAACCTCGATAAGACGGCGACGAAGCGAAAAAGTGGCGACGAAAATGCCAAAAACTGGAAAAAAACAGAAAGTGAGAAAAAGTTGAAATGGAAAAAGGAGAATCAACTAGGAAGAGGATTGAGAGAAACGAGGAGCTAGATGGATGAACAGTCGGAAGTGGAAGCGCAGGGACGGAAAGAGAGGCAGATAGGATGGAGAAGAAAGAGAAAGAAAGAAAGAGAGAAAGAGAGAGAGAGAGAGAGAGAGAGAGAGAGAGAGAGAGAGAGAGAGAGAGAGAGAGAGAGAGAAAGAAGGAAGCAGAGGAAGAGAGAGAATGCGCTGGAGTGACATAACTCGTGGTGTGTAATGTAAGGAGACGCCACCTTGCGAAAACGAAAAAAAAGAAGTAAAAACGATTTTTCTTATTTTAGTTTTTTGTTTTTTTGAGAAATGTTTCATAGTGGAGGGAGGGAGAAGATATTTCAAAGAGGGGGACGCATATTTCATAAGAGGAGGAAATAGATGTTCCTTGTTGAAATGAGTTTTAAGTGCCAAAAAAAGAAAGAAAAATTCTTGAAATATGTGTTGTTGGTTTTTAACATTTGAAATTAAATGTCAAATCGGTCTGACAGTCAAATTGAAAAGAAAATTGTGGGAAGGAGAGATATATAGAGAAAGACTGAGAGAATGAGAAAGAGAGAGAGAGAGAGTCCAACATAGAGGGAGCAAAAAAAAGAGATAAATACATAAATAGAGTCAGACAGCTGAATGAGAAATAAGGAAAACGGAAACAGAGAAAAAAAGTGAAAGAAAGAGGGACAGGCGCCAAAATGACCGAGTGGCGCCAGTGGCTTGCATAATGTATTACCCTGAAGAAATGAATTATTGAAGCCGTTTCTTTTCTTCTACTGTGACTGTACTACTGGTGGTGGCTACCAACCAACCGACCACTCGCTTCCTCGTCCACTCCGCGCACGTGCGCATGCGCACTCACTCACTCCCCACCCAGTCGTTTAATCATCTGACAAATTATTCACCACTCTAACCACTCGTCCATCACATCCCCCACTTGAACCCCCCTCCCACTCCAACTACCCCCGTTCGTCCACCTCCACCTCATCCCACGGTTAAAAAAAATTGAAATCGCATCATACATTCCAGTCGTACAGTATTCGCTTCAGCTCTAACCAACTCTAACCAACGTAGAGCGTCGTCTCCTGTACGTTAATAAAGAGCGATGTACCGCAAAAATACAAGGGTAATCAGTACTGGAAGAGATGCTTATGTGCGTGTGCTGGTGTTTGTTCGTGTGCGTGTGTTGGCGTATGCGCGTGTGTTGGTGTGCGTGTTAGTTTACGTGGGCATCTACGCATGAAAGCCGGGCTAATATGTCTTCACTTATGAATGCCAAAATTAACGTTATGACAAGGTCACTGACCCGAGCACCTCGGGTTGCGGGTTCAACATTTCCACGTCTCTCTCTCTCTCTCTCTCTCTCTCTCTCACTCTCTTCCACTCTTTCTCTCTGTTTGTCTCTTTGTATCAGTGCAAGACTCTGTGTTACCCCCCCCCCCGCTCGGCAACAGTGCATAATCAATCAAAAGATTATAAATTATTATTAGAGCATAGCATAGCATTGCCATTTAATGCATTCTTTAAAACAGTAGCTATCATAACGTCATCACCATCAGGTTGCGGGTTCAACATTTCCACGTCTCTCTCTCTCTCTCACTCCATTCCATTCTTTCTCTCTGTCTGTCTCTTTGTATCAGTGCAAGACTCTGTTACCCCCCTCCCCCACTCGGCAACAGTGCATAATCAATCAAGAGATTATAATTATTAGAGCATAGCATAGCATTTAATGCATTCCTTATCATAGCTATCATAACGTCATCACCATCATCAACACCACAACCCTCTTCCCAATTGCTCTAGACTGCCCTCATTGTTGGCAATGAACTTTGAACTCACCGTTCCATTACTGTTGGTCAGCTCAGGTATGGACTTCCAATCGGAGCTCTGGAGATGCTCATTGTGGGCTGTCAGTTTCTTCTCGACAAAGGTCAGAGTGTCCTTGAGGATCGAAGAAGAAGAAGGAGGAGCCATCTCGTTTGTGGTGTTCTTGTTACTACCAGATGATAGGCGCTGAGCCGTGATCAGTTTAGCCCTGAGGAAGAATCCGATTGGCCAAACCCACTCCTGGAAAACATTTCAGGCTTTCAATGGAGGACATTATTGTAATTAAATTAAATCTGATCAAATATTAATAAACGGGAAAAGGACAGTATTGCATATCTCTATGCAATCCTGAAAATACATGTCTCCTTCTCCGCGACAAATACTAGTAATAATTATTATAATAAATAATAATAACTTGATATAATGGAAATGTGGCTAAAAATAACTCATGGGCTAATATGGCTAAAAATAACTCATGGGCTAATATGGCTGAAATAACTCATAGGCTAATATGGCTAAAATGACATGTCACTTGAAAAAAAAAGTTTTCCAAATCAATTTCGAAAGTGAAACATGCTGAAAGGTCATCCGATGAGCTTTGAACACGTGTCAACCACCAGACCCCCCCCCCCACAGCCAGTCCCCCCACCAGTCGGAATTGACGAAAATATTAATATAAGCAGCAAATAAAAAAAAATAATAATAAATATACAAACAGGTCCCTGGTGGTAGTTGAAGCCCTTTGACTTCTTGTAGTCAGAACTATCGTCGCTGTTGTAGTAGTCGCCGATGTAGTTGTAGTCGCTGTAGTGAGTGAGTAAAATATCATTTGTTAACATTAAACTCATTTGAGGAAATCATTCATCAATCGCTCCCCAATCGTCTTATTTATTATGCTAGCCGTTCGGTGGCCATTTTACACCTTTGTAAGTTGATGATGGAAAATCTATAAAAAGCCAAGTTAACACACATACTTTCACGCCCATATTTACAAACACACACACACACACACACACACACACATGTGTTGTCTAACCACGGATAAGTTAGCCTCAAGTTTTTCTTTCCCGAGAAAGTTGTCCCAAGAGTGTCGCCCCGACGGTGAGCGATTTTTCTCCGGGGGGGGGGGAAATGAGTGGGGGCGAACTTTCTCGGGTATGAAAAGTGGGGGTGGGGTAGACTGTACACACACACACACACAAACCTGTAAATGAACGTGCACACACACACACGCGCGCCAGAGCGACCAAACAAGCACACATACATTATAGGCCAACATAAATTAGCTGTTTTCTTTTGAGAGAAAAATTCCAAGCGGAAGAGGAAATGAGATAGATGGATGGGAAAAATGAGTTTGATGGATGAATACGCGAAGGAAAGAACGTGTACGCGGACGGAACGGATGGATAAGTGGGCGTATAGATATATATATATGTATGTATGATAGATGTATGGAGAGAGCGATGAAGGGAGGGGAGAGAGGAAGTAGGAGAGAGAGGGAGTAGGGGAGAGAGGGACAACCAGTTGACACGAGGATTAGTATTATGCAGACGGACGTAAAAAACGTGAAGAATAAATTGATAGACATACGACCGGATGGACAGATGGTAAAACGGATGGAAAGATGAGTGGTTAGGAGAGCGGACAAATGGGTAAAGGAAAGAAGAGAAGATGGGAAAGGAGAGAAGAGAGAGAAGAAGAGAAGAGAGCGGAGAATATGAGAGAAGAGAACATAGAATAAGAGGGAAGAAAACAGAGAATAGGAGGAAAGAGAATAGATAATATGAAGGAAAAGAACAGGGAATAGTAGAGACGAGAACATTGAACAGGAGTCGAGAGGACAGAGACCATGATGGAAGAGGACAGAGACTATGATGGAAGAGGACAGAGACTATGATGGAAGAGGACAGAGACCATGATGGAAGGGGACAGAGACCATGATGGAAGGGGACAGAGACCATGATGGAAGGGGACAGAGACTATGATGGAAGAGGACAGAGACCATGATGGAAGAGGACAGAGACTATGATGGAAGGGGACAGAGACCATGATGGAAGGGGACAGAGACTATGATGGAAGAGGACAGAGACCATGATGGAAGAGGACAGAGACTATGATGGAAGGGGACAGAGACCATGATGGAAGGGGACAGACACTATGATGGAAGAGGACAGAGACCATGATGGAAGAGGACAGAGACTATGATGGAAGGGGACAGAGAACAGGGAAGAGGACAGACGAAAGAAAGAGAAAACAATCCATAATGTTGTTTGCTGGAGATTAAGAGAATGTAAGAGTAGAGAAAAGATACTGAAAAAGATAGGAGAAGAGTAGAAGAAGACAGACAGTTGTTCCTGCAGATCATCTCGGCTTTGTGAGCGATGTGAATAATACATGGCAGATCATTTAACATGCAGCTCCAGAGGAGAAGGAGAAGAAAGGAAAGTACAAAAAAAACAAGTAAGACCAGCCACGGACGGACGGACAAAAACCACTCTCCATCGCTCAACCCGCAGCCACAAGCCACAACAGTACGACAGCAGATCATACGCGACTGCAACTAAAAAGGACAGCAGATCACATAAGACTGTGACTAAAAGGACAGCAGATCACATACGACTGCAACGAAAAAGACAGCAGATCACTCACACGACTACAACTAAATGGACAGTAGATCACACACACACACACACACACACACACACACACACATACACACACACACACACGACTGCAGCAACTAAAAGGCCGTTACCACAACATGTTTTTAGAAATATGTTTTGAAAGAAAAAAAATTTTTTCCAAAAGAAAAGAATAATATTTGTCACACAGAAAAAGAGATTTATTCAAATTTCCATTGACAACCCCTGGATATTTACTCCTACTATTTTTCCAACACATACAACTGACTGACTACTTTACACATGGAATGAACTGGAAAGAAATAAAATTATTCCATTTTTCCAGATATCTTCTCTCATCAACCAAGAACAACTACTACACATGTTAATTGTCATCATCATCATCATCATCATCATCACCACTTCAACAGCGCTCACCTGCACCACTCAAAGTACCGAACAATCATAATCAACCTAATGACCTTCATCATCATCATCATCATCATCATCACACAATCGTTATCACAACTACCATCGCCATGGTAATGAGCGCGATGCCATCAATTAATATTAAAGTCCACTTTGACACCTAGGAAGACTTAATGAACTTTACTGGGGCACCTGAGTGCAAAGGGGTGGCGCATGAGGCGATGGCGCGAAAATATAAAGGTGAGAAAGAAAGAGAAAGAGAGACAATATATAACAAGAAATATAAATTATTAATGCATTTAGAATATAAATTATTAATGCATTTAGAATATAAATTATTAATGCATTTAGAATATAAATTATTAATGCATTTAGAATATAAATTATTAATGCATTTAGAATATAAATTATTAATGCATTTAGAATATAAATTATTAATGCATTTAGAATATAAATTATTAATGCATTTAGAATATAAATTATTAATGCATTTAGAATATAAATTATTAATGCATTTAGAATATAAATTATTAAATTTGTAATAGACATTATTATACTTAGAATTATTAAAATACTTTATAATGTACTTTATATAATGTAATTGTTATGTAATTATATAATTAATGTATTAATATAATGTAATTTAGCCTTTTGTAATCAGCAATAAATTTTCTATGGAGCTCAGAAAAAGAAAACAGAATACATTGAGAATGTCCAGACCCCATGAATCATAAAGAAAGAATTTCCTCATCTACCCCTTTCTTTTCTTTCCTCCCTATCTCTCTCCCCCTTTCCCCATCTATCTTCCTCTCTCTCTCTCTCCTTCTCTTCCTATCTCTCTCCATGTTGACACCTTTTTGAGTCAATTCTCCCATCTTTCTTCTTCTGTCACTTAAAATCTTCCTTGATGCATCTTCATCACATATTACTTCTTTGATTCACACATATATTTTATGTATTTTTATTTCCTTCACCTATCCGAATGTCAATCTACTTTTTATCCAGTTTCTGATCCTTCTTTAATCCAATTGTTTTTATGACCAGTACAAACCAAACACCAGCGATGGGCAGTAGAAATACATGTACAATAAACATACGAGGGGATACAAACATACAAATACATGTACAATAAACATACAAAGAATATAAAGGTGTTACAAACATACAAAGAATAGAAAAATAAAAATGGAAACATACAAAGAATAGAAAAATAATAATAGAAACATACAAAGAATAGAAACATACGAGGAATATAAACAATAAACATATAAGGAATATAAACATACAAAGAATAGAAACATACAAAGAATAGAAACATACGAGGAATATAAACAATAAACATATAAGGAATATAAACAATAAACATATAAGGAATATAAACATACGAGGAATATAAACATACAAATTATAGAAACAAACGAGGAAAAGCCCAATCAGATATGCATTTATGTAGCTGAGGCTATTTTTATTCTTTAATCTTATGTTCCATCTGTTTTTGTCAACCCAGAGATACTCCACTCGCTCAATCGATAACCCACCCCCCACATCTAAAAGTTATCATCTCTATCCCCCACACATCTAAAAGTTATCCTCTCTATCCCTCCCCCACACATCTAGAAGTTATCATCTCTACCCCCCCCCCATTGTTCTTCCGGTATAAATTGTTGTTTCTTATGCGGCAGACCACACCGCATGCACCAACAAACCAACTAAAATCCTTTAAAAAATCCATATCCATTGCAGAAAATAATACTATGGAGTTAAAAGAGAGAGAGAAAATGAGAAAAATAAAGAGAGAGAAAGAAAGAAAGAGAGAGAAAAATAGAGAGAGAGAAGGAAATGTTAGTAATAGCCAGCATGTGAAAAATCGAATTAAATATGTGATTAATGTGATTTATCTAAAACAAAAAATAATCAATAACAACCTCCAGGTGAACCTTTAAATTAAAAAATAATAATTTTGAGAGGAATAGAATGCAAACGAACGATGATCATTTTTAAATGAGGACTTTAATATTTCATCACTCAAGAAATTACTGCTGTGAACTTAAAGATGGGAAAAGAAGCTACGAAAAAGCATGACTTCCAAATGCAAGAAATGAAAAACCGACAGTGAAAAAGCCATCGTGGAAAACCCATCGTGGAAAACCCGTCGTGAAAAACCTACCACGACAAAATCCCTTCATAAAGTACCCACCATTGACAAAACCCACAATGACGAAACCCAAAGTTACGTACTCATGCCTATGCTTATAGGAACACACACTGACCGGACACACAGACATAAGGAGGCACACAAGCCCACCCGGACGCACACCGGCCCACAAGCTCACAGACAATCACACGGACACACACGAATAGACAGGAAACTGCACTGGGCGCCCATTGAATAATGCAGAGCAGATTGTAATACCCCAACGAAGAACTTCTAATACGAGAGAGGGAGGGATGGAGGGAGGGAGGGGGGGAGGGAGGGGGGGAGGGGGGGAGGGGGGGAGAGGTCGTAAATTCAAGCTGGGCTGCGAACCAACGAGTGCTTCGTAGAGAGTAATTACACGTAATAAAAAACGAAAAATATCGATATATATATATATATATGTATATCGCAGAGTATATGAAGAAAAATATTAAAGATTATCTTTGTGATACAAAATATAATCATCAAACAAAGCATACAAAAAGATAAAAGCTCCTGAAAATATGGCAAGATTTTGAAAATCTTACGCCTTAATATATTTCACCGTAACCATCAGCAACCACAAGCACTCACTAAACTACCAGATACAACTAGCATCATTATCACCACCACCATCAGCATCATCATCATCATGACTACAAACCTGGAATCGAGCGTCTTGACACCTAGGGGACCGAGCAGGTGCTTCTCCACCATGGTTAAAGCCTGCCAGGCCTTTCCGGGACTGACGAGATCGGGACACTGGAAAGCAAGAAGCGACTTGATGATGATGATGATGATCGAAAAAGATTTAACATTAAAAAGTAATACACTTGAAATTATTGCGCACATTTTTGAAGAACATACTAAAGTGTAATTTTAAAAATAAGTATAAAGTATAATTTATAAAATAAGCTCATAGTAAAATTTTAAAATAAAATAATTACTTTAATTCATTAAAAGTTTCCATTACCTTATTAAATATCTAATAATCACATATAAATAAATAATCAATCAAACAATACAACTGCAACCACTTACAACTGTTATGGCTATGGGAAAATTACATCTCAGCTGGTAGTCTGTGTACCTCTTGGTTGAGCCGACCGTATCTTTGTAGACGCCCCTGCGATTTATCAGGGTAGTGTCGTGGATTTGCGGGTCGTTTGACACCGGGTCGATCCAGAAGCGCTTCTCGAAGTTGTCTGCAATCAGACGGAACCATGCCTCCCAGGAACGCAGGTTGGAAGAGCCGTCTGCAGGTGGAACGATGGATGTTGAAAGGAAGGAGTGTTAGATGGATGAATCAATAAAAATCAATAGAAGGAAATCAATAAAAATCAATAGAAGGAAATCAATAAAAATCTATTTTAGACATTCTAAACAAATCTTAGACGTTCTTAACAAATCTTAGATGTTCTAAACAAATCGTAGACGTTCTAAACAAATTGTAGACGTTTTAAATAAATCGTGGACGTTCTAAATAAATAATCGATTGAATAAAAAGATTAAAAAAATATTAGATGGACAGAAAAAAGAATGGATGACAGCAAAAGATACGGGTTAAGAACATGGAATTTCCTAAATGCTGATATAGATAAATAAAACAGAATAAATATTACATTGTTGACAGATCTTAAAGAGAGCCAGCCAGCATAATATTATCTTCCCGACCAGCATTAATAAGCAACAATCATGCGGTTGTCATCAGCATCATCCTCATCATCACCGATATAAGCATCATCATCATCATTATTATTATTGATATAAGCATCATCATCATCATCAATGTTAGAAGCATTATTATTATTGATATAAACATCATCATCATCATCAATGTTAGAAGCATTATTATTATTGATATAAACATCATCATCATCATCATCATTATTATTGATATAAACATCATCATCATCATCATTATTATTGATATAAGCATCATCATCAGCATCAATGATAACTGCATCATCCCTTCAGGATACAAAACACGTCTACCTATAACTTATCCAACTAACAATTATTATACAGACTGTCCATAGTCGATTATTTCCATATAATCATAACCACCACCACCATCATCATCATCATCATCACTGTGAGTATTAATAACCTTTGACGCCCTTGTATGGGTAGACATTCTTCCGGTCCATCTCGGCCAGCCAGTGTACCACGGAGGCACAGAGACCGACGATTTCAACAGCTGAACCATCCCTGATCGATGAATCAATTTTTTTATTTCAATTTTATTTTAATTATCAATTTTATAAATTAATTTTAATTCAATTATTATCAACGAGTTGACGAAAAAAAAAGACGAAAGTGCTTACATATAAATCACTACCACCACCAACCTTTAAATCATCATCATCACCTACCTCTGAATCATCATTACTTACCTATAAATTATTATCATCACTTACTTCTAAACCATCACTATAACCTACATTTAATCATCATTCACCTATGACTGTCACCATGCACTATACCTCAAAATTACTACTAATACTACAACTATTTCTAATAAAACATCATCATCATGACAGCATACATCATCATCAAGACAGCATACATCATCATCATGACAGCATACATCAAGACAACATACCTGGGTGTTGCAGGAACACCTTTGTTCCCTGCCTGTTGTGAGCTGCCCATCTTGTCCATCCACGTCCCACAGTTGAAATCGTTACCCCCGTACACGAAACCCGTGGTCCAGTCTACCCCGATGGTATTGTTGAATCCTGTTTTGAAAAAAAAACGTTGCAACTTTTTAAAACATAAAATCTTCTAGTCTAGTTAAAAGACCAAAAAAAAAAAAATTTTGCTAAAATTACCAAAAAAATCAATATTATTTTGCGTAATAAATAATCAAACTAGAACAGTAATATCTTTATAAGCCGCAACTCATAATACATCATTTAATTAGGGATTAAAATTAATGATAATGTTGGGATCAAAAAGATATCAGTTCCAGGAACTGTTCTTATGTCAAAACCAATGATAAAATTATCTGATTTAAATAAGTAAGGAGGGCCAGGGGTTGCTTCGTTCCACCTGGCTAAAATTGGACAGCCCCCAGCAATCAGGCCATGGTTCTTCTCTCACCATGGCCCGATTGCTTCAATCATTAGGCACATGGGTACTGACTACAGTATTTAATTAGTAACTAATGAGAATGACCAACTACCTTCGTCCTTCATCTCCGAGTCAATCTGCCACCCGGCATTCCTTTCCCTGAACTTGAGACCGGTGGCATGCTTCTGTAGCGCTTCCTGTATTACTTCTTCTAATAACTGATCCTAATAAATGCATATTGATTAAAAAAATTATTTAAATGGAATACTTTAATGATTATTCGTAAATCATTAATTTCAGTGGAAAAAATTATTGCAATCAAGTTAATTAATCGTACTCGCCTTGTCAGTAGTGACGGGTGATTCATCGGTTGGGTAGAGCCTCAGAACCTTGTCCTTGAGAATTGAGTGACCTTCAGGAGCCAGCAGGCAGTAGTCCTTGATACACTGCAGCCAGAACCATACCGCGTCTCGGCAATTGTACCGGGCTGACAGTCCTGAGATGAAAATGAAAATATGATGAAACTCTCAGTATCATCTGCTAAATAGACAATATTTAAAAAAAAACATATTTCCTTCTTAATTCTCTTTGGAACAAATTCAACTTAAAAAATTCCGAGAAACGAGCCACACTCACCCTCCCCCAGTAGGTTCGGGATAAGACCGTGCCTGAGGCAGCCGGCATACCCGAGTATGATGAACCTGGCCTCTGTGAATCTCCCTGTGAGGAGAAGGAGTCCCCTTATGGCGATGAACGTGTCTCTACCCCAGTTTCGGAAGATGCCCGTAGAAAAATGTGGAAGACCTGACCAATCAAAACAATACATTGAATCGTTATGTAATATAAAAAAAATTTACATTAAGCTTTTATTTAAAAAACTAAAACATCTAGATTTTTTTTTAAAACATGAGTAAATAAATTATTGAAACAAATAAATAAAAAATCACATTTAGAATAATAAATATACAAAATAATAATAAACAAACCAAGTAAGAGCCGATAAATTTTTTTTATAAGAACCAAAAAACTAAATCCACCTACCAGCACACAGGGTCAGACAAGCCTCAACAGGAAAACCGTCGTGATTGGTTGAGCTCGGTGGGTGGGGCTTGTGAAGGTGGTTGGACAGTTTCGGAAGTTTTGCAGTTGGGACGTAACTGCACATCTGAACCGAGCCCAGGCTCAAGTCTCTAACGAATTTCGAACTATCGGCTGCAAATCTATAGAAGACAAAAAAATGACTTTAAATGTTTCTTTCAAATAAATATTTAAAAAAAACATATGCTTTCCAAATACACAGCATTTCAAAAACATACAATGTTTCAAAAACATAAAATGTTTCAAAAACATATAATGCTTCAAAACATTAAGCGTTAAAAAATAACTCGAAAGTAATTTCTTAACAGTTCTCCACAACATCGCTTTAATAATTTAACGCTTTAAAAGCCTTTTCACAACGCTGAGCACACAACTTGAAAAACATTTTTTTCTCAACACAACACTTACGAGGACATCATCTTCCAGCACTGCTCCACGGCCAGGGTGTAAACGCCGTTGACGATGGCGTCGAAATACATCGGGATGAGATACCGAGGTGCTTTTTTAAGCGATGAGAATGCTTTCTTGAACCACTGCCCTAACTGGAAAATTAAAAAAAAAATGGTGATTAATGGTAACAAGAGCATAATAATCATCATCATCATCATTTGCATCATCACCATTCCCATCTTTATCATTGTCGCCCATATGAATGCTGCTATTTTCAGCTCAGCAAGAAAATTCTATTAATATCCATCATTATCATCGCTGTCATAACTATGCTTTCGACTCACCTCACTAGTACCAGGATAGGGTATCAACCTATCAGCAATATAATCCAGCATCCAATCTCCTTCCCTGAGGTTACCACACAGCGGATGCCCGAGGTTGTTCGAAGGTCGAATCTTATCGAGCAAGGTCACGACGCCCTGGAGACCGCAGTAACGGAGTCGACCGAAATTCGGAACGTCGTAAGTTCCGAAACCGTGACCGTCGTCTTTTTCTTCCTGGTCCAACCTGTAAAGCACTCTGTGGAGGTCATCGAAGGTCATGGAATCGAAAATCTTCTCGAGGGGATGAGCAGTGAGGGACACCCGACGGGAACTGAAGGTTCTCATCTGGTACCCGAAACCCGTCAGGAGCTGTCGCACCTGGAGGATGCTCTCCCTGACCGCGAACGGCAGGTTTACCCTGGTGATCGAAAGGGAAAAATTAAAACCATTGCTAATCATAATTAGGAACAAATAATAAATATTAAAACAATTAAATATCGCAACCGTAATTAACCGTACAAACTACTGACCTAAGAATAATTAATCATACAAATTACTGACCTAAGAATAACTAATTATACAAACTACTGACCTAAGAATAAATAATCGTACAAACTGCTGACCTACGAATAACTAATCGTACAAACTGCTGACCTAAGAATAAATAATCGTACAAACTACTGACCTAAGAATAACTAATTATACAAACTACTGACCTAAGAATAAATAATCGTACAAACTGCTGACCTAAGAATAACTAATCGTACAAACTACTGACCTAAGAATAACTAATTATACAAACTACTGACCTAAGAATAAATAATCATACAAATTACTGACCTAAGAATAACTAATCGTACAAACTGCTGACCTAATAATAACAGATCGTACAAACTACTGACCTAAGAATAACTAATCGTACAAACTGCTGACCTAAGAATAAATAATCGTACAAACAACTGACCTAAGAATAACAGATCGTACAAACTGCTGACCTAATAATAGCCACACTTCCAGGCGGAAGATTGTGAAAGTGAACGACGCTTTCTTTTGTGTTTTCCGGATTGATGATCTTGAACGTCTTGCTTTCCGATGGTTTGAGATTCTGGCTGGTCGTCAACTGAATCTTTTCTAACCCCCCGATGTACACGGGGTCTTGGGTGAAATTCTCTTCACCGGTCTGAGCAAGGTGGCCCTCAAATATGACTTCTTCTATTACACCTGAGTTGAATGAAGGTTAATTAATTTGAAATAAATTTTTCCCACTAATACAATAAAGTAATAAACATACAATTAGATTGCTTATGACACTCTCACTAAAGCACCAAAACGGAAACCTTAAATTATTATATTAACTCTAAATAAAAAATAATAACATTTGAATTCTCACATTCCAATGTGTTTATATTTATTTTCATACACATACATGCATTTAGATCACACAATAATGGAACTAAAAGTGCAACTTGGCATCCCCCTTAAAACCTAATAATCAATCATTAAATCATACAAATTTATATAACAAAACAATTTCTTTCCACATACTCACCTGGTATGGTAATGTGATGCAGAGATCCCCCTCTGCTATTGGTCGAGAAAGAGGTGTGGGCGTACAGGATGATAGACTGGTGTGACGTCGAGTTGTGACGAGTGACCGATATGACGTCGTCGGTGACGGAGTCAACAAATATCTGTTTTTGTAGTTAGAAAATTTGTCACTCACGAAAAAAATTAAACTCCGTCATTAGCTAAACACCGAAAGTCATCAGTAATACATTTATTCTAAGATCATGATGAACACACAAACATATCTTCCTCTTTCTCTCTCTCTCTACGTACCTCTTTGTATCCACCCTTCTCCAGGTGTAAATGGATATCATTGAGCATCTTCTTAGCCCGGATGATTCCAACGTTTCCGTCGACGGATACTCTCTCTTCTCCCTTATTCCCTGCCGACCACTTTCTGTATAGACGGCTTTCCTTGACAACGTCAATCTGCAATGAAGAACAAAACCGGATAACTAACGTTTTATTTAATTCCACATTGTTTTTTTTTATTATTTAAATATTTATTTGTTATTCAGCTTTTTTATTTTTAACATTAATTTTTAAATATAATCTAAATTATGCACATTTAATTTATTTATTATAAAAATTGAACTTTTAAGAACAAGTTGAACGTGTGTGCGTGTGGGTGAGTAGACGATTTGTATATGCCTGATAGCCGCCACTAAGGCAAGAAAGTGTAAACCTTTCACTTAATTTTTAATAATAAATAAATAAATTAATTAATTACATGGTGGGGAACCATCTCGTCGTATCCTCTGTTGCTACCGATGGCACTGCAGGACATGGCGATCACCGACGAATAGGGAAGAAGGTCGATGGCCGTGTGTTTCTGATTGGAGGGAAAAAAAAGAAAAACAAAATATAAATTAAATATTCTGCAATTTAAATCACCATAAATATCATCATGCTTGTGGCGGAAATAATTATTAAAACACAAAAATAAAGCATAATAAAATAATATTAAATATACTGAAATTTAAATCACGATAATTATCATCATGCTTGTGGCGGAAATAATTATTAAAACGCAAAAATAAAACATAATAATAATAACAACAGTAAAATTAGACATCCCCCTCTAAATATAAATCCCCTTAACTGAAAAATGTTGCACCTGTATAACGCTCTCGTTGTCATGTGACTGATCCATAAACAAGGCATGAGCCACAGAGGGCATGATGTACCTGGCCGACAGTTGGATGAACGAACCGACAGGATCCCCTGCGAACCTGTGCACCAGGCGACCGAGCTCCCTGGGGCTCCAGCCGTTTAGACCCTCTGGAAAACGAGACAGGTTGTCCACAAATTATTTAAAATTTAATGTTTCACATTAACAGTTTCTATTATAGATGTATGCATGTGCTTATATCAACAGTTATATATCGTTTAAATTATAAATCATCATCTATAAGCAGTGGGAGTATATCCTTTCTAATGAACCTTTCAGACAATTGAAACTCAATTGCTATTTTGATTTTGTTTGTTTGAAATTCATCTTTTTGTGAAATAAAATAAAACAAAATAAATAATCTGATCGAACCAACCCCTGATGAGAGAATTAATGCCGAGCCTGTTTATGAAAGTATTGTCCGCATATTCAGAAGAGGTGAAGAGTTCAGCTATGACGTACAGGTCAGGCCTGGCCTTTCTTGCTTCATCGAGCATGTACTGATTGTATGTAAATTATGAATAACATTAATAATTATATAATTGGATCTTCATATTATATTATTTTATATCTTGATCGATTTTAACTAATATAATGTTAGTGGGTGATTGCATTCAAGTCCAATTCTTTTTCTCTGAACAACAATGAGGCATAAAAATAATCAAAAAATGTTTTAGAAATTAGAATTTAAAAAATCCTTCGAACCTCTGCAACATGGATTGGAGTGCTATGGCAGTTGTCCAATCTGACACCGTGAAAAATAGAGGCAGTTTCGACTGTATAGTCCCTCATGTAGTTCCAGAGGTAAGGGCAGTCTTCAAACCTTCTACCGTACCTCAACTTGACGCTGTCCCCCCAAGGAATCAATTCCCTCCTAAGGTAGACGTTTGACCCTGAGAATGTGATAACATGGGTGTTATATTCCTATTTAGTTACTAGTATTATTACCAGTATCACCATAATCATCATAATCACCACTATAATCACCACTGTAATTTGATGATTAATATTTCGTCTTAATGTAACCAGAATGTAGTTAAATTATCCTAATCAATGTCACCAACAACTACCCCAATGAAGAAAAACTAAAAAGCAGAACTACTTACCAGGCTCTGCAAAATTTCTAAGAGGGTCATCGCACATGACCCATCCGTTGTGGGCCATGCAGTAGGCCCCCTCTTCAGAATTCATGGCTTTTTCCTCCTGTTCAACTGTCATCTGCTTGTCAGGTAGGGTGAAGTAGCTGAAACAAGTCGTTATTAAATTTAATCTAAGTATAATTTGTCAATTAAAATCAAATTTAGAAATATTCATCAAAACTAGTTTCAAATAAATGCAAATTATAAATATAATAAAAGAACATTAGCAACTAAAAAAAGTTTATTAAAATTCTCAAAATAGACAAGATTGCTTGTTACTTAGTTTCAAAGTAAAACCTACCTTTTTTCTAGTCAATTATATTTTTATGTATTCAATAACAATAAGCCAATTTTAAATGCAGACGTTGAAAACCGAGATAAAAATCACCAAATTACCTCAATTTTTTAGCATAAAAAACAGGTTTTTCATCGCTTAACGCATGTTTTATTAAATAACTCATGATAAACTTTTCAATATTGTTCATAAACACTGGTTCTATAAAATAATAAAACTTAAAACAACTAACTTCCACATGATTGGACTGTCCGGCGTGACCTTTCCGAGCCTCATGCCCTTGTCATCGATGAAACGCCATCTGGCATTGGCGATGAAGTTGTTTATGGCGCAGTTAACGTGCTCCATGATCTGAGCTGAACCTCGTGCATTCAAGTCGTTCAGTTTCGACCGCAAATTCTCACAAGCTGTGCTGATCTTTACGTCTCTCGATGTCTCGTCGGGTCTGGTAAAATCAGTGAATTACGTGTAATTTTATAGTCATTGTTATTAATGTTATAATAATTCATTAAAATGTGTTATATTACTATAAGATATCACTACATTTTAGCTAACTACAGCAAAGTCCAGCAGATGGAAACCATCGACAATGATATATTAATTTTTTCATCAATCACTCATAAACTTGAATAATAAGAAAATAAATTACTTTCCGAAATTAATCAAAAAATTTAAAAAAATCAAAACAAACTGGCAGGAATAATAGTTCTTAACAGCAAGTGGGATGTCGATGGTGCACTTGAGTCTTCTGTACTTGATGTCGGGCAAGAGGAAGAGATCACTTGAGGGTTTGTCATCACCCCTGGTCCCACCTGGATAGATGAAAAGGTTTGTAATTAAAACATTGCTTCGTAATCAAAACCATCACGGCGTCACCAGAACCATAGCATAGCTTACCTTTGAATAATCCTAATGTTATATAGCCCCTAACACAAAATTGGTACAAATAGAGGGTTGTCATGAAATAACAGGCATAGCTGTTATGTCAATAGCATGCATTAACATAATTTAATTTGGTCAGTCATAGCACCACCCTTTATCCCTACTGGGTATCACAAAATTATAATTATTAAACAATATTTTTTTAAAAATAAATTTACTGCTACTAACTCAGTATTGCACTTTTAAACTGAATAATAACATCTTCAATGCAGCACTGATTGAATTCCCAGAACTTGTGCTTCGGAATTATCTCGTCCCTTACAATGTTTTGGATTGCCTGCACCGTAAAAACATTAACTGGTCTTTAATTTCCTTTTATTAGGTCACATAATCTACTTTGTTGATATTATGTTTCGTAAAATAAATATAACTTTATGACTTAAATATGAGTTTATTAAATATCAATATTACTAATTAATTGATTTAATAATCTGCAGTATATTTAAATAATAAAAAACACATAACAAATATGAAAAAATAATGAAAATAAAAATAGAGCAAAAATTCTAACAGAGAGATGTTCTTCAGTTGACAGGACAGGGGGAATGCCCCTACTCTCCCATCTCCCCTGGCCGACCTCCAGAGAAAAGTGCCAAAGTACCCTATCCATGAGATAGGCAGGTTTCAAATGAGGGGAATTGATCATGTTGTACGAGCATTCAGGGTGAGCCAGTATCCATGGACTTTCATTGGCAGTATGGTTGAAGACTAGATCCGTCAGACTAAGCATGTTCCAATTATTTTTCAGATCTTCAACAAGCTGCTTGACATCTTTCATCGAGTATGTACGTTCCTGGATGTGACGATAGGGTTGTGATGATAATGATGATAACAATAACCTCCCCCCCCCTCGATATCTACAACATAGCAAACACAAAACAACCTTGGTGCAATATCTCGGATCAAGTTTCCTCTGGTCCTTTAGACAGTAAGCAGAGTTAGACTTGCCCAGCTCCTGGATAGGAGTAAAGTGTATCATATTGTAGCCGGATTCGTGAGAAACCTTCAACCTCTGGGGCCACTCGTTGAACACGCCCAAGAGTTTAGGCATGACCGTCTGACAACAGATGGAATCAAGTGATAGTCTGTCATCCATCTTGCCAACATGAAGGACAGGATCGACTAGGAAGTACCCCCCGCCATTGGCTTCACTCTTCTCGCTCCTGCAACAATTTTAGTCTGACAGTGAGCAACGAGTATAACGGTGATCAGAAAAGCATTACACTTAATAAAACTAATATTTACTCTTTACAGCTCGATTTTTTATTCTATAGTCTCCCATAAATACTACAGATACAGTTACATGTAAGCTGACACACACACACACACACACACACACACACACACACACACACACACACACACACACATGTATGCCACAAACCCTTCATTGACAGTGAAGTAGTAGTTGAAGGATCCGGCAAGTACCATGGGCACTTCGGCATAAGCGTCGTAATTATCCGTCCTCATTTTGCACTCATTGGACCATTCCACTTC
Organism: Erpobdella octoculata; assembly: GCA_963978895.1. Taxonomy (NCBI): domain Eukaryota; kingdom Metazoa; phylum Annelida; class Clitellata; order Hirudinida; family Erpobdellidae; genus Erpobdella; species Erpobdella octoculata. The sequence goes on from OZ022246.1 coordinate 24,037,210, forward strand.
TCGATATTTCGACCTGGTGAAGATGATTTTGCTATTGATTACAATAAAAAATAGTTAAATTAATGAAGAGACAAATGTATACAAAATTTAAAGAATTAAAGAAAATTTCAGAAAGGTAAAATTCTACCTATGACCATTTTTTGAGTTTATCAAAACAATAACTAATTGCATAATAGAAATTCATATATATTATTTTTATTACTATTACTACTATTATAGTTAACTAAAACTATTTATTGAATTAAAGGGGCAGTAGATTTCTGATTGCCAACATCCAAATCAAAACCATAAAAGTCTATAAACCCATAAAAAGATCAATAGAAAGGAACCTGTTTGAGCCTTCCTTCGGATCGATTGGATGATTGACAAACAGACGAACAGGAAGTCCAGTGAGCGAGGCATCGAGAATAAAATGAAGTCGCCATCCTTAAATAAATGAAAAAAAAACACTCCTGATCATTATTACTCAGCTCTTAAACAATTTTGTATAATTTATATCATTGAGCATGGTTTGTAACGGTATTCCCTTTCTTTCTCTTCTAAATTGAAATGCATTCTAAAATTTTGTTAATCATAACCTTTTTCAAGTCTGTATAAAACGGCTTCTTGAAAATCTCCTTGCTTGAGAACGAGGAGACGTGACTGTGATGACATCTTTTGACAATCTGCAGGTCTATGAGAGGCTTTGCCAAAAAATGTTTCTTAATAAAGAAAACAATAAGCCAAGTTAATAAAGTTTTTAATAAGTAACTAACAAGCTTTTGTTAGATCTGAATTAAATTAAAATTTTTATTTATGATTGAAATCCTAATAAAAGCAGCGCTTTACTGATTAGTTGCACATAAAAAACTCAAGAATGTAAAAATAATTGTTTTAGTTATGCTCAAAATGTGCGTTTTGAAAAAAAAACAAATTAGCCAACCAAACAAGGAATTCAGAAACAGAACTCGTCTTTGAGAGCTGCTGTTATTTGACCGGCCTTTACCTTTAAATGTAAACAACATCAAAACATAGACAACTAAAATAAAATTTAGATAACTCCTTTTTACCGTTTCAAACTAACTTTTGCAAACTGTGTTTTTATATGTGTAAAATTTTAATTATAATTGATTATTACATTTTTAAAACACGGTCGATTTTGATACATGAAGCTATAATATATCACCTACAAACTTTTGATAGGTGCGCATAAATCGATTCAATATTCCCCACCAGTTTCAGTTTCGAAAAATGATATAGCATATATTTATATCCATCCATTGTAACAATTATTCTTTAAATCAATAATTGTAGCTTGTATTAAAATTAAAATGACCAAATAATCTAAAAAGTTTTCTTTTCATAACTCCTTTACATGGGCGCCCGCAGGAATTTTCGCAGGGGAGGCAAGCTTTTTATTTTCTTCTTTTTTCGCTTTTTGTCTTATATTGTTTCTCCGGTTTCTTCTTTTTTCTCAAAATTGTATGGGGTCTTAGGGCTCAATTGAGCCCCAAGAAAATTTTTGAAATTTTTCGTTTAAAATTAGGTATATACAGTACAATTTTACTTAACTTTATTTTATTTTACATCATAATAAATATTCCAAAATGCTCTAAAAACACACTGAAAATTACAAAAATGCTTTAGTTGGAAAGGTTTATATTTTCTACACAGTCAAACTGGCATTGTTTATAGAAATGTGTGTACCTTTAAGGCTTTGCAGAAAAAGTTGGTAAAATTGTATGAAAATGAGAGGAGACAATCAAACAAAAGTCATTCATCAGTAAAAGACCTCAGTAATGTTTTTTGGAGGCCCATTTAAACAACTATACATGAGCTTATCAACTAATAAAAGCTGAAATAAATATTATACTTAGAATAAACTATTTAGCCAGTGGTGGATCAGTGATTCTGGATAATTTTCCCCCCCCTTGCCCCCCTGCGGGTGCCCATACTCCTTTATATTTTGAGATCTACAAGGACGTGTTTTTTATTCACTTGATGAGCCCCTGAAACAAACCGTGGTGAATGTAGTTTAGACCGGAGAGTTCATCAGTTGAATAAAAAAACGCGTAATAGGATTGGGAGAGCGAGCATCCAGTCTCAAATTTGCCACCTTTTAAAATCGGCAGAGACACAATTAGGTGCTCGAAACCATTACACCTAATTCTCCTACATATCTCACTAATTCAAGCCTTTGAGCTTGCCTAAGTTGCTATAACATTTTTATGATTAATGAACCAACCAACCACTCCTCAACTTTTAATTAATCAATAAATCTTTCCACGAAATCTTGTCTACAATTAAAAAACAAATTTATGTCTGTTTATTAACCTTTTATTATTGATTTTCTGTAAATAACTGTTTTTCATATTGCAAACAAATTCATATTAGTAGAGTTAAAAAAATCCACAGCAATACGACAATATCGTAGCCAATATGGAACAAATCGGTACGAAATTACAAACAGATTCTGAAATGTGGAACGTTAAAAACAAATAAACCGATTAAAATAACATGCAGCAAGACACGTGCAGTAAAACAAACAAACAATGTAATAAATCCAAACATTACAGCCTCTGAATTGGAAGCACGTGAGCAAGAGAGCAAAGATATGAATGTTAAAAATAGCAGAGATAATCGACAATTGGAATATGATTAAAAAGTTTGTCATGTTTGTTTTGCGTTAATCTAATCTAATCTCGTCATGGTAAACAAGCTTTATTAATCTCTTGGCGTTCTGATAAATTTGACCTGAAATGATTTAACAAATGCATATTAACGATTGACCATATTTCATAACATTTATTGAAAAAAAATTATAAACAACTGTATTATTCTGCTTTGACATTTGATTCAAATAAATACCAAATGTGAACACTCATACAAGTATCATTAAAAATAATTAAATCTAATAAACATTATCAGATGCAGAGATAAAAATTTGTGATGCTAAAATGCATTAAAAAATGCAAAATGAATTAAAAAAAAGTTGCGTTAAAATACAATTTCAAATGTAAAAGGTCGTGAATGATGAGAGGGTGATAATGAATTAATGAATATTCAATTACCTTAATTAATGAATATTCACCGACCTTAATTAATGAATATTCAACGACCTTAACAATCGTTGGATTTCAAGAAATGATGTTAACATAATAACAAATGGAAGATTCCGCCCACCTTAAGATGTTATTAATTAATCTGGCAGCCAAGTTATTTTGGTCTCATCCTGACTGCTGGAGCTAGAATGAAGCAAGAGAAGAAAAAAATGAAAATATTTATTATTAAATTCTTTATAAACATGACTGGGAACAATACGAATTCGGGACAGATGTCCACTTAGCAAAAATTTTGAATAAAGAAGAAATGAACAATTGAGAAATACCATACCCCTGAATACTTATGATCAAATAACAATACAAAATTAAAATACATTCATCAAGAATAATTCACACATTTTAGTCTTTGAAGTGACACTTTCTGGAATGATATCTGAAATGACAATAAAGGCACAACTAGATACTAAGAATATTTTCTTAGACAACGAGACATTAATTTAATCAGCATAACAAATAGAAAATCACATTTTATTATTATAAAAAACATCATTCCTGTCTTCATGAAACTGTCAACGAGTGTGTTTACATGATATGACGTTAATAGTCGATTACTAATGAGGGTCTTTAAAATGAGAGAATGCACGGACAATATTAATGATGACAGCAAAAGATAATAAACTATAATGACAACGGCATCATATGATCATGGACGACATCGTACTATCACAGACGACAATGTATGATCATAGACTACATTGTACTATCACAGATGACATTGTTTGATCATGGATGACATCCTACGATCATGGAAGAAGTTTATGACATTGGATGACAACAGATGATGTTGATAATGACAACGGCTAATTATGTTACGAATATTAGATGTATTCTATTTCAAAGTAGATAAAAGATAATAGATATTAAACATACAAGGAATAACAAACAAACCTTCTTCCTTTTGTAGAAAGACAAAGTCTTCAATCGAAGCTGAAGTAATTTTGATTGTTGAAGCTTCAGCTTCAGCAGCAGTAGTAGTAGTAGAAGTAGTCGTAGTGGTGATTGTTGCAGCGTTCATATCAGTGCAGTCAGTAGTATTGTTGGCACAAGTTTGATCAAAGAGTGTCTACACACAAGTTTAAAAGAAAAAAAAGATAATATTTTATCAGATTAATGCACAAACATTGACTTATAGAAAAACACATTTTTCAATTACCACAAAACAAAACATCTAAAACTAACATAAAATTGCTTTCAAAAATACTAAACAACAAAGCCAAAATTTACAGACAAAACATATACCTTGTAATTCTGAATGAAAAATTCAACAATCTGATTCTGTAATTTAGTGAGCGCCACAAATTCATCAAGATTCTGGGGCTCCTCGGCACTGAACAAAAAAAAAGCATCTTGAAAAATTTCACACGAATAAACTTAAATTTTAATATTAAAAATAGTTGGGAGCCCTATACATAAAGAGCCCAAATCACTAAGACGGGTATTTATGTAAGGATATTTGAAACCTGTAAAACAAAGTAGGTCCAAGAATCAGGGCCAAGTTAGAAACAGGCATGGAATTCTCTTTGCAGTTGCTTGCGACCCTGATCAAATGTAAAAAAAAACCTTTAATCTAAAAAAAAATCAATTTTTAATCGAGAAAAAAAATTTGTTAAATTATTATTTGTGTTTAATTTAGATTTTAATTTATTATTCCAACATTTTTGAAAACGTAAGCTGACTTTTCGAGATGTTGGAACAACATACAAAGATTGTCACGGTTCGCAGAAGGAACTTTGCCCATCAAAGTCTTTACAAGAGGCATTAGAAGAAGTTCATCTAGCCCGTCCGTTCTACAGTTTTGCTGAAATAAATTTAAACAGTTTTGCTGAAATAAAATTAAACAGTTTTGCTGAAATAAAATTAAACAGTTTTGCTGAAATAAAACTAAACAGTTTTGCTGAAATAAAATTAAACAGTTTTGCTGAAATAAAATTAAACAGTTTTGCTGAAATAAAATTAAACAGTTTTGCTGAAATAAAATTAAACAATTTTGCTGAAACAAAATTAAACAGTTTTGCTGAAATAAAATTAAAACGATGGAATTAAAATGATAAATAATTAGTCACAGTAATTAATTATTAATTATTATTTTCTGAGTGATTAACGACTTTGTTTACTCACTCTGAAAACTTTACGAAGCTCTTCTTTCATGTCGTCAGGAAAGAACAAATCCTGGGACTAGATGGATAAATTATTTATAGTAATTATTAGAGTAACATAATAAATTATTAGAGTAATATAATAAATTATTAGAGTAATACAATAAATTATTAGAGTAATATAATCAATTATTATAGTAATATAATAAATTATTCAAATAATATAATAAAAAGATTTTTTAATCATATTACACCACATTTGAAGCATGTAAAAAACTGATATAAATTATAACTGAGAGAGAGAAAATCATAGAAAAATGGTTGGATGGATAACATCATTTCAAATGTAAACCATACAATCAGATAAGAACTGAAAATGTGTTTCTAAATTAACTCAAAAACTTACCAAACAACCTGTGAACAACTTACAAATAAGAAATACAACATATGACTAATTCCTTAATAAGTCTTATCAGTGTAAATAATTAATATAAATAGAATCATGGATGGATGAATGAATGGATGAAACAAATGATTACAATATTTGATAAACCCTGACCAATTCAAAATTTTGTAATAATCTTCCGTTATTTTTATTTTGCAATGAATAAAAGATATGACTTGTTTAGAAGTTCATCTCTATACGCAAAATAGTAATAATAAAAAAAGAAGAAGAAGAAGAATACTAAACCATTCTGATTAAGGTCTTGAGAACACCAGTAACATTGTGAACGGGTTCCAGCTTAAGCAACTCTTTAAACTGTTTCGGCTTGGCCGACAACTTTTCAATTAGACTTCCGATTCTGGGCTTGGATCCTGAAAGTCGGTATACGCCCTTGAAGTTTGAACATAAAATTAAATTAATTAGGTCACACATAACTAAATAAACTGGTCCAAACTAGAGATGGCCCAATTTATAGTATATTTGAATTAGATATCAGCTATCTGGCATTATTTGTATATCTAATTCAACACCCCTGCAAACTCAGTACACATTTTTTTATCTGGTACAATTTAATCAAGACTGGAGAATAGAGTTTACCTACCTGTACAGAAATTCCATTTTCTTCGATATTGGCAATGCAAGTCTTGATCGCTTGGATTCTTTCCGAGGCTGGTGTCCAATCGACGCTGTCTGAGTTGATCGCGTTTTTCTCGAAGGCGACGGGTGATAAGAGGGGAGTCGCGATGCACTGGAACGCAAGCCGAGTCAAGCACTTCTTATGGCAGGTCAAGCCGCACTGTCGTTTATTTGGGAAAATGACATTCACGTGCTTGATGGCAAAAAAACATGTACACAAATTGTTTTCTAAAATATTGGGAAATACAACTCTGAATCAAAATTAATTTAATTTGTACTCATAAAAATAAGCTTCCCATAAAAATTATCACCATCATCATCAGCATTATAATCAATATATGCTTATTAATTCTACACTGTGAAGTCTTTAAATAAATTAAATAGACAATAACAAACAAATAAACAAATGAAGTAATAATTTTAATATAAAAACTAATCGAAATAATGGCGACGACTTTTCCTATTCACCTTCATGCACTGAACTCCATTGAAGCAGACGTATTTCTCACATCCCCGACACTTCCTGGGCGCTCTCAAGTTTTTGTACTTGTGGTGCTTCTTCAGGGTTCCCTCTTTAGCGGATGTCTTATCATCTTATGTCATTGAATCAATCAATCAATCAATCTTTAGCGTATGTCTTATCATCATATGTCATTGAATCAATCAATCAGTTAATCAATGAAATAATTATTTTAAAAAGATAACACTTGAAAAAATGTTGTCAAATATACAACAATGAAATCAATACAATAAAACTGTTAAATAATATATCTTTAACTATTCTTAACTCGATATCAACAAATTACTGACCGATGACGGGAGAAGTTGCAGAAATCAGAGGTTCTATGATGGTGAGATCACCTAGGGATAAACTTTGGGCAGGTACTTCATCAACGAGGTCACTGACACTGCCGGTACTACAGGTGCCGTGTCTCGGTTCAGGTGAGCCGTCGAGTGACCTTGAAATTCCCTTGCTCACGAGTCTTTTGTACTTATCGTGGCTGGGGTGGTCTGGGAGGAAGATAAAAAGAAGGAAAGATTTGTTCAAAATAAATTTACAAATCAAGATTTAATGTTTAAAAAAAAGTTTTTATATTTAAACATGGCATCAACAAGGAAAACATTCATTATAAAACTTACATCTGCAACGGCAATTTTGTCATTAATACTAAATAAAGTTTGATTGACATATGTTGCATTAGCAACTGTTTAATAACAATAATAATAATCCATGAAAAAATCAACAATCCATTTTAGAATGAATGTTAACCTTTACAATGACTTTAAAGAGCATAGCATTACTATTACAACTTAAATTATCTGAAAATAAAAATCATTTCAGCATCGTAAACAGCAGTTAAGGAAAGCATGACTCACTTTTAAAACAATCCAAAAAAACTTTAAATTACATCGTATCATAAAACAGCAAAAAACACAGAATCTGACGAACCCTTTGTGATGTTAATGCAGCCCTCTTCAATGCTGTAAGTGGATGACCTTGTTGTTGAAGAAATATGTGGTAGCACCATGCCCATTCTCCCCCTCACGTTAATGGACCTAGCAAATAAAGTTGTATCTTCTATAAAGAATCATAATAGCTGCAGCTCGTGACTCATACGATATCAATTAATGCATATAATCTTCAAATGAATTTTAATTAATTTAGCGGGATCCTCGTACTTAGGTTCACCCACACTTATTCTATAATAATAATAATAATAATAATAATAATAATAATAATAATAATAATAATAATAATAATAATAATAATAATAATAATAATAATAATAATAATAATTCTATTAAAATAATAATATATAATAATAATATGATAATTAATAATCAGCTGGATTGAGCTTTTTCATAAATAATTCTTTAAAAAAAGTAATTCATAAGAGATTAAATTATGAATATTTAATGATTTAATGAATGCATTGTCTCTGCCACTTGCGGTATTACTATTAAACCACTCTAACTCCTAGTAATAAGTTTAATGGTATGATTAAAAAAACCAGTAACCTTTCTCTAGGATGTTCAGGCAGATCACTGGTTGAAAAAATTAAATAAAACAGATATTAAAACTAAACAATAATATAAAACAAATTTAAATATTAAATCCATAGTGAACAAATTTAATTTGATTAAAGAATATAACACTGAAGTAAGTGAACCTTCAAAACCATATGATTTGCTTTCCTTGTCAAAAACACAAGCATCACATCAATGTAACGTTACCTTGGACATTTCTTCATATAAACCTCAAACGAATGCTCTTTGACATCTGGTTTGGCAGTCGTGGCACCGGAATCGGAGCCGACAAAGCGATGCTTCATGAGGGTCGCCTGGGCAGAGAGGCCCACAGAATAAGCCTCGCAGTTCTTCAAAAAGATCGTCAGCTGTGCGGGTTTTTTTAGGGGAAAAAAACAACTAAGTAATTGTAATGAAGGGTTTGTAGTTCCCACTTGCTGACTATCAGACCATGTTATTATAACTCAGCATGTAAGTATTTATATAAATTGATTGACAAATCTGTTTAACATTTCACAGCAGCTAACCTCCTTGACAAGTGGCCCAAGGCATTCAACGTAAGCGTTAAAAAAACCTTCCGTGATCTAAAACACAGAAATCAGAATCAATTAATTTTGCTTAAACTTATTTTATAATCATTTGCCCATTATTATATTTTATAATTATTCATTTCTATATCCATAATTATATTATAATTATTCATTTCTATATCCATTGTTATATTATAATTATTCATTTCTATATCCATTATTATATTATAATTATTCATTTCTATATCCATTGTTATATTATAATTATTAATTTCTATAACCATTATTATATTATAATTATTCATTTCTATAGCCATTATAATATTATAATTATTCATTTCGATATCCATTATTATATTATAATTATTCATTTCTATATCCATTATAATATTATAATTATTCATTTCTATATCCATTGTTATATTATAATTATTCATTTCTATATCCACAACTTTGTTATAAGTATTTATTTGTATATCCATAACAATATTATAAGCATTTATTTGTATATCCACAACTTTATTATAAGTATTTATTTGTATATCCATAACTTTATTATAATATGTCTAAAAAAATAAACTTACAGATTTGATGACATCATCACTTTCAACCATTACATAGCTCAACTGTTTAAGGATGTTTTTCTGTCTCAAAGAAAAAAATAACTAAAAATAAACACAATCCGATTCTCAGATCGAACAGTGAAAAATAATAATGAGGAAATTATATAAACAATATATATACATATAAATTTATATATATAGAGGTACTTCCCAAAAACAACACCCCCCCCCCCCCATTTAGGACTCTCTTTCATTTATGACCGTTTTTTCGCTGATGGATATGCTATCAAGTCCGACTAACATCCCTCCATTTAAAACCCCTCCCTTTTTACGACCTGATCATTTTCAAGGTTGTAAAAGGAGAGTATCACTGCATATAAAAGATTGAAATGACCTTTACCTCAACAACGCCCATCAATCTGATCTCTTTATTTGCATCGTCAACACATTTCATGTACGTTTCTGCAGCTTCGGTTATCTGAAATATATTGAAGAAAAATATAAGAATAAGAAAATAATTATCTAAAATAATTAGTTGCATTAAAAAACCTGCTGAAATACATTCTGAATTTTTCATATTTACCAGATAATAAAATTAATTAGGAAAATTTAAACCTTTTGCACAAAACCATCTTCACTTTTCTTTCTTCCGAAAATCCGAGAGCCGACAATACTACCGCCGCTACCCGCACCACTACCGCTACCACTAATGCTGATTGCGCTGTCTCGGGAAAGGGTGATGCCGGATGATGAAGTCGCGTCCGCTCTTGCTCTTTCTTCTTCCCATTTCTCCAATTCTTGATTCCTTAACGTATACATTTCTTTTGCTTTCTGCAGAGCTGCTTCTGTATCTTTCTGATTTCAAACGTGTTGAAAATTTTTTTAGTAAATTTGATAAAAAAAACTTTATTTTGAATAAAATTGACTTGAAATATAAGAAAAACTGATTAAAGAATCTTTAAGCAACAAGCAAGAAAATCATTAAAAATAGGTGGTTAAAAAACATTTTGTCTAATTTGTAATTAACCAATTTAATACATATTTATTTATAAAAGGCTATTTACAGAAAACAATCTAGAACAAATAATAAATTTTGAAACTGTAAATAATAAATGTTAAATAATCATTATTATTAAAAAAAAACATTTATCCTCCAGCAACATGGAAACGTGCTACGAATATCAATTATAATTTTGACTATAAGCAACCAGGAAGATAGGATGTCAAGTAAACCCAAATTAATTAGATGAGAAACCATTATTGCCACATTTCACACGGGCTGAAAAGCTTAATTAAGCAAACCAGTCTGAGAAATAATTGGTGTTCAGTAAGAGTGCTTGATCTTATTTTTCATAAATCGAATTTCAAAATATTACTATGAAACTTATTTACATATAAGTGAAAAGTTATTTATAAAAGTAAATTTTTATAAGAAAATAAGACTGAAAAAACATTTGAGATGATGAAGCTTCTATGAAACGTCTTCATTTAATTTAAAAAAAAAAAACATTTTAATTATATAACGAAGAAATGTCAACAAACCACTCGGTTGCACTGTCCGTGATAGATTTCCTTGAGATACAAACACGAACGTCGATGCTCGTGTACTCTTTTAATCAGCGGCTTGAAACGAATATTTATCCGCCATTAAAATAACTTTTAAATGTTTATTTTTTAAAGGAGAAAAAAGTGTTTAGATTCTATACAATGAAATATTAAAAACAGTATAAATTAAATAAGCATAAAGCATTACTTTTAAAAATGCTGAACCCATTAAATTAGTAGATATGTCTTGTCTTTTACAAGCTGTTTCTCCATCCTTTGAGTATTGAATGAAAATATGGTTTAATAAATAACTAAATATTCATTTCAATCTTTATTTCAATCTTTATTTTCTATAAACTTTCATTTATTAACATAGCATGGATATTTTCTGTGAACTCAAGAAACACTCGCAATAATTAGTCTCTTGAAGAATTTAATGTGCCCATCCTAGAGACATTACGATAACAGAAATCGCGCTAGCCGTAATTATTCTGAGCAGCTTAAATTATGGCGATATCTCTAAATCACATACACTGAATACTACAAGGACTAAATAATTATCATAATAACATTATTTATAAGCCAAACCATAATAGCATGAAAACAAACTATAGAGTAATAATGAATGGAGATAGTTTAATGAAAATAAGGAATGACCTGTTCAACGGATGCCATATAAATAAACTGCAGAGGAAAAGAATCCTGCAATTAAAAATTACAATTAGAATAATTTATCAGACCAAAATTACATTGATTACAACTTTATAATTATCTAGACGACAGAAACAAATGAAAATTTTATTCGTACAACTATAACAACTAGTTGTTTATCATCACCTGGTTGAAGATGCTGGAATGAACTTCCGAGGCCAGCTTCCTCAGTCTGTCTCCATACGATTGTTCTGTTTTAAATGCAAATATTTCTCCTAATAATTAAATATAATTATTAAAAATTACAAAATTACAAAATAAATAACTAACAACAACACGGCAAAGCAGTTTTAACATAAATAACTGAATAATATTATTGAATAGTCTGTAGTGCAAAAAGAATCAAAGTATTGCAACAACTTTAAACAAAATCATTTCAAAAGCTGATGACTTGTTATCTCGGAAACTTTTGTGCTCTTTTTCTTAAAACAAAGTAAATAAAAATGTTAAGCTCCACGATGGAAAAAATTTCCGATTAATAAAAATGCTGTGTTTTTGTTGTTATTGATTTTTTCAACTATAAAAGCAATTAATAATATTTTTTTAAACTTTTAAAGCAACAAATAATTAATTTTTCACCTATAAAAGCCATAAATAATTAGTTTTTCAACTATAAAGGCAGTAAATAGTAATTTTCCAAACATAAAAGCAACAAATAATTAATTTTTCAGCCATAAAAGCCACAAACAATTAGTTTTTTACCAATGCTTTTATTAACTCGTCGTCTCTGTTTGTTTCTCTGTCTGTCTGTTTGTTTCTCTGTCTGTCTGTTTGTTTCTCTGTCTGTCTGTTTGTTTCTCTGTCTGTCTGTTTGTTTCTCTGTCTGTTTCAAATCTTGCAATCAATTTTTGAGTCACTTCCTGATGATAGATTTTTTTTCAAATTTTGCATACATGCTCAAAATAGAAGACAATGCAATATTCAATTATTAGTTTTACAATAAGTCAATTAATTTAATTAATTTTAATTAATTTCGATATTTCGATATAATTAAGATATTTCGACTTTAATATAAAATAAAAGAGTAATATAAGAAAAAATTGATTGCAAAATTTGTGTTTTAATTACATATAAAAGCATTGGGTTTTAAAAATTCGTTTTTAATTTACTTGTTTCAACTATAAATAAAGGCAACAAATAATAATTTTTAAAGTACAAAAGCAGAAAATAACCAAGTGATGCTTTTTCCTTGACATAATGTATCAGGATGTGACAACACTCCACCCACTTGTCTGCTTGTTGAAAGCCAACATCGACGGCATTTTCAATCAACAGAAATTCCTTTTCAATTGAAGCCACAGCTTTAAAAATGAGAACAAGAATCACAATGACTGATATAACAACGTTTCAGGTTACAAGTCAACAGCATCGATAGCATGTAATAAATGATAAAACAATAAATAAAAATTAAATTAAATAATTGTCACTGCAAAATACTGAATAAATCCGGCGAAGATCTGAAAAGCGAAACCTTCTGCGTATTTCGTTTTGTTAACATTCATTTTTACAGACATCGTTTTTGTGATTTAAAGCCAATAAAGCAAAACAAATGTCAACTATTTAAATTGCGCTCATTTAATTTGTTTGTTTATGTACATTTTTACTATACTAGTTATTTTGAAAACAGCCACAGCTAGCAGTACAGGTAGGTACAAGTAAAGCCACAACGGCCAAACACTGCACTGGGAAGTTGAGCTATGAGCAAATGGAAATTCCAAATTACCACAAACGTTTAAAATATTAGATTATTTTTTTGTCTACTGTAATAAATATTTGCACCCTATCATTTGATTTATATTTTGAATCTGATTTCAATAATCTAAACAACCAATTTTAACTGAATTATTATTAGATTTGATGCTTGAGAGAATTTGAAATAATCTCCGTAACAATAAAGTAGGTACTTTCCAATCCATTTAAAATTTATTATATCATGGAAACTAATTAATGCCTGACCGAATCTGACTGGATCTCATCTCAACGGCATAAAGTTTAACTCGAAGCGTGTAAATATGACATTTTGTGTTTAATTGTATTTATCCTAATCCTATTAAACACTCTTTTAATAAACGTTTTGTTTTACAATTTATTAAACCAATTTTTATACAACACTAACGTCACCTAGCGACTATTACAAGAAACATTATTAAAACAAAAATACTATTATTAACCGATACATAAATATTTATAGCAAAGTGATTTTAATTGGAATGAATTGAACAAATATTTTTTTAATAAAAACAACCAGTTGAAGAATATATTTAATCTTCAGACAAGCATCATTCGAAATTCGAACCCATTGAAATGTCTATAGTATAAATTAATCGATTTCTGTCTGCTCGTAGTAGACGCTCCTGCCGCATCACCGTTTCCTTTTGTTTGCTATGGGACGTAGTACATAAATACATTGCATTATTGTTGGTATTTATAGATTGTAGTACTACGCCCCTGAGAGGACAATTTTACTCTCTAATCTATAAAACATGAGGATAGATATAATAAATCTTTTTTGACAGATGAATCTACACATTCAAAAGATATACAATTACACCTATTTCGCATTGCCAATGAGTCATTGATCATACGGGCCTAAAACTCGAGTTGCCGGCGTTCAATAATCCCAGCCCGCGAGAGGTTCTTATCATAATATAATGGTAATGCATTCAGGTGCGCGCCTGTGCACAAATCTTTCTGCTCTTCGAGCAGCTGTATTGTCTTGTAAATATTCTTAAATATATCACTACATACACAACCAATAATTTAATTTCGTTCGGCGGACTAGCGAGAAGGGAGAAAATTGTGAAAGTGCGAAGAAATAGCGCGTCGTATATTATTAAAGGGCCTTCCTACGTCGTTTGATTTGGCTGACGAACTTATTGCGATAATAACCATTTGCGTGGCGAAATAAGGCGAAAGATACACGCAGAAATTTGAATTTTTGAGTGAGTTTTGAGAAAAAATATTTTTCGACGTTTCAATTATTTTTATTTTTATGCTAATTATTGGTAAATGGTGCTTAAGCGGGAACATCTATTTCCTTGATATAATAAGTTTTCACGTAAGCTTCTTAAATTGGCTTTAATATTATAGGATACTTGAAAGGTGTCGAAGGTAAATTGGCTGTCATAAGCTGACAATTTTTTGCGAAATTCATATCGGGAATTTGTTTATACCAGCGTCGCGTCGGCCATATTAGCAGAGTGAGTGGGAGCTGAAAGCTGTGCACAAGCCAGACGAAAGTTTTTTGATGTTTGGTTGATTTCTGAAATTTTGAGTACAGTTTTTTCACTTTATTAATTTTGTAGGCGTAATTATCCTAGGGTTGTTGTTGGCTGTGCTTTTGTTCTTAACTATCTTAAATATATTCGTGTGTTTATCAGAGTTTATCTGAACGTTTGACAGTCGTTGAACGAAGACCTTTTGTTTAATTCTGTTAGTTTGTTTCGTCGTTTTAGTTTAGTTCTTATGTTTTAATGAGACGCTCGCTAAACTATTAAACAGGAGCTTAAGGTTGTGTTTTTAAATAAGTGACGCGTTTCCTTCTAATAGTTTTTTTCCGGGTTTTGTATTATCGCTCACATAGTAGTCTTACTTTACTCTCTATAGTCAAGTCTGAGTGTTTTAGTAGTCTCTTAGTTTTTTTCAATGAATATTTGTTCTGACATGCTTAAACAAAGTTGGTTTTACTTCTTTCAGATGTCAAGTCCTGAACCCAAGAAGAGAAAGCTAGAAAACTCTGAATACACAGTGAGCTCATGTTTCATTGTCATGAAAGTTTTTTTTATATAAATACTATTACTAGTCACACTGGAGCCATTTTAATATTAGTTATTTTGTTTTCATCTTCACTTTTAAGCCTGTTTCAATTCAAACTTGGTAGAATAATTTTTCGTCATCTAGTGTGTAAGTAATATATGTCAGTATTACTTGTTTTTTGTTTGTTTGTTAAGAAAGTAGCTTTTATATTAACATTAAAAGCTTGAAACTTGAAATATGCAAAAGGTTAGGGTTATTAGGTAAATACAGCAGCTGGCATATCAGGCTTCAAAAATTGTTTAATTGAAAAAGTTACTTGGTGTGTTGAAGACAAAAGTCTGAGTGCTTTTTATGAGCTTATCAAATAAATTGTTACAAAACTAGTGGCAACCCTTTAAAAATAACAAAAACTAATGAGTGACAATTGCAGTACACTCACCAGTAATTTAAATTTCTAACATACATACATACATACATACATACATACATACATACATACATAGTATGCATTTGTACTTATATACATTTTAAATTATATATGTTGATATCCAAGAAATTAAAGTGGTCAAGCTGTACTAATTTAACTTTGAAGTGAACTATTAACAAATTGGTTTTTAATGTCATGGTCATGAGTTACAGTGCAATTATGCTGTAAGAAAACTTACATTTTCACTGTTTGCTTGTCCAGGGCAGACACTTCTTGGCATTTAAGGCAAACTGCACAAATTGAAGTGAAATAAAATTAACAATTGATTGTATTATCAACTGGAGCATAAACCAGACTTGTTGCATTTACTTTTATTAAAACTAAAAAGTACTGACTGAATTTTATGTAAATTTGGCTCCAATTCGATCCAGGCTTTTTGTATGAATTATTTATCTCACTAATTATCTCGCGAAAGTGATAGTATTACAGTATTACAGTGACTGTACACTATTGTACACTTGACATTTTACATTTGTTGCTTTGACTGTTTTCTTATCTAAAATGAGTATTTGGGCAGCCAATGTTTCAGTAAACATAGATCGTCTAATCAGCACTTTTTATAAACTGACGATGGTTTTGTCATAAATCGGGACAAAGTTTCATTTAGTGTCAATTTCTAGTTTCTTATGTCCTGTATTTGCTCAATTTTAGTCGATTTAAATGAACATTTGTGTTTCATCTGTTTAAAAAAAGATTCCATTTTTAGCGTAACTGATTTTTGTTTTGTTTTTTAGAAAATGGATACAAACGGCAGCACACCGAGGAGAGAAAATGACGGGATCGATGAGGGTTTATACTCCAGGCAACTGTTAGTTGAATTTTCTTTTTTTGTTGTTGTTGTTTAAGGGTCGAGAAATTGAATGTGTTGTTGTTTTCGTCCATACCGACCCGGTCGAATGTTGTCAATTGAAAAACAAGTTGTTGTTGTTGACTTTGTGTCTTTGTCTTTTTGCGATGCTTTTATATAGCATGACTAAAGGGAAACTTTACTTTTAGTTTAGTTTATAATGACTGTGTGACTGGTTATTTAATTGTTGGTGGATGTCTGATCAAGCTAAAATGATAACTAAAATTATTGTAGGCTGTTTTTTATAAGTTTGAATTGGAAAAATATTTTTTCTCTTTCTATATCGTTAAAATAAAAAATAACTTTCTTTGATATCATTACATTCATCTTTTTTTTCAAGTGCTATAATAAATAATGAAATATATAGTCACAGTAGTTTTTCTAAACGGTTGAAGATCTTGTTTGTTGCCCAGGTATGTTCTTGGTCACGCAGCCATGAAGAGAATGGCCAATTCCAACATCCTCGTATCAGGCATGGGTGGTCTCGGCGTCGAGATCGCCAAGAATATCGTGCTTGCCGGCGTCAAGTCCGTCACCATACACGACGTCAAGGTTGCAACGTATCAAGATCTGTCTTCACAGGTATTGTAGATATTGCTAATTCTTTGTGATGTATTGATAATATTGACAACTGTCCTTGTCATCATAGATGTGTTACTACATGAGTTATGTTTATATAAAATTATTACGCCTATGTAATCTTAACATGTGTAATATTATCGTGTTACTTTTGTTGTCACTCTTGTATGTATTTGTTGTCGGACGAAGTTTTTGGTTATTGAATGTTTTATGTTTATTGTTATTTTTTAAATGAATTGAGTGTAAATTATGTTTTCGTTGTCTCGCTTGGACTCATTAAGCAGGTGGATTGTTCTTTGTTTGAAGTTGCTCTTCGGAGCTTCTTGAGGTCATGTCAGACCATTCTCTGTTTTCTGACTATTTTGTGTATAGTTTTAAGAAATTCAGTAAAAAAAACAACTATATTTTCAGTTCTTCCTTCAAGAAAAAGATTTAGGAGCCAACAGAGCACAGGCGACGGTCTCCAAGCTGGCCGAGCTCAACTCCTACGTGCCTGTCCACGTGCTGTCCGAACAGCTGACATCGGATCAGCTGAAGAACTACCAGGTCTGTCTGTCTGTCGTCGTCGTAGTTTGCAAAGATTTAAATTAACTAATAATATTAGAAGATATTAAATATAATTTCTTATTAATTTAAATGCAGCGTTTTATTTTTATTCGGTTATTGGTGCCATTGAATTTGAACTCTTCCGAGTGGATGTGATGTTTTAAAAAAGTATTCATTTAAATAGAAATGTTTTCAATTTTCTTTGTTTGTAGGTCGTTGTCCTGACTGATTCGACCCTCGAGGAACAGCTGACCGTCGGTGACATCTGCCATCAGAGTGGAATTTGTTTCATCGTTGCCGACACGAAAGGCCTTTTCGGGTGTGTTTCATAGACTCGCGCGCGTGTGTGTGTGTGTGTGCATGGTCGTTGTTGTCTTGTTGTTAATTGGTACTTGTATGTATTTTAATCGTTGTGTATCATACGCTGTAATAGATTGCATAAATTATCTCTTGAATAAATTATCTGCACCCTGTTTATCATTTCTTCTCTTATCAACCATCTTCTTAGACAACTCTTCTGTGACCTGGGAGAGAATTTTACAGTCAATGATACAAATGGTGAGCAGCCTGTTAGCAACATGGTAGCTTCAGTTACAAAGGTCAGTTAACCATTTAATTGTAATAAATAAATAAAAATAATTGATTAATTAATATATTTTTTAATATTTATATAATAATACCAATGGTTTAAAATCCTCAAGAAAGTGTTGTTATAATGTTATTTCATTGGCTTGTGATAGTTGCATCATTCATAAATACTGAAAACATGTATACAATATGATTATATTAGGCCATTTATTTGAGTAATATCTCTAAAAAGCCTGCTATGGGATAAAACCAAGAAGACATTACTTGCATAATTAATATTATTTAATGTATGAATTAAATTTAATAAGACCTAAACGATTACATCGTGAAAATTGTGTCGAGTGAGATCTTCTTGTATTTGTATATAATATAGGAGAAAGAAGCCGTGGTGACGTGTATAGATGAGACCAGACATGGATACGAAACAGGCGATTACGTCACCTTTTCCGAAGTTCAGGGTATGACGGAGTTGAATGGGTGCGCGCCCAGGAAGGTGACTGTACTTGGTGAGTCGTAAATTCGTACTTATTTTACACAGTACTTGTAAGTACATCGTACTATTTGTTACAATTTCTGGACAAATAAAAATTTGAGACATTTTTTTTATCTGTAGTCAAATATAGCTTATAGCTATACATACCTCTATGAATTGCTATGGTTGTAGTTCCAGTTGCAGCAGAAGAGCCCAAGTATATTTATTGTGCATGGACTGAATTGATTGTTTAGTCGTTTAATAGATATTATTTATTAAAAAATTATCTACAACGTGCTGCAAAGGTTGATTGTGTGATTTTTTTAATCGGTTTAACAGTTTGTAGTCAAATAATTAAAAATTTAACTTGTTTTATTATTTTACTAACTAACTAACTAACTAACTAACTCATTTTCTAATTTCATCCAGGACCATACACGTTCAGCATAGGAGACACTACTGATTTCTCTGATTACATCAGAGGTGGTGTGGTTACTCAAGTGAAAATGCCAAAGTCCTTGAACTTTGTGAGTTTACTTTTATTTTCTCGGGTTGAATAGGTAAATGTAAAAGTAAATCATTATGATATTACCACATATTATATTACTATTGCAAGGTTTATTATTATTATTATAAATATTACATAAAGTATATTAAATTATTAAAATATGTCTACATACATATTAATTTAAAAATAAATCTATTGTAAATTGAATTAACTTTTGTTTTTTAGAAATCTTTGAGACAGTCCTTGGTTGAACCGGAGTTCTTGGTCGCAGATTTCGCCAAGTTCGACCGTCCCGGTCAACTGCATGCGGCTTTCCAGGCTCTCCACCAGTTCGTCAAGACTCACAACCGTAGTCCTGTGCCATACAATAAGGTTGGAATTCTTTCTTCCTTAATCTCTTAACTTGATGGTTTTAAATATGATGAAGGGGTACTTTATTTCGTGACATGCTAATCTTTGGTTTTATTTCTTTGAGAAATACATATTTTGGTTTGTATTTATGTTTATAAGTAAGTTTGTCGTGAATGTGTGTCAAATGTCAATTTTAGAAGAACAAATATATAACTAAAGGAACTAAAATCATTTTTTTACAGAAAGCTAAATGTTGGACTACATTTAATAATTATAATAAACATTGGACTACATATAATAATTATGATAATGCTTTTTTCTGCTAACAGGCTGATGCTGATGAAATACTCAAGCTCACCTCTTCCATTAAACTTGCCGAAGTTGAGCTGGATGAGGAAGTCATCAGACTCTTTGCTTCTGGTTCTTCTGGAAGTCTCAGTCCGATGCAGGCGGTGATCGGAGGAATTGCAGCTCAGGAGGTTCTAAAGGCATGCAGTGGAAAGTTCAGCCCCATTTATCAGTGGTTGTACTTTGACGCTCTGGAATGCCTGCCGGACAAGCCGTTGGAAGTCCTCAGCGAAGAACTCTGCAAGCCCACCGGAAGCAGGTACGACGGGCAGACGGCGGTGTTCGGATCGAACCTCCAGCAGAAGCTTGCCGACGTTCGCTACTTCTTGGTCGGAGCAGGAGCGATCGGATGCGAGCTGCTCAAGAACTGGGCGATGATGGGAGTGGGGACGGGAAAACTCGGCAAGATAATTGTGACGGACATGGATGTCATCGAGAAGTCAAACTTGAACAGGCAGTTTCTCTTCAGAGCTTGGGATGTCAATGTTAGTTGGTTTTGTCTCTCCATTTTATGTGTTTATTGTTGCCAAGTTGTTTGTTCCGGTTGTTTAAGGTCATGGTCTGAGGTAAGAATGAAGTATCATGTTAAGATTTTGGATGTGTTTTGCCTGTCCTAAGTGATGTAATTCTAAACTGATGTCATTCACATGATATGTTACTGAGACTAATCTATAAAGCAGTTTGATCTATAAAGAAGTGCTCTCTTTCTCTCTGATATCATGTCTTTTATATTTTGTTAAAAACCCGTCATATATATTTATTTTTATTCACATCTTAATTTTTCTCATTTTCAAATTGTTTTTTTTTTCACTCGCCACAGAAACCTAAGTCATCAACGGCCGCAGCTGCCGTCACGAGTATGAATCCGTCGTTGAACATCGAGTCTCACACGAACCGGGTTGGGGATGAGACGGAAGCGGTTTACGATGATCAGTTCTTTCAAAGTCTCACTGGAGTTGCCAATGCTCTGGACAACATTGAAGCCAGTTAGTGTTGTAGTTGATTTGTGATGATGTTTGATATTGTAATGTTACAATTTTTATTATAATTTGTGTTCATAGCTTCTTTTTTGCTCATATTTCTGTTAAATTTACAGACTTTCACGTGTTGTGTTGTTTTAATTTACTTGACCATCAATTTGATGAGATTTAAAACTGTTATATTCTGTGTAATAAATAAAATTCCTTCGACACTCAAAAGATCAAACTTCTTGTTCCGTTTTCCTCTAAGGAACGTACGTGGACAGAAGGTGCGTATTTTACAAGAAGTCCCTTCTCGAATCGGGTACTTTGGGAACCAAGGGAAGCGTACAGGTAGTCATACCGGACGTGACCGAGTCCTACTCTGCCTCGCAGGATCCGCCGGAGAAGTCCATTCCAATCTGTACCCTCAAGAACTTTCCCAATGCTATAGAACACACGCTTCAGGTCTCTGATATTGTGTCATTCAGTTTTAAAATTTTAAATTTGTTGGAATATTTATTGTTTTAGTTTTACATTTTTTATTTATGGTTTTAGTATTAAATTTTTTATTTATTGTTTTAGTTTAAAATTTTTTATTTATAGTTTTAGTATTAAATTTTTTATTTATTGTTTTAGTTTAAAATTTTTTATTTATAGTTTTAGTATTAAATTTTTTATTTATTGTTTTAGTTTAAAATTTTTTATTTATAGTTTAAGTATTAAATTTTTTATTTATTGTTTTAGTTTAAAAT
Source organism: Erpobdella octoculata (assembly GCA_963978895.1). Lineage (NCBI taxonomy): Eukaryota > Metazoa > Annelida > Clitellata > Hirudinida > Erpobdellidae > Erpobdella > Erpobdella octoculata. Next base: position 24,059,061 of record OZ022246.1, read on the forward strand.
TTTTTTATTTATTTAAATGTGCTTAGAGGTAGTAGCCAGCATACTTCTGCTTCTATTGCATTTTTTTGTGACATTTAAATCAACTTATTTATCAGCTTAATTAATTAATTGATTAATTAATAAATTAATCAGTGGGCCAGAGACATGTTTGAGGGATTGTTCAAGCAGCCAGTCGAAACTGCTCACCAGTACCTAAGTGACCCCAAGTTCGTCGAGCGAACTCTCAAACTTCAAGGGAACCAACCTGTTAGTTGATACACGAGTCATTTTTCCGATCGTTCGCTCGTCTATCCGAACATTCAGTTATCCTTCTGATGATGATGATTTGCTCTCTCGAACAGATGGAGACCTTGGAGGCGGTAAAGCGGATCCTAGTAGACGAAAGGCCGTCGAGTTTCGAGGACTGCATCTTGTGGGCGAGGAACCTCTGGCAGATGAACTACCACAACCAGATAAAACAGCTGCTGTTCAATTTCCCGAAGGATCAAGTCACCTCCAGTGGAGCTCAGTTCTGGTCTGGCCCAAAAAGATGTCCTCATCCCCTTGTCTTCAATCCTCTTAATGTGAGTAATAACTATACACTTTTTTTTCCATAATTTATTCCATGTTAGATTGTTTCGCTTTTTCCGTTTGAAATAATGGTTTAAATAAATTTCTTGAATTTTTATTAGAGATAAACAGTGGTTTTTCGGTACCTAGGTTGTTAGTTAGTCCAGCATTGCAATTACCTAGCAGGTAGAGAAAGAGAGAGAAATACATTTGTATACACGCATGAATCATCTAATGCTTTTTTACTTAATAATTTACTATGATGTTATTTCTTATGAATAAGAATCCTGCAACAATATGTTTTTTTTTATTCAAAAGTTCAACCTTAGCTTACAAGCCTATGAGGCCTCAAGTAAATGTTATTTATTATTGATAATTATGTAATCTTCTTTTTTTTTACACATTGATTCAGGCCACCCACATAGATTACATAGAGGCAGCTGCTCACCTCAAGGCGTACGTTTACGGAGTCGAACCCGCGCAGCCGTTCGACAGGAAGATGATCGTCGACGCGGTCGCCAAGATCAACATCCCGGAGTTTGTTCCCAAGTCGGGAGTGAAGATATCCGTCAACGATGAGGACGCGCAGTCTTCGAGGAATGACGCCTACTCCGGTTTGTCGCGGATTTGTTGATGCTTTGTAAAAGTTTTGATTAGTGTTTTATGGTTGTTATTAGTTATCTAAGTGACACCTATTTGTCGATGTGTGTGTTTGTCTGTTTGTTGTTAAACGACATAGTTTGTTCATAAATTTTTTCCTCTTTTTTTCCAGATGCGGAAACACTTAAAGCTCTACAGACCTCCCTTCCGAGTCCTAAGGAGCTCAACCTGAAGCTGAGACCCGTGGAGTTCGAGAAAGATGACGACACGAACCACCACTTGGACTTCATCGTTGCTGCCTCAAATCTCAGGGCTGAAAACTACGACATAGCTCCTGCCGACCGTCACAAGGTTTTAATTACTAACTATTTAATTAATCTATTAATTAATTAATTAATTTATTTATTTATTACTCAACCCGATTGCATTTAATGCAGTTCTCACATCATTCTACTATACCTTATGGTTTTCTTTGTATTGTTTTTTTTTTCTTATTTTTAAAATTAATGTTAATTTATTATAAAAGATATTGTTTGTTTTAAAATTTATGTTTATTTATTTAAATTCAGAGCAAGCTGATTGCCGGAAAGATCATTCCAGCCATTGCGACCACTACCTCTGCGGTTGTAGGCCTTGTCTGTCTTGAGATGTACAAGGTGGATATCTTCTATCATTTTTTTTTACATTGACATTTATTATTATTGTAATTTCAATCTATAATATAATGTAATATATAATATAATATAATATAATATAATATAATATAATATAATATAATATAATATATCAAAATGATGATATTATATAAATAATTATCTTAATTTCTTCTTTGATTCATTCAGTTGATCCAGGGTCACACTACCATTGAAAAGTTCAAGGACGGCTTCATCAACCTTGCCCTTCCTTTCTTTGGCTTTTCTGAGCCCAAACCAGCACGCAAGAGCACGGTATGCTGCTAATTTATTCACGGATGAATACATAAGTGTAATTATCTTATTTTGTATGCGCAAGATTACAGATATATTTGCACGGTATGCTGCTAATTTATTAACTGATGTATTTCTTTCATAAGTGTAATTATCTTATTTTGTATGCGCAAGGTTACAGATATATTGTTTTTCAGGTTTCTAATTTCACATAATCGCAGTTTTAAATACCACATTTTTTTTTACTGTGTACTGTATTAATCATCTTGATGTGTTTTTCTATTGAGTATTACGTGTGATGACGTAATCTTTTTTTCTTAACGGAGTTAATAAAATAACTGTATGTTCACGTGTTTCTGTCACATATAAATCACATGTTTCGATATTACGATGCATTGTTACATGTTTCGATATTACGATGCATTGTTGTTTACGCCACTTTCTAACATACGAATTTCAGTACTACGACATAACCTTCACCCAGTGGGATAGGTTCGAGTTAGACGGCGAAATGACCCTCAAAGAACTTCTTGATTACTTCACGGTTTGTTACGTGTTTAGATATGAGTTTGCTACATGTATAGAGATTGAAAGGAAGTGTGAATAGCAACTGCATTGACATAATTATTTTGTGATTACCAGCACACTTGGTGGCATTACGTTTGATTTGTATGTCACCAGAGACTGATAAAATTAAATGTTTAACTGACTGTATATATTTTAATAGTAATTGTTTTTAGAAGTTTAGTTCTGTAATTGAATCTTACTGCAATTCAGCTGAATAATAACATCTATATAGTTCTTTATTTGTAAACATTGCTAATTAGTTCTTTATTTGTAAACATTGCTAATTAGTTCTTTATTTGTAAACATTGCTAATTAGTTCTTTATTTGTAAACATTGCTAATTAGTTCTTTATTTGTAAACATTGCTAATTAGTTCTTTATTTGTAAACATTGCTAATTAGTTCTTTATTTGTAAACATTGCTAATTAGTTCTTTATTTGTAAACATTGCTGATTATTTCTGGAGCGTGTGATACGTTGGTAATTAGTTAACAGACAATTAACTTGCACAGGACTCTCACAAGTTGACAATCAGTATGCTCTCGCATGGTGTGTGCATGCTCTACTCCTCCTTCCAACCGGAGGATAAAAAGAGAGAAAGACTGGGAATGAAGTAAGCAGCGCGTTTCGTTTTGTTTAACGATTTAATCAATTTATATAAGAAGTTCCATTTATTCACGTTTTCAAGATTTCTTGTGTTGTAATTTTATTTTATTCTTAAATTATTCATACTTGTTAAACAAAGCAATTGAAATTTATCATAAGTAATGTTAATTGTTACAGGTTATGTTAATTATGATGAGTAATGTTTGCTGATAATAATATGATAATTCCACGTCAGCGTCTTTTAGAGCAGCGTTATATTCTAAATCCACGAGCTTTTCTCAAAAATCAATAATCGTTCTGTTCGGTATCCGTTTGCCATCGTTCTATCTTTTACTCTTAACCGTGCAGAATGTGCGAACTTGTGAAAAAAGTATCGAAGAAGAAGATACCAGCCCACGTCAAGTCCCTGGTCTTTGAGATGTGCTGCGAGGACAAGGACGGGGAGGACGTGGAGACGCCCTACATCAAGTACAACATCGGGCACCTGGTCAAGGGAGGAACGGCCAACAACAACACCCCTATGGAATATGAAGTTATCCATTGATTGATTCATCTACTTAACTCACTGATTTGTAGGATGGCTGTCTCTTGGTCGGATCAGTTTGTTGATTGCGTTTAGTTTGTATTATGTTTCATATTCTTCTCTGCTTACTTTGCTAGGAAAATGTTATCGGATTCCTCTGGTGCACTGACACACCGTGCACGCACGCGTTTGTGCGTTTTTGTATTAGCAAAAAGACGTTATAAAAATTTCTTGTTCGCCAAAAAAATAAATCGTTGACTCAGTTGCGTCTGGTTTGTTTTTGGACTGAGAGATGGCATTTTACATGTTTTCCTGATGTACTTATTTTCCATAATGAGCCTGTCAGCTATGAAAATAACTTGCATGTTAAGGAGCAGTTCTACTGATACTGGAATGACAATTTGGCATTATTAAGAGTTGGATGATGATCAATAATGGTCACAACTGAAGGTTAATGGGTTGTGGTTTTTTGGCAGAATATCCGGTATCAGTGCTCCTTGGTGCAATTTTTTTGTTCTTTTTGTATCAATTCAAAACCCCGACGCAGTTCTATAAAATTTTTCTAAGTAAATTCAATTGAAAAAGTCCTAAAACTCGGTGGTCCTAACAGGCACACAATCAGAAAAATTTCAAAAAATATTGATTTAGAAACAAGTGTTCTAAAAAAAACCCAAATCAAGCTAAAACCTTTCATGAAAACTAAAACTTTAGATGATTCTAATTGCTGCATGTTGGATGCCAAGGCATTCAAAAGTTATACAAACTTAAGAGTGTATAAAAATATACATATATATATATCGTATAAAATATTCGTTGGGTGTATTCACAAAAATAAAAAAACATAAGTGAGCCATTCTGGTTATGGCAGGCAAATATTAAGCTGTTAATAATACTGAAAATAATATCAAAGTAAATAAAAAATATGTGAGCGATCATTTTATTTGTGAAAGCAAACGCATCATCTAAGGACTGATGGCTTGAAGATCAATCTAAGCTTATTTTTGTTATAAATCAGTAACCTAATAACGTTGCTTAAAAAAAACTGATTTATTGAATGAAAGCTGTTTTATCAGCTTTGTAAAGATTTCAAAGTGAGCGTGTTTTTTGGTTTTTGCAATCAAAGGTTCTAGGTGCATCCATGACCTGATGATAGTTATAAATTGTGTAGTAAAAAAAATATTACAAAATACGATAAGAAATGTTAAAAAATAAAAAAACCGTGAAAGAAAATGTCTACTTCGAACAATTCACTCAGTCTTCAAACAGATTTGTACGTTCAAAAAATGTATTTACACAACAAAGTTCGAAAACAGCAAGAAAAAAGTTTTGAGGGAATGAAAGCTTATGTGATTTTTGTCGGCCGATCTCTCGTTTGTCGGCCGATCTCTCGTTTGTCGGCCGATATCTCGTTTGTCGACCGATTTCTTGCTTGTCGACCGATTTCTCGCTTGTCGGCAGATATCTCGTTTGTCGGCCGATCTCGTTTGGTTTGTCAGTTCATTTTCTCGCTGCTATGCCCATTGTATAGAAGAAGAAGAAGAAGAAAGAAAGAAAACAAAACTCAACGGATGATGAAAAACACTTTCAAGTGGTGAACTCCGCTGGATAACTCACAGAATTTGTATATATAACACAGTTTGAGGTCGAAAGACCAGGTCAAGACCTGGCCTTATCGAACTGGTGAGGGTTAAGTGGTCATGGTTTAAGGATAGGATTAATGGTTATAATGTCGTTATCTTACCATACAGAGAGATACCATAAAGCTAATGACAGTTGCAATAATGGCAGCATAATTTCTAGATATTTCAATGTCCACCAGCTTTCATTCTGAAGCAATGCCGTGAAAAACCGTGGGTCTTGGCTCATGGATAGCCCCCCACGCCCGAAGGTCGTTGGGTCCTTGCCTAACTCTGAAGGATACTAAAATGCTATTAAACAGAAACAGTAATGGCAGTATATAATTAGATATTTCAATATGCACCAGTTTTTGTTGGTCTGGTCACCTATTCGGACAGTCAGATACCAGTTGTAGGTGTTCACTACTTAGAGACGAGCAGTCCAACATGTCGAGCGGCTTTAAGTAGCCATCCTCGTCATCGCTACCTTCGTTGCAGCTGTCTGTCGTAGTGGTAGCGTCTGCATTAGCAGACGTAGCAGCCGCGGCAGCAGAAATGGCTGCAACACCCGCGGTCGTAGAGTTAGAAGAGTCGCCGTTGTCGTTCATGTTCATGTAGCTGTTGTTTGTAGTAGCGACTGGTTCGCTTGTGTTCTTGCCCTGCATCTTGGCGATGATCGTTTCGATAGATGTGACCAGTTCGTCGAAGGTTGGTCGAAGCGAGGGATCGAGATACCAGCATTTTTTCATCAATCGGTAACTGTGAAATGTTAAGATGGTTATGGTGATGTTGTAGATAAGCAATATTTTAAGAGTAATGCAGAAGTTTATAGAAATAATTATCCGAATATAGTAGGGAACGGAACTTGGTTCTAGATCACTGGGTATTACAGGTTCGAATTTGGTTCGCCCTAAAGTCCGAAATTGTAGCACGGTCCAAAAGAAAAGTTTTCAGTTTTTTTATTTAAATAATTACTTTAAAAATCACTTACAGTCCGGGAGGGCAGTAAGTGGGCTGAACGAGCCTCCTGCCCTGCTTTAGGAACTTGAGAATGTCCCAGCTATCAACTTCGACATACGGACTAACTCCTCTGGTCAGCAACTCCCACAGCACCACTCCAAATGACCACTATTTAAAAAAAAAAAGTATGTGCCATTTTAAGACAAAATTCTAATTGTGATTATTTAATCAATTAAAATTATAGCATCAAAATCTGCAAAATATTCTCCCTTTATAATATCATTAGTTGTTAATTATTAATTTACTACAATTTACAGCTACTCTGATTTTAAAAGAACACGAGCAGTTATCTTAGGTGGCAATCACATTTCCAGCGGAACTAGAATGTCTACTTGCATAAAATCTGGCTAAGTAATAAATAATTAAATAACTCACCACGTCGGATTTTGTACTGTAGATTCCTTTCTCCAGGCTTTCAATTGCCATCCACTTGATGGGCAGAGCTGTTTTCCGGTCACCGCTGCTGTAATATTCCCGCTCGTAGATGTCTCGAGACAGTCCGAAGTCTGCCACCTTTACCAGCATCTCATCGTCTAACCTGCAGTGAAGAGATGACAGTTAGTGAAGGTGACAGTTTCGACTAGTTTATCGTAATGTGCGTTGCGCTCAGGTTATATTGTTTCTTGTTTGAATATCATGTTAATGTCTAAAAATACTATGTATAAGGACATTAAACTATCATTAAACAAAAAAATTATCATGTTGGTATTGTGTTCAAAAAGTGTTGTTTGCACATTGCACTGACTCGATTAAATCGAAAGTTCTTTTCAGTATTCAGAGAATGAACGGTATATAAAGCACCCCGCAATAAACATCTCTTACATGCAGTTCCTGGCAGCGAGATCCCTGTGGACAAACTTCAGATTCGACAGGTAGGACATCCCTCGTCCAATCTGAATGCCGAAATCCATCAGATTCTTAACGGTAGGCATCTGTTAAGAACGGATTTTGCATAGGTTATATAGTGTGCTGTTATATGTTATCTTAGTTAATGTTATTTTTCTTATTTAATAATAAACTTATTATAATAATCACTTAAACAGCTGACAAATATGTTTGCATTAAACTATTATTACATATTATGAAAATCAAGAAAGTTAATTTTTTACAAATAAATATGCAGATGCAAAGACCATAGATTAAAACTTGCATTTTGTTCGTTTCTGATATACGATAATAGATCCCCATGCTTCATAAAGGGTAGCACGACCATAGGTAACCCGGTGACCAGAGGAACCCTGGCCCCACTGCTACTCCTGATGGTTCCGGTGGTCTCGCCCTCACCACCCTCGACTACGATCCCGATGAGACTGAGAACGTGCTGATGGCTGAACTCCTGCATGGTCATTGCTTCTTCTATAAACTTTTTACAGTCGTGAGTATTGAAGGCAACATCTAGAGAAGAATTAGAATAGACAAATTTAGACCTAATCCTAATTCAATCATAAATTATTTTAATGAGCTCTTGAAAAAATCCTGGAATTGACATTATAATATTATAATCACACCAGCAATTTATTCTTACCGGGTGCACTTTTCAATGTTTTTACGGCAACTTCTCTGACGTATGACTTGTTGTCGTCCTGCAGGTACCCCCGGTACACGCACCCAAAATGTCCTAGGGAAAATTACAAAACTTTAAATCAGTATTTCAAGTTTCTTAAAATAATCTAGTATTAATAACTTCATGATAAGGGGTTCTATATACTCACAAAACCCATTCACTCATTCACGCCTATCAAACCTAGTGCTAACTACCTATCCCGACCCTTTCGCCCCCTATATGAAGTTAACCTTGCCCTATGGACTCCAGTAGGGTGATCTTATTTCTTGGAATGACGAGATTCATGTCTTTTAAGAGCTGTTTGGTTCGTTCGTCGATTGGAGAGAGAAAGTTATGAGAGAGAGTGGAACTGTTTTGCCTCGACGGCCGACTGGTACCCGTCTGCGACCAGTAAGCTGGAAAAAGGTTCGTTTCGAAACTGACAGTTACGTTTGTAACTAATAAATTTAATATAGCTTATTAATTATACCGTTAATTATACTTAAAAAAGTTGGAGAGATAAAAAGAAAGAGTATATATAAATCTATCATGATAAAATGATAACAAACATCAACTGTAGTCATATATCTTAGCCAACAGCACCCCACCTCAACTAAATAATTTCCAATCCATGTCCAAATATGGAAATAAAAACAAATAAAAAGAATACAATACGTACAATTAGAAAGGTGGCTATTCCCGTTGACAGGGGTCACCACGGCAGTATTGTAAGCATCGCCGACGATGAACACATCCGTCCTCGGACCACGAGTGCCCCATCTCCTGGGGGCGCGTTCGTAGAAGACATTCGGGATGGTCCTCGATCTTTTCTCCTTTGCCCTAGTGACGCTTCTGACCCAGGCTGTATAGATAGTTATAGTAAACAGAAGAACAGCAAAGACAGCGGCTAAGAAAATCCAGAAGAGATGAGGGTAGGAGAAGGAGGTACTTTGTAGGTGCTCGGTCCTCAGAGAATTGAACTCGCTTTTGAAAGTGTAGTAACCCAGATGAACCTGTTGAAAGAATAGTTTATTATTTAGGTATGCGTGCTGGTTGTCGGGAGAAATGTATTTGCTTTGAATACATTTTTAAACAATAGCAACGTAAAATATATAGCTATTTCTGTTATTATATTAATATTAGTAGTGGTAGTATTAATAAAATTAATAAATAAATTGAATTAATTCAATAACCATTAAAATGTTATTTGAAAAAAAAACTTTAATACATTATTCTGCACAGATGAAATTCATTGATATGACTAAGAAGAGAAGTAATAGAAAACAGTTAATTTCATTCCTGTTTTTTTACAGCCACAATATCTTCGCATCGTCTCTTTACATACCATCACGCATGCTGGCAATCAAAAAGTCGGCCCTTGTAATTTAACGTTGCTAAATAAACGAGCTTACGGTTACGGTGTAATGAGACGGAAGAGTGTATCTTCTTGGTAGTTTACAGAGTAGTTCGTCATTTGTTAGCAGAGTAACGTTACAAGTACGATCGTCAACTTTAACGATGTAATCTTTTAGTTCTGCTGAGACGTTCAAGTGTGATCCCTGATTTATAATAATAATAAAAAATTTATTATTTTTGTGAAAAAAATAATCTGCGTTTTAATTTATTAAAATTAAATTAGCACACCAGACATATTTATCGACAAACTGAAAGATCTCAAAGCTTGATTCATTTTCGATGTCCCAAGTCAAATTGTTACAGCCAAAATAAAGTCATTATTGACTGATCGTAAAACCAGCATACCACTTTTGTCCAGGCTGGTTAACCCTATGTACAACTGATACTAAAATCAGAATATTCCCATAACACTAGAATGCCTAAACAAGATCATTGCTACCACAGTTCCAGATACCCCACTATATAAACCCACCTCTAATTTAAGAATATTAGGACTGATGAAGGAATCCTTGTTGACCTGGTCGAATCTGGGATCGTGTAAGTACCTCAGCTGTCGATTATCAGCATCGTTCTTTCTTTTTTTCCAGGCGTCTTTCACTCCATCCATGATAAAACTGATGGTTCCTTTAACTTCAACGTCGTCCTCCCACGCATCTGTTCGTTTTTATGGAAATAATTTTTTTAGCAGGGAGGAAGATGGTTGTAATAGGGATATGCGCGTAGCCAGAGGGGGGATATGGATGAATGCCCCCCCTACGTTATAAATTCCTGGCTATGCATGTGAATACGGATAAAAAAAATGGCATGGACATGATGATGGCGGTGACGAGTGAGGTGAGTGTATTACTGGTCATTTTCATTATATACGAATGAATATGATAATATTTATAATACTTATATTATGAATAGTTAATTATTATTAACTTATGAATACTAATTATGTTATATATTAGTTTATTAAATAAATTAAACAGAAAATGTGACAAACCATAAACATTGAAGACGGAAGTAATACTGGGAGATAAACAGGTGATGGATTGGGAATTTGTTGCGTTCACTCGACAAACTTCTGAACACGAACGGAAGCTTCTGTTGACGTTGACGCAAAGACGAGGACTCTGAACGACGTTGAGATTCGAACCTTCGACTGTCAACTGCTGTCCACCGCTGATAATAATTAAGTTAAACAATGTCAACCATTGCTGATCTACTGAAAATTATATCATACACCACCACAAGCATACCACAATCCCATCCATTGTTACAATCATCGACCTCATCATATCATCATAATTATCATCGTCGTCGTTGTCATCGTCATCATCATCATCATCATCGTCACCATCGTCGTCGTCGTCATCATCATCGTCATCATCCTCGTCATCATCGTCATCGTCATCATCATCGTCATCATCAACATTAGCAATAACATTCTCACCTAATAATGCTATGCTTCGGGTAGACTCCAGTGACCAACGGGTCATCAAGGAATGTAAAGTTCTTATTTCCAAAGTTCGTGCCATCGAACGAGAGGATGATTTGAACCCCGCTGACCTGTCGCGAGACTCTGGTGGTGGTGCAGACGATGCAGTTGCTGGAAACGCTGAACGGTAAAATGCGAACCATTCTAAGATAAAGTTTATTAAAATTTTAATGCAACAGAATCAATTTAGATAAATAGAGTAATTAAATAGTAAATAATTTTAATAAATTAGCTATACGTTTTTTAAAAAGAGTTATTTATACAATTACTCAGAAAAAAAGTTATTCGTTTTCAGACAAAGCCTTCAAAAGCTATAAAAGTCAAGCGAAGTGTCATAAAATCGCACAGGTGGGAAAAAAAACTTTATATTGCAAAAAAAAAGTTTAAACATCAAAGGGTGACGCGTTTCTTTAATAAACATAAAAAAACAAAAATAAATGTTTTCTTTGTAACTGATTGTCATTATTATAATATATATACGTTGCAACAAACATATTTTAAGGTTGCCGCAACTTCTCGCATAACAGGTGTGCAAGTCTCAGGTGGAAAGGTGGTTCTAGATGGGCGGATAGCATGGAAATGATTATAATACGGAGATGATGTATTCTATGGTGAAAACTTTGCTCAGCGATTGAAATTGATGATTTTAAGTGACATCGCATTGAACAAGCTATACAGTAAGATCTCGTTTATGCGGCTTCTCTCTTGCCATATAAATTATTGGTCGCATAAGCTGAAAAGTCTTACTTGATGACAAAGCACTCTTCACCGACGGTAACAGCAAGAGACGATCCGATGTCTAAGTTCAGTCCAGTGATGGTAACATTCGTTCCCCCGCTTCTGGCCCCGATGACAGGTGATACAGAAGCCACACTGGGTTGCTTTTGAAGAAAAAATAAGAAAGTTTATAAAACTCTGTTAAATCTGACGGAGTCCTAGATGGGATGTAACCCCCTTAGGAGACTCATTTTGGGTGATGTTTATTTTTTTTTATGTTCTTTCTCTTGTGTTCGGTGTTTTTATCATCATCCCAATAAATAAAAATTAAACAGTTAAAAAACGACACTGTGGATTAGTTTCGTAGACAATCGTATTCGTCTAAGGTCGGACTACTTTATACTCTACCACGGTTGACATATTATATGTTACACCGGTGATGATAGCATCGAAGACATCAGCTGAGCTCACCAGGTAAGAGAAGTATTCTGCTTCGGTAACGTCATATCCTTCGACATTGTAGGGCAGCTGAATCCTCAAGTTGTCCATAACTGAAACGTTCAGCTCTCCTCGATAGTTGGCTTGGTGGGGACTCGTCTTGCACAGGATGCTACAAAAAAAATTGGTTAAATGTAAGTTTTTAAAATGACTGGTTAAATAGATCTTCTGGAACTGGAACATTCCATCGTGGAGTAGGAAAAGAAACTCTATTAGAGGTAGGTGTTTTGCACAGCAAGCCGCTAAATTCACTGATCGTAATTAAATTAAATTATTTAGTATTCTTATAATAAGCAAAGCTAGAGGTCGCGTTAAGTTAAAGTAGTATTACTGTGGGACCGAAAGCAACTCATGAAACCTGGTAATTACACCAATCGAAAGATGATTAGACACTCACTATGAACTGTTTCTGAACTTGATGGAGCACGAGGCATTCCCGATGCTGACCGTGGCCTTGACGTCGGGCGACGAAGAGCCGAAGTTGTCCCCGTAAACTTGCAGGAGTGTGCCACCTTGCGGGGGTCCCTTCTTTGGGTGGAACTGTCGGGTTAGAACAAGGGGAGCGTGGGGTTAGTTTGAAATGAAATATATTAAAGTTGTTCTATTATAGTAGGCATTCGGATAAATCAGGATTGGTTCAAACCAAACAGTAGTAGGGAACTTCATTATAGTAATAATCTATTTTATGCTTTCTCGTTAAAGAGCTGTTTGCCTTTCAGCAGTGAGCTATGAGATAATTATTTAAAAGTGATTTAAAACAAGAAATTATAACTTTCTACACACGCGTGCGCATTAACAGTTAACGACTGACAGAAAAATAATTTAAACAATTACATAACAGTTACTAATACAGGTGTGTGAACACTAGTTTACCTACAGGTAAGCTGAACACGCTAACAAAAACGTATCAGTTCAACACACAAGTTTTCAATAATCGCATCACATCACATCAGCATGAGTGGATGAATTTGTAAACAAATAAGAAATAATTGATTGCAAATTGTCAAAAATGTTTCAACAGAACGGATGACCCAAACATCGTGGGAAACACGAGAAACACGGGCATCGTGGGAAACATGGGAAACACGGACAGCATGGGTAACCAAACATTTTTAACGTTCTTCTTAATCTCAGCCTTTATTTTCTATTTTTTTTATTTAATCAACGTCTATTCTATATTTATAAAAAAATGTATTAAGCAATAAATTAAATATAATGATCATGTTGATAATAATCACTATAGAAAGTAGTGACTGGGGAGAATGAGCGGAGAGTTAAACGCTGAAAAAGAGAGAAATTCGTCAATGTTTGCTTGTCAGTGCTTGTTATCCATTCAAAGTTAAACAGATGGTGAAAGAATGCTATCGCATTGCAGCAGTATCAAGAGTAACACATCTGGTGTTTTTGGTATAACAAAATACATTTTGAGATATAATACGGTGTTTATTGGATGGAGATTTCTCTGAAAAATTTGTTAACAAGGAAAATTATGACTTTTATTACATCTCAAACTTTTAATAAAATTCTGTGAATCATCTAATCAATCAATCAATCTATCAATCAAGGTATAAATTCAATGAATAAATTAATCAATAAAAATTCCATCAATCAAATATATGTAATCATTCATTCAATGGAACATTCATTCATTCAATCGATCAAATATATGTAATCATTCATTCAATGGAACATTCATTCATTCAATCGATCAAATATATGTAATCATTCATTCAATGGAACATTCAATCAATCAAATATATGTAATCATTCATTCAATGGAACATTCAATCATTCATTCATTCATTCATTCAATCAATCAAGCATTCAGTTTCTTTTTCCTAACCGAGTAGATGATTGGCAAACATGAGTCGTTCTTCCACTTAGTCCCTGAACACTCTGCCTCAGTAGAGCAATGACCTCCGCACCAGCCGCAAAGGTTGGGGTCGTGACCTCCGATGCAGGTGGTGCAGTCGGTGTATTCGTCGCAGGTTCTCAACGACAACCTGGTTATCTATTAAATATAAAATCAATTCAAACGAAACAAAAATTAAATTTAAAAAATAATTTAAATATGTTTACTAAAAGTAACTTTTTAATTGACTAAAATGTCAGTCAAACACTTAACGAGATCGACCGACCAATCAATCAACCATCTCACAAAGGAAAGACATCTCTACAAGCAGCTGTTCAGAATTACACGGTTTAAAATTTCATATAAATTACATGGCACCAGAAGGTAACTGGGGATTCATTAAACGTTCTGCCTTTTTTCTTTCCATGTGTCTATTTCCTTTTTTTTCTCTTTCTCCTTCTCTTTCTCTTTCTTTTTCTCTTTCTCTTTCTCTTTCTCTTTTTCTTCTTCAAACGCGCAGCCACATACTCAATCACAAGCATCCACCACCCTATGCACACACACACACTATCACACGGAATCCCAGGGTCGAAACATCAGCAACAATGGCAATGGCAACCTGCTCCCAACATGACACGATTAAAATATTTTTTGTTTCTACCAACCTCAATAAATCAGAGAACAAAGAACCATCTCCTCATAATACAAACAATCACACACACACACACACAGTCACGTACAATAAAATTCACGGACACAAACACAGAGGTAGACAAACACACAGATATAAACACAGAGATACCGAAACCCATAAATAAATGAACGTAATTGGTTAACTGAAACTACACCACGTACAACGAGAATAAGCAGAACGTTGAGAAAACTTCAAGGTTCTTTGGTTTCCCGCTGACCTCGGGCGTGCTCGGACAGCCGCGGCACAGACGGGCAGGGTCGGGCAGAGTCGGGCAGGGTCCCCCCGAGACGGTTGGTCTGCCTTTGTTCTGGACAGACTGATCGATGTATGCATATTATTTTCGTAGTTTTAATTAATTTATTTATTTATTTGGTTGTTATCTTAAAAACTCATAAAGGGGTTTTCCAAAAAACATTATTCAACTACTAAATTGTATCAAAAAATTAAAAAAAAAACTTTTTGTACTCCATAGGAGCCAAAGAAGAAAAAACAAGATAAAGATAAATAGAGAAAATGTGAAAAAAGCAAATAATCAGGTAAAAACGTCTAAATCACCATGGTGAACATGGTGAAGTTAAGACAAAGAAAGCCTTGAATTTGATTTATCCTTGTCCTCATATCAGCCAGCTTGTCAGATATGTCTGGTTGGCGACGGACATCTTTGATTTGTTAAGTTGCAATTCACTAGCAACTTCACACACACTTACTCACTACTAGAAAAATGTGCTAAAATAAGCAAATTGTAGATGATTCGTGTAGAAGTGTGTTTGAGCAGCTTTCTTGATTTCCTGCTGACATCTGCTATCATTTTAGATAAGGGATCATGTTCAAAGAAGGCCTCTCAGACGCTCAGAGGCAGGTAGTTAGGAGTTGAGGGACACTCTTGAAATGATAAAGAATCCCTTATTCCGAACTAAAACAGAAAAATAGCATGACGAAATGAAAGAAGAATCAATAAAAGTGAACATAAAACTATAAAAAGTTAAATTAAAGGATAGATAGAGAAAAAGTAAAAACAGGAAAATATGGTCCTGTCGAAAAAGGTAGGTAGGTAGGTAGTTAAGTAGGTAGATAGGTAGATAGGTAAATAGGTAGATAGGTAGGTAGCTAGATAGGTAGATGGATGGGTGGGTGGGTGAATGAGTGGATAAGTAGGTAACCACTCATCACCCACAGGGCAGGTGAGCACCTAGAACAAAATGTCTCATCTTTTAGCTCCTTGTTAGTTATCTTTTGATATTTTTTCTGCTCAATTTAGGTCTCACAACAAAATGTCTTATCTTTTAACTCCTTGTTAGCTCTCTTTTACCATTTTTTTACTTTATTTTTTTAATTCATGAAAAAAACATAAAAGAAAAAAAAATAATTTTTTTCTCTAATAAATATTAAATCATGTTAGTTGTATACGTTCATCTAGATTTGTCACAATTCATTCAATAAATTTAACAGCTGTCTTTGATAAATAATAATAGTACTCGTGAGTTTATACGGCAACACATTTTTATCAATAAGCTATATCATTTGATGAAAAATTTAATCAAATAATAAAAATTATATTATTAATAATAATAACAACTGGAATTATAATAATAACAGCAATAATAATTATAATTTCAAAAATTGGCATCATGCCAGAGTGTCAGTTAGTTAAGTAACGTTAGGGTTCAAGTTCATGTAGCAGGTGGAAAGAGCTTTTGGAAATCTGAGATGACCCCCCGTTCAAGTTAAAATTTTATTATCTCCTTCTCGGTGTCTCGTTCTTTTTCTCTTTTTTACTATTTTTTTTCTTCTTCTTCCTGTTAATTGTATGTAAACACTCAAAAACTTGAAGAGACTGTTCATGAATTATAATTTAATTGGTTGATGAAGTTTTGTAATAATGATAATAATTAAAATGGTTGACTCGATTAAACATTAACACTTCAAACTAACATTAAAATGGTGTTGGTGCTTCTGGAGAAGTTTTGATGATGATTATGACATTGGTGATGATGATGATGTACGTGGTGGTGGTGATGATGATGACGGTGATAAACAAGCACGTGTCTTGACTGAAATTGAGTGATGGATGACTTAATTATGATTTCATGACGGCATATCTTTACGGATTCGCTTTTAATTTGACAACCTTCCTGCAGAGAACAATCACGGAACTGA